>CM063506.1:115960180-115977680 GCA_032207245.1 Pardosa pseudoannulata | reverse complement strand
ATATATATATATATATATATATATATATATATATATATATATATATATATATATATATATATATATATATATATATATATATATATATATATATATATATATATATATATATATATATATATATATATATATATATACTCAATTTCCGTCATTTTAAACTTGTAAATAGAAGTTTTTAAATTTACTGGTTAAAGATCTTAATGATTTTGTGTGTGTGTGTGTGTGAGTTTTTGGTTTTTAAATTTCACTTTACCTTATCTTATTTTCACTTCATGTAAATTATTTTTGTCTTGATTAGAAAAGTTAGCCTGGAGTTGTATATAAACAAGTTTTGCATTCTTTTGTTGTTGTTGTACTGTGTTGAACCACCCCCAGTTTGGGTGTTACGTAGAACTGTTATCAGAACACTCTTGTATCGTGTGTGTAATTTACATTATTATTTATATTTAATACTTTTAAATATACTGAGTGTTTTTTAAGTAAATAATTGTCTTCTTTAAAAACCATATCTATAATCACTCTGTGCTACAAATGTCACACTGGAGTGAAAATAATGATATTTGCTTTGGTCCCAAGTAATTCCTTATTTAATTGACGAAAAATATCCGGAGGTTTGAAATTGTGTTATAAATGGCAGCATTCAAAATTACGGAAATAAAATCAAGTTTATAAATTACAAGGCACTATATTTTCAATACGTACGTAATCATTAATGCGTAAATGATTACACTCTATAATCATATATCTGTCTAAAGGTATTTTCTTTGAGTCACAGAATTCTATATTTACTCAGTATAAGAAATTAGTAATTGTGCTACAAATATTTACATTTTAAATTATTTACATAAAGTCAGATTTCTAAATACAACGTATTATATCCCAACTAAGTAAGTAAACACTAGATGCATAAATGATCAAACTGTCTGTAACGATATACCTGTTTATAACGATATATATATATATATATATATATATATATATATATATATATATATATATATATATATATATATATATATATATATATATATATATATATATATATATATATATATATATATATATATATATATATATATATATATATATATATATATATATATATATATATATTGGTCTCACTAAAGTCCCTATTAATCAATGCAAAATTACCGAAAAGTTTGTAACTGTGTAATAAATATCTATATTTAAAATTATTTACATAAAGTAAAATTGAATCTCTTAATACAATTCACATATTATATCAGTTCAACAAGTATAGAGTCACAGAATTGCTAGGAATTACACTGAATTTGACAAGAATTACACAGGATTGATAGGGATGTCTCTTTTCTTTTCTGGTTGAGTATGTATTAAAAAAATAGATAATAAGGGTGCACGGAATTGCTAGGAATTACACAGGAATTACACTAGATTTGACAAGAATTACACAGGATTGATAGGGATGTCGCTTTCCTTTCCCGGTTGAGTACGTATTATAAAAACAGATAATAAGATTGAAACTGAGTATAATGATAATTTCTTTGATCCTTCGGAATTACACAGTGCAAAGATTACTAAGAAGTTAACTACGCAAATTACTAAGAAGTTAGCAATTTTGTTATAAATATTTGCATTTTAAATTATTTAAATACAGCTAAATTAGATATCCAAGTAAAATTCATGATAAATATAATTTTTTAGTCCCTTTTTATTCCTTATTACTAATTACCCCTGTAAAGAGGAGATTTAAAATAAATTTTTAGCGAAGAAATGGGCAAGTATAGCATTAGAGACGTAAAAACTTTCATACATTACTAATAATTATCAATGCGGGTCACACCGCCTGCGGCTGCTACTCGGGTTCCCCACCCCTCTCTAACACCAGCACTAATTCTAAGTAAACATCTATTATTTGCGGAGAGTAATTTTGAATTTTTACTATTTTGTTTTTATTATAATTCAACAGCTCCTAATTTCTTACTATACCTTGTCAAGGTTCACATTAGTTTAAAGCAACCCCAGGGAGATCTCGCAATAGACGTTTTGACCATCCTGGGTCTAAAAAGATAAACCTTTCAACGACATTTTTATTTGGTCTCATAGATTTTCTTATTTATACCCATGTATTCTTTATTTACTCAATTCTAAGTCAGCAAGAGGTTAGTAATTTTGGTATAAATAGTTACATTTAAAAATATTTAAGTATAGTTAAATTAGATCTCTACATAATACTCTCTACATGATACATTAAAGATATTATATGCCCATAAAGATTAAATATGTATACACGTACATAACATTAGGAAAATAGTCAATTTATATATAAAAAATCACCTGTCTATAAAATAATTTTTCTAGGTCAATACATCATCATTATAGACGAGTTTTACTGTATTTATCTTTTTTTTACTATTCTGTTAAACCTTAGTTCTTTGCATCTAATTGCACAGTTATCTATGCCTCTTCTTTTTTCGACTTTGTGTAGAGAAGAACAATGGTATCTAAATTCTCTGTCCTTTATTTTTTGGAAGAATTAAGATCTTTAAGGATTTAAATATAATAATAAAAATAGCTACAAATCCCTGGATGCTATGTGTATGTACATATAAGTATATAAATAAATAAACTGATAAATAAATAAATAATGACAGGAAGATCAGAAAGTTATAAGATTAGAAATATATTTTAGATTTTATTGTTTATCCCTTCTATAAATAAGAATTCCTTTGGAATACACTTGAACATGCCCACATATATATGTATTGATATTTTTATGTATGTTTTCCCATACACACCTGTAGGCATATATATACATATACACACATATATTATATATATATACATATTATATACACACACACACACACACACACACACACACACACACACATATATATATATATATATATATATATATATATATATATACGCGAATTTTTATAAAACGAATGCACGAACTGCAGAAAATACATATTGCAACTATCTTAGAGATAATTTGATGACTTAAAAATGTAAAAATTCGATTGTTTTTATAAAAAATATACGGTCTGGAGGCTTAATAATGCTATAATACCCTAAAATCTTATTTTTAAAGTAATTAAGGAAGATTTAAGACAGCTACGGGTACTTAAATTGCTTGTGTGCATCCAGTTATCTTTATGAGATATATTTACTTTACAGAGCTATTTTTGCACAGTATTCATACTTGATCATTAAGAAACATTTATTTGTAGAATATTTTCTTCATTGAAAACATTTAAACATAAATCAAAAGATACCAGTATTATCCTTATTATATCAAATGCTTCTTCAGATAAAATATATAAGAGATTAATATTTATTATTTGAGTATTCATTGAACAATCATATCAATATGGAAAATGAATGCCATAGCAAAAATTGTATTCCTGTTAGCTTTAGAAAAAAAGAAGTAACAAACACGCAAAGTCTATAGAAACATGTTTTTTGGCTTTTAATTCTATCAAAGTAACTTTTCAGTGGAATTAATGAGAAAAGTTAATTCTATAATTAAAAGTGTGTGTTTACTAGATGATTGACTTTGTTGTAACCGAATTAGTTTAAAGGAATAATCGCATTAAAAATTTTTAACTCTCTTTATATCATGAAATTTCTTTTAAAATTCATTCTTAATTTTGTGCTCCGAGGATTATTTTACCATGTTTTGTCTGATATTGCAACATTTCCTTTCTCCCTGAATATACACTGAAAATTAATAAATTATCTATGATATTGTGGTAGTGAAAAATATATTAGGAATTTGGATTCTAACTGAAGACCGAAAATACTGATTATTACACTTGTCTAAATTTAAACGAAGCGAGAATTAATATTAACTAAAATAGTTTTACAGGATGTATATGGAAGTAGAAACGAGCTAAAATCTGTACACTATACACTATACACTAAAAAGTATTATGAACAAATATACATGTGTATATAGACCGTTCAAGTCTCAGTTAAGAACAGAAAAAGAAAGCATAGTGATAAAACATAGTGATATTTTACTCTAATAGGTATTCTTTACTTTAGTCAAAATTTGACTTTTTCTCCTGATAATTATTTACCTCCATTATTTTTTACAAAATTTTGTAGCATTCAAATATAGTAAGTAGTAATATAATATTACTCTCATAAAAGTCATTTAGCTATTTAACTAGAAAAGGTATGAAATTTAAAAATACATCCATATTTAATTTATTTTTTCGTTAAAAGTGTTGGCATTATTATACTTAATGTTTCAGTCGGACAGTTATTTACCTTATACATTTATCGCTCATACATTACAGTTGCGTGAAAGTAGACTAACATACATTAAGACATTAGAAGACTAAAATATTACATATTAAAATATCAGAAGAGGGAAATAGTTGTATAAACAAAACTACTTAACAAATTTTCAGTCTCTAAAAGGTCTCGCAAACATCCCCACAAAACCGGAAAAATAATAGTTATATGATAAATACTAATATAAAACTAAACGAGAAAAAATCCTATTATCTTGATTGGTTGTAATAAATTAAAGAGTTTATGTTAATCTAAAAGTAAGCTGTCATTCCAATCCAAAGCTTAACGAAAATCACTTTTCTTTTGCTCAACATCTGATCGAATGCAATGTTTAAGACGCATTATATAGCTAATCTTATATCTAATAGGAAAATTTATAATATAAAATGTTCAAAAATTATACTTCTAAGGGTATTTTAATGCATGTTAGATACTTTATCTGACATATATTTTGTAGAATCATTATTAAAAATATATATAAATAAATACACACTAGATAATGGATTGTCAGGTCTAATAAAAAAGTAACTACTTTTAAAACGATAGATTTGTAAATAAAAAAAAAATATTTTATACAAACGAAAGATTTCCTTTTTTTATAAATATAAAATAGATATAGATTGATGAAACTTATCAAAATTACATTAAAAATTTACAAAAGTCGTTGATCTTTTGGAAGAAATTTTCAACGGATAAAGTTGCAAAGTTAAACAAATGATTTCATTTGGTTTTATTTGTTGAAATTAGTAACGATGAATAAATACTATTTAACAAAAAACAAAATATAATACCGTATTCAAAGATTTCACGCTGATGTTTAAATGACTACAATTTTGCAAGTTAAAAATTAATTACTGAAATTTACGTATTGGCAGTTCAATAGAACTTTGAAAGTTACCCAATTAAATTGCTACTTTTTAAAAGATGCTTATTTCCTTTTAAAATAACTAAAGCAGAAAGAAAATGACAATTTTCAGAGTGAAGTAATAAAAAGGTTATCAGTTAATATATAGATAGGTATTTTAATAGATAGATATACAACAAAATGTAAATCTTTACACTTTGGGGCAATTCCGAAATACAATTAGTTGGTTTAATATAAATTCCTATATCTTTTGCACAATAAATAAATTTGTGTTAGAATAGTGATTAAAAAGTGTGCTCATGCTAAAATTTCTATTATTTTAAAACATATACTGAAAAATTTGTCAATATTGTTATTAGATGACAAACAAAAACGATGTACTTAAAAATATATTTTCAGTTAAATTTAATAGATTTTAGTGGTTTTATATTTATCTACTAAAAATATACACTATTGTTCCTCATGCGGAAAAATTATCCCATTTCATTTATTAGTTATACATTATGGTTTCAAAAAGGTAAGACGGAGACGCATTTAAAATGCTGTCGCACTACGTAAACACAGCCGTTCCTGTCTAGAGCAACAAAGTCCATTTCAACGTAAAAAAAGTGTTATGTCATCCATCACGTGGATAAAACAAGACAAAAACCCCGTTAAATGTAAAAGAGCATTATGAAAGAGGCCCATTACAGAAAACAATAACAGAGGTAACTTACCTTTTAATGTGATAAACTTTCCTTGGGCTATTAGTCTATCGGACAATCCGCCGTTGCCTGTCTGCTATACATAGCGAACGCTGGACTTTGAGGTTGTAATTGTCGCCAGAGAGACGACCAACTTATTTCTCTGGGTCTAGTTTTGTCTTGCCTCATGAGGGTCCTCTGCTTCACTCTCCCTATTGTTCTCGTGCCCTTAGGAGAGGGGTTGCGCCACCCCTCTCGATCGTCTGCCGACCCCCTTCCACAGGTGCGCAGAGGTCCCGTGACCCTACGAGGTTTTTTACGAGCAGGATTCGTGGAGAAAATAGCTGGGTTTAAAATTTGTGTACACACTTATCTGACAATCCAACAGCCGGTCGGTTTGCTCGCAGGATAAGCAGCACTTAGAGCTTATTTAATAATTTAAGCACCAATTTCTTTTAGCCATGTTTTGCAAGAATATCCTGCCTAACCAATTCGTAGGCATTTAAATTCACAATTACACAAATACAAGATTTATATTTACGCAGATGCAGAAACAGTTAGTATATAAAAGTATTAAGGATGTAACACAGTTAACAAACAATTTTAGGAATTATTGAATATTGAAAGAAAGAATATCACTTACACTCAATCAAGTATTTTTGGCTTTTCACCAGTTTCGGATGACTTTAAATAACAGGAGAGTATTTTAATCTTCAAGGCTATAAAAAAAATTGGCTATTTGCATTGGCAAGTTGTTCGAAACAGCTTATATAATCCACAATCACTTTCCTATAGCAGAATCGAAGAGGCAGTAATTAGTACAGATTATCACTTTAGTAACGACAAAAAACAGTAAAGGCACTTAACAAGTTTTTAACTTGTTACGAAAAACAAACTGTGATGAATCAACAATTTCTTCTCGTCGATAACACGAAACCATAAAATATCTTTATAGAGAGAAAAACATTGCATTTTCTCCGACCTTATCCTTTCGGGTTTTCTTTTTTCTGATAATTTTTTTCTTTTTCCCGAGTAGATGAAGGTAACTGGAACCGTGTAGAAAACCCTTTCCGCACAAAAATTATGCTTTTATCCAACTTTAAATAACAATTCACCAGTAGCGCGGTCTCCTATCCCCGACAGAGACAGGAAACTTTTTTCATGCGATTTCTCTCCCAGCTGTGGTTAGACGCTCTGTGCTTTTGCGGAGTACCGGTAAACACAAAATCACAAAACATGGTAAACGAGTAAAAGGGCAAGCGCACGTTGCAGGATGCTCGATTGGACTTCGCTGTACTGGCAAGTCCGAAAGCAAGTCTCCGGAGGAATCTTAATTCACACCGTTTACCGGCCAATAGCTGTCCTAGTTCGGGACGCATGCGCGGTGGAGCTTGTCCGACCGTCTATCCTTCTTTGCTTCGCGAGAAAGCCTTTCAGGTGTTTAGTTTAGTGATTGTCGCACGCCACGTTCCGAAGGACGGCCGTGGTTTGGGGATAGCGAGGCGCTAAATGCTCGCTTGTTTTTTTTCGATGATTGCGGTTTCATTTTCTCTAGCTCGGCACTCTTCTCATGCACAAGCGCACAATCCTCGATGATTTCATTTCTCGATTCTTCTTATAATTTCTTTTACTATTCAAATTGATCTAAATAATTAATTTCACTCATCCGTGTCCAAAATTTAACACATTCGCTTTGGGCTAAATTTGATAACACTCTCACATAAATCCGGAAATTTTAGATATTTCTAGCGATTTTTATATAGATTTGTTTAGCTATATAAAGATATTTTTAACATACATGTATTAAGAATATTTAACATACATGTATAAAATATATATATTTATTTTTGCAATTAACATATTTTATTGAAATTTCCAGATAATTTCATTTCAAGTTGCATTATCCTTTTACTGTCCTAATTCATCTAAAAACTTAAATTTCGTTTCTTTAAATTCAAAATTTAACACATTCGCTTCGGGCTAGTCTCCCTAACACTTTCGTAAAAATCAGGGAATTTTAGATATTTCTAGCGATTTTTAAATAGATTTTTTAGCGATATAAAGATATTTTAACATATAATAGTAATTATTTTTGCAATTAAAATATATTATGGAAATTTAAAGATAATTTCATTTTTCGAGGCATTATTTCTTTTAATGTTAAATTGATCCAAAACCTTAAATTTTGTTCCTTTAAATTCAAAATTTAACACATTCGCATTGGGTTGTTTCTCTAACACTTTCATATAAATCAGGAATTTTAGTATTTTTAGTGACAGATTTTTTTAGGTATAAAGAAATTCAAACATATGTATTAAGACTGAATAATTATTTTTGCAAGTAATATTTTTTATTGAAATTTCCAGATAATTTCATTTCTCAATGCATTATTTCTTTTACTGTTTGAATTGATTTAAACCTTAAATTTCGTTCCTTTAAATTCAAAATTTAACATATTCCCATCGGGCTTGTTTCTCTAAAACCTTCATATAAATCAGTATTTTAGTGACATAAAGGTATTTCAATACATACGAATTAAAACTGCAATAAATTTAATTTTGTAATTAAAGTATTTTATTGAAATTTGGAGAGATAATCTTAGGTTTTTAATATATTTCTTTTTACTGTTAGAATTGATCTAAATAATTAAATTTCCCTCCTTCACCTACAAAGTTCAACCCTTTTGAATCGGGTTAGTTTCCTAAGATTTTCATATAAATCGGGATATTTTAGTGATATAAAGATATTTTAACCTATATATATATATTAAAACTGCAACCTTAATTATTTTTGTTATGAATAATTTAACTGAAATTTTCAGAGGATGTACATAAGTAGTATTAGTATTATTTGTTAGTATGATAGTCGATGAAACAGTTCCCTTAGTGCAACTATATTTTTTAAAGAATTTGCATATGTATCAGAAAATACTATCCCTGTAGGTTTCAGATAAAATAAGCTTACTCCTTTTTCATACGTACAGTATCTACAATCCAAGCATAAGTAACATTAATTAATTACATTATATAAATCCATAATAATATTATTATTATTTGTTATAATATTAGTTATTTTAGATATTTAAATCTTGTACTCATTATTTAATTATTAATTCATTATTCGTTAAATCTAAAACTACCAATTAGTGGTTGATAAGACTAATAGGATAATTATTTTTACATGTACATAAGTAGTATTAGTATACTTTTTAATATGATAGTTTGTGAAACAGTTCTCTTAGTGAAACTATATTTTTTAAAGAATTTGCATATATATATCAGGAATTATATCCCTGTATGTTTCTGATAATATACGTTTGCACTCTTTTTTCATACGTACAGTATCTACAATCCAAGCATAAGTAACATTAATTAATTACATTATATAAATCCATATATATTATTATTATTTTTTATAATATTAGTTATTTTAGATATTTAAATCTTGTATTCATTATTTAATTATTAATTCATTATTCGTTAAATCTAAAACTACCAATTAGTGGTTTGATAAGACTAATAGGATAATTATTTTTACATGTACGTAAGCAGTATCAGTATTATTTTTTAGTATGATAGTCGGTGAAACAGTTTCCTTAGTGTAACCTTATTTCATAGAATTTACATATATATCAGAAATACTATCCCTCTATGTCTCAGATAATATACGTTTGCACTCTTTTTTCGTACGTACAATATCTACAATCCAAGCATAAGTAACATTAATTAATTACATTATATAAATCCATAATAATATTATTATTATTTATTATAATATAGTTATTTTAGATATTTAAATCTTGTATTTATTATTTTCATTATTAATTCATTATACGTTAAATCTAAGACTACCAATTAGTGGTTTGATAAGACTAATAGGATAATTATTTTTACATGTACATAAGTAGTATTAGTATTACTTTTTAATATGATAGTTTGTGAAACAGTTCTCTTAGTGAAACTATATTTTTTAAAGAATTTGCATATATATATCAGGAATTATATCCCTGTATGTTTCTGATAATATACGTTTGCACTCTTTTTTCATACGTACAGTATCTACAATCCAAGCATAAGTAACATTAATTAATTACATTATATAAGTCCCTATTATTATTATTATTATTTATTATAATATTAGTTATTTTAGATATTTAAATCTTGTATTCATTATTTCATTATTAATTCATTATTCGTTAAATCTAAAACTACCAATTAGTGGTTTGATAAGACTAATAGGATAATTATTTTTACATGTACATAAGTAGTATTAGTATTACTTTTTAATATGATAGTTTGTGAAACAGTTCTCTTAGTGAAACTATATTTTTTTAAAGAATTTACATATATATCAGAAATACTATCCCTCTATGTCTCAGATAATATACGTTTGCACTCTTTTTTCGTACGTACAATATCTACAATCCAAGCATAAGTAACACTAATTAATTACATTATATAAATCCATAATTAATAATAATATTATTTATTATAATATTAGTTATTTTAGATATTTAAAATTTGTGCTCATTATTTAATTATTAATTCATTATTCATTAAATCTAAAACTACCAATTAAAGGTTTGATAAAACTAACCGGATAATTATTTTTGCAGGGCATCAATTAGATTTTAATATGTTTATCTTAATTAACTTTCTTTCATAATTTATGTATTCTAATAAACAGATTGATAAATGATTTTAAAGACAGACTTGTGATAACAGAAACTGAAGTCATGAAATTTAAAAATCTCAAAACTGTAATCAGACATTTTATTAAAGAAATCGAACGTAAATTGCTGCAGATTATTAATTTTAATATTTACGTCTAATATGTTTCTACATTAAGGATCAGTGTTACTAGATAATAATTATTAAATATTTTATATAGAAGTTTATATCTCTGCATCAATTGCTTTTTGCTCAATATTATTATGACATCTAGTATGTGCCTGAATAATTCAGGATGTTTATGATGTTCATTATTTATATGATTTAACTCATAATGAGAGCGGTAGAGATTAGCAAGTATACCAAAGGGCCGGACGATGGCGGAATGGTAGACAGTTGCTTCTCGGTACCGGAATTCGGTGGTTCGAATCCCTCTGATAATATGTATGTTTGCAGCCTTTCAGAATTGGCTTTAAGCAGTATATCTCCGGTTTGCATTAGCTTCTCGTGTAGCAGAACAGTAGACTATAGCGCTCTAAACCATCAAAAGCATACTAGAGATTTTGCCACACTGAGATGCACCAATACTTTGCAAATAAAATTGATAGCTATGCAAAATATAATTATGTAATGTAGTAAAATCTAATAACTTTTAGAATAGATTTACATTGTAATTCCTAAACAATTTTCTATTTTAGTTATAATTAACTAAGTTTTTAATTACATATTTAGATCTTTAAAAGGAATGCTATTAAATATATCTTTAAAATAATGTTTCTATCTATATACATGTTCATGTATATATATATATATATATATATATATATATATATATATATATATATATATATATATATATATATATATATATATATATATTTATATATATATATATATATATACATATATATATACATATATATATATATATATATATATATATATATATATATATATATATATATATATAATATATATATATATATATATATATATATATATATATATATATATTATTCTCTCTATATATTTTTTCCATGCAGCAGGTGATACAGAAAGAAATTATCCTAACACCATAACAAGGCTGCGAATCTATTATACATCTTGTACCACCCGAGGAGCACGCGTAGCTTATGGTATGCTATAGACGCGAGTAACACTAACCCCGCTGGCTCCTCATAATTTAGAAGCAGGAACCAAGCAGAAGACCCTTTAGGCTTGGCTTGCCACCCAGTTGAGAGCTTGGTGTCGTTTGAGAACTTGGAGGACATTGTGACCACGTGCCCCAGTCACCTTTAGTGAACACGGCGGATCTTAAGCAGGCTCCAGCCTCGAAGCCCCAACATTTCAGTTACGAGATGGCTGCCTTTGCCGACTGAGCTACCGCGGCTTTTCTCTATATATAAGCATTATGAATTGAGACACGACATAAAAATTTTAAGGATGTCAGAACTAAATAAAAATTAAGAAACCACAAACAGTATATGAATTTTATATTGCTCTTCGTGGTAGTGTATAATTAAGGTTAAGATTTTTATGGTCAGATCATAACATTTCTTATTTTATAGGAATCTTAATTCCAAATGAATTTGTCATATTAACATATATATAATTAAAAATAATTACTCTTTTCATATATATCTCTATTTAGGTACCTCTATAACTGCTAATATTTTGAATATTTCCCCATTATTTTGTTAAGAAGTAAATTTACGTTTCATATATTAGTCAACAATTTTTTTTTTCCTTTTCAAATTCTATTTTGTGTTTTGTATTTCAAATTTTTATTATTTTTATCTACAGATGAATTGAACTGATAACAACTTTCACGGACATTTTAGCACTATTTTTTTTTCTTGTTAAAACTAATACTATATAAATATATAACGTATTAATTTTTGAATTTGACAACACGAACTACCAGATTCTCTTAAGAACAACTTTGAGAACACACATGTAATCTGTGTTTGAGACCAAGATAGATCTATTTTCTGTGAGCTTGTATTATCTTGCTGCTTTTTAATTTACGTTCTTTTTACTGTGTTTTTCCCATATTTGATGGCATTTTTCCTGATATTTATAAACAATAAAATTAAACTGAATGAAACCAATAAAAAAGCCTCGAACTAAGCATCTAAACATTTATAGTAATAAAAATGATTTTTTTAATTTTATATAAAGACTACAGCTTTGAAAATATAATGTTATACAACAGTAAGTTTAAAATATGTCTTTTTTTTAAGCAACAGTAATCTTGTAACTCCAGGTGCCATTGAAGTTTGAGCTTATTTTTTGACTTACTATTTTTCTAGCAATGTATTTCAGTCAGTAAAAGCAACAGTAATCCACAAAATCTACTCTGAATAAAAATATATGGCAAAGTTGGCAAATAAAAGTCTCAAAAACTTAAATAAAACAAATATTTTCTTTTAATTTTGTAAAAAATACAAGAGTTTGAGAAAATTTGTATATAAATTTAAAAAAAAATTGTCTTGTATTAAAATTTAATATAATTTTTATGATCTAATTCATTGGTTTTGGCTTGTTTGACTTGCTTGCTCTTTTTCTAGCAATGTATTTCAGTAAGTAAAAGCAACAGTAATCCACAAAATCTATTCTGATTATAAATAGCTAAGTTGGGAAATAAAAGTCGCAAAAACTTTAATAAAGCTAAAATTTTCTTTCATTTTTGAAAAAACACAGGAGTTTGAAAAGTTTGTATATCAATAAATTTGAAAAAAATCGCCTTTTTTTAAGCCTTAATATAATGTTTATGATCTAATCCAGTCCTTCCCGTTTGCTCGACGTACTTGCTATTTTTCTAGCAAATGCATTTCAGTAAGTAAAAGCAACAGTAATCCACAAAATCTATTCTGAATATAAATATATGGCAAAGCTGGCAAATAGAAGCCTCGAAAACTTTAATAAAGCTAAATTTTTCTTTTAATTTTGAAAAAAAGCACAAGAGTTTGAGAAAGTTTGTATATAAATTAAAAAAAAAAGATTGTCTTGTATTAAATTTTAATATAATTTTTATGATATAATTCATTGGTTTCGGTTTGCTTGACTTGCTTGCTCTTTATCTAGCAATGTATTTCAGTAAGTGAAAGCAACAGTAATCCACAAAATTTCTTCTGAATATAAATATATGGCAAATCTGGCAAACAGAAGACTTGAAAACTATTATAAAGCTAAAATTTTCCTTTAATTTTGTAAAATTAAAGGAATTAATATCCAAATAATCTCTTCCAAAGAAATATAGTTATCTTTAAAAGGGGGGTTATTCCAGTTTTTTCAGCCGTTTACAATAACTTCAAATATCGCGTAAAATGAAATGTAATTCTCTTCGCTTTTTCTTTAAAAGAATAAGGTGGTATTATCTTTTTTTCAATTCTGATCCCGTCTAGCGGTTGTCATCTAATGCTATAACCAAAATTCATCTTCCAATCATTGGTTTGTATCTTACCAATGGATGTGGAACAAAATTCCAGCCATGTTAGATCGCAACTGGGTAATATGATATGTATGAGACGGTATTATGTGTTAAACAAATAAGATGGTATTATTTTATCATTTTTCATCCTGTTTATAACATTGTTAACGTTATTAAGCCCATAATGCAACTCAAATATCGGTTTGTATTTTACCCATAAATATGATGCAAACTTCTAGTCAAGTTAAACTGAAACTGCAACTTCAAGTATTATGTAAAATGAGTATTGTATGGGTATGTTTTAAGCTGAAAGAAATGAGACGGTATTATCTTTTGATTTGAATCATATCTTATAAGCTCGTAAATTTTATCTAAATGTAAAAGTCCATAATTTGGTTTGGAGCTCTACGGTCTACTTTTGTTAGGCAATACGAAAGTTAATGAGACTGGGACCTACATCTTAAAGCCGATTTCTAACGGATACGAACATTAAAGCCACAGCAGAAACCGAACCCACGAACTCCGGTTTCGAACATAAGCGCCCCTAGCCATTCGGCCATCGTTCGGTTAAAAGTCCACAATATAAAATTGATCTCTCAAACATCCTTTTGCATCTTACTTAGATACGATGCAAAATTCTAGTCGTGCCGAACTGAGTCTCAAGTGTCGTAGAAAATGAGATTTAGTTGTATATTTAATTTTCTTAAAGGAATGAAGCTATATTATCTGCTGATTTTTTATCTTTATAATCTTAGGATAGTCATGTATTAGAAAATGCTCTTACCGTAAAATGCATCTTACACTCATCAGCCATACCGAGATACAATTCAAAATTCCTTATTAAGTTGAAACTGGATAGTTCAATCACTTTGTAATACGAGAATTAGATGTATACAGTCTTTTCTTAAACGAATAAGATGTCATTATTTTTTTTATCCTTATAACCTCGTGATTGTCATCTAACAGTAGAGGTTCATAATGTAAAATGAACCTCTCACGCATCGGTTTTTATCGTACCTAGACACAATGCAAAATTTCAGCCGTGTTAAATTGAAACTGAATCGTTTTAGAGTCTTGTAATATGAGAATTATATTTATATATTTTTTCCTTAAATAAACAAGACGTTATTTTTTTTTTCTTTTTTCATCCTTATAATCTCTTGATTCTCATCTAGCAGTAGAGGCTCATAATGTAAAATGAACCTCTCAAGCATCGGTTTTTATCATACCTAGATACAATGCAAAATTTCAGCCGTGTTAAATTGAAACTGAATCGTTTTAGGGTCTTGTAATATGAAAATTAGATTTATATAGTTTTTCCTTAAAGAAATAAGACGTTATTGTTTTTCATTTTTCATCCTCATAACCTCATGATTGTCATTTAACAGTAGAGGCTTATAATGTAAAATGAACCTCTTATGCATCTGTTTTTTCGTACCTAGATACAATGCAAAATTCCAGCCGTGTTAAATTGAAACTGAATCGTTTTAGGGTCTTGTAATATGAAAATTAGATTCATATAGTTTTCCTTAAAGAAATAAGACGTTATTGTTTTTTCATTTTTTTTTCTCATAACCTCATGATTGTCATCTAACAGTAGAGGCCCATAATGTAAAATGAACCTCTTATTCATCAGTTTTTATCGTACCTAGATACAATGCAAACTTTCAGCCGTGTTAAATTGAAACTGAATCGTTTTAGCGTCTTGCAATATAAGAATTAGATTTATATAGTTTTTCCTTAAATAAATAAGATGTTATTTTTTTTCCCTTTTTCATCCTCATAACCTCGTGATTGTCATCTAACAGTAGAGGCTCACAATGTAAAATGCATTTCTCACATATCAGTTTGTATCTTACCCAGATACGATGCAAAATTCGAGCCGTGTTAAATTGAAACTGAATCGTTTTAGCGTCTTGCAATATAAGAATTAGATTTACATAGTTTTTCCTTAAATAAATAAGATGTTATTGTTTTTCCCTTTTTCATCCTCATAACCTCGTGATTGTCATCTAACAGTAGAGGCTCACAATGTAAAATGCATTTCTCACATATCAGTTTGTATCTTACCCAGATACGATGCAAAATTCGAGCCGTGTTAAATTGAAAATGAATCGTTTTAGCGTCTTGCAATATAAGAATTAGATTTATATAGTTTTTCCTTAAATAAATAATTATTGTTTTTCCATTTTTCATCCTCATTAATTCGTGATTGTAATCTAAAAATAGAAGTTCATAAATGCAAAATGAACCTGTCCCGCATCGGTTTTTATCATACCTAGACACAATGCAATATGTCAGTCGTGTTAAATTGAAACGGAATCATTTTAGGATCTTGTAATATGAGAATTATATTTATATAGTTTTTCCTTAAATAAATAAGACATTATTGTTTTTCATTTTTCATCCTTATAACCTCGTGATTGTCATCTAACAGTAGAGGCTCATAATATAAAATGAGCTTCTCAAGCATCTGTTTTTATCGTACCTAGATACAATGCAAAATTTCAGCCGTGCTAAATTGAAACTGAATCGTTTTAGGGTCTTGTAATATGAAAATTAGATTTATATAGTTTTTTTTAAATAATTAAGACGTTATTGTTTTTTCATTTTTCATTCTCATAACATCGTGATTGTTATCTAACAGTAGAGGTTCACACAATGTAAAA
Organism: Pardosa pseudoannulata; assembly: GCA_032207245.1. NCBI lineage: Eukaryota > Metazoa > Arthropoda > Arachnida > Araneae > Lycosidae > Pardosa > Pardosa pseudoannulata. Next base: position 115,961,073 of record CM063506.1, on the reverse strand, counting down.
TGCATTTCTCACATATCGGTTTGTATCTTACCAATATACGATGCAAAATTTCTGCCGTGTTAAATTGAAACTGAATTGTTTAACATCTTGCAATATAAGAATTAGATTTATATAGTTTTTCTTTAAATAAATAATTATTGCTTTTTCATTTTTCATTCTCATAACCTCGTGATTGTCATCTAAAAGTAGAGGTTCATAAATGTAAAATAAACCTCTCACGCATCGGTTTTTATCGTACCTAGACACAATGCAATATGTCAGCCGTGTTGAATTGAAACTGAATCATTTTAGGATCTTGTAATATGAGAATTAGATTTATATAGTTTTTCCTTAAAGAAATAAGACATTATTGTTTTTCCAATTTTCATCCTCATAACCTCGTGATTGTCATCTAACAGTAGAGGCTCATAATGTAAAATGAACCTCTCAAGCATCGGTTTTTATCTACCTAGAGACAATGCAAAATTTCAGCCGTGTTAAATTGAAACTGAATCGTTTTAGGGTCTTGCAATATGAAAATTAGATTTACATATTTTTTCCTTAAATAAATAAGACGCTTTTGTTTTTTCTTTTTACCTCCTTATAATCTCATGATTGTCATCTAACAGTAGATGTTCATAAATGTAAAATGAACCTCTCACGCATCGGTTTTTATCGTACCTAGACACAATGCAAAATTTCATTCGTGTTAAATTGAAACTGAATCGTTTTAGTTAGCGTCTTGCAATATAAGAATTAGATTTATATAGTTTTTCCTTAAATAAATAAGATGTTATTTTTTTTCCATTTTTCATCCTCATAACCTCGTGATTGTCATCTAACAGTAGAGGTTCACAATGTAAAATGCATTTCTCACATATCGGTTTGTATCTTACCCAGATAAGATGCAAAAT
>CM063506.1:115927680-115950180 GCA_032207245.1 Pardosa pseudoannulata | reverse complement strand
CTAAGGAACTTAGAAGAAATTTGGCATAGCTGTAAGTAGCATAGAACTTGTGGATAAATAAATAAGATAAAATGCCCACTAAAAGGCTAAACTGAAGAAAGAAATTATTAAAAAAGTAACAGTTATATAGCAAATAAATAATCTAGTTCTCCAGAAAAATGAAATCTCTGACCCCTTTTAGGCAGCACCGGAAATTCTATTTTAAATAGAATTTTATTGTGGGTTAAAATATTATTCCGTATAAAGAAAATCTGCTGAAATCCTAAAGTGTAATAAAAAATACTTTAGACATTTCAATTTATTAAAATGTTTTTTATAATAAAGAAGGCACTCGTATTTCGGTAGGCAACTATTCATTACTACATTTATCCATATTAATCCTTTTATTATGGGAATTTCTTACAAGCGATTGACACTTTTTTCCATTAGGAGAAAACACAGATATATCCAAGCATTTGTTGGGTTGTGTTAGTTTGAAACATGGTCTACTTTTGGCAACACGAGAGATAATGAGATTGGGACCTACTGCTTAAAGCTGATTCCGAACATCCATGCCACAGTAAGATTCAAACCCATAAACTCGGTGCCAAAGATCAGCGATCTAACAATTAGGCCGTCGTTCGGCGAAGCCTTTGATAGGAAGCGTGCTTACGACCACCTCAGGATAATGTTAACTCTATACAGCGTGGATGGCACCTATTGAAATATCAATATACTGAAAGTACAGCAATAAATGCAATGTCAACTTAAGGCACAAATAGAAATTTGTGCCTTACTAATGATGGCTTTAAACTTATTGTTCTATTCTGGCTACCTTCTCTGTATACTGAAGGTGAGACACACTACAGACCACAGAGAAGTTGCTGCATTAACATTCACCGCAGGATAATGTTAACTGTATATAGTGTGGATAGCACCTATTGGAGTAGCAATATACTGCAAGTACAGCAATAAATGCAATGTCAACGTAAGGCACAAATAAAAATTTGTATCTTACGTTGTTAGAAATTTTTATTTGTAAAAAGTTACTTTGATACAAATTTTTATTTGTAAAATTTTTATTTGTTTAATTTCACCGTAAGTAAGGCACAAATAAAAATTTGTGCCTTACTTACGATGGCTTTAAACTTATTGATGACCTTCTCTATGTACTGAAGGTGAGACATTCTACGGACCACAGAGAATTTGCTGTCGGTTATGAACTAACAAATTGCATATGGGGAGATGTATTTTTAGACCTCAAGAAAAAAAAATGTAAGTCACTGAATGAATATCGAATATTAATTTTTTTACTTAATTAAGAAAAAAGTATGTATATTACTTATAATTCGATATTAGTTTGAATTTTGATTGGAGATATTGCACGAAGTAAAACAATGCTCTCAATGCATGTCTCTTACGATTTTTTTTCGATTGCTGTGTTATAATCCACTCTCTATGTGCTGGTCCCTTAAACCTAATTATTCTTCTGCACTCAAAAGACACAAAATCCTTCATTATGTAATAAGATCAGCCTCGTGAGTCATTCTGGGATAAGTCATTATCTTCCATGTACCATTAACTGTCGACACTAAAAGCATACATGAATAGTCATTACGACATTACTGTAAAGCTAAAAATGGTATAATTACGGTTAAAACTGAAAATATGTTGTGGCCTTTCTAATTAAATAAGTCATATTACAGATTGTCGTCAGGTTGAAGACACACTTTTCTAGTCACACTGTGACTGCACTGTTTATAGGAATCCAAAGTAATGATTTTTTAATATACACTAATTTGGAATTAGAATGACATCTTGGGGTAACAAGAAATTAAATAGTGGTAACGATATAAGTGGAAACACTCAAAAACAATATCATGTTACCATCTTTTAAAGCTTAATTCAGATTTTGTAATCAATTTTTTAAAACCCACAAATAAAGAAAATGTAACCATTAAATAAATCATAGATTATTAGTTAGGAATTTCTTCATGTAAAAATGAGCAAGAAAACTGTTTCATTTCAAGAAGGAAGTTGATATCCCGCGATGGTCTGCCTAAGCTAACATTTGTACGGCGTTTATGTTGCTACTTTGGTGAATTTCTCCAGTTTTGATCCTCCTCAGGAGTAAGAATTTGTGCTCCTGATTATGTACCTAACTCTTTCCTTCCAAGCCACTTCGAGAGTTGGAAGGGAAGAGTTTCCCTTTAGTAGTAGAAGAGTTTCCCTTTAGCTGTAGGTCCACGTTCAGACCTACAGATTTATCCTGCATGTTCTTTGAATATAAAGAGAGAGGTTTAATGTGCCTGCGAGGCAAGAACTCTACGCTACGGATTCTAATCTCGCATGCTGGCCCTTAGGAGTGCTCGGATTCTTGTAAAGGAAGCCTTCTGTTCCGGAACAAAAAAGGATATTTCTGTAACTTCACAAATAGTATGATTACGGTTTGTATTTGTGGTGTGGTCATTCACAAATTAGTCAATTAGTCATTTGATTGTGTTGCTACTTAGGTGAATCTTCTCAGTTTTGATCCTACTCAGGAGGAAGAATTTGTGCTCCTTGTTCTGTACCTAACTCTCACCTGCCAACCCAACAGAAAGAGGGCATCCAGACCCACTGATTCATCCTTATGTCTTTTAAATATAAAGGGGGATGTTTAATGCGCCTGATAGGCTATAACCATACATTACAATATTCTTATCTCGCAAGCTGGCCGTTAGTCCTCCTTTGATTCTTGTGAAAAAAAGCATTCTGCAAATAAAACATTCCTGTAGTGTCATAAATAACATGTTTATGATTGAAATCTGTTATTATGGTGTGGCCATTCAAAATTAGTTCTATTGCAGGTTGTAGACACGATTTTTCTGGTCGTACTGTGACTGCATTGTAAAAATGAATCCAGGATGACGTTCAAACAACAATAACAACTAAAAAGCGTTACTACTAATTTGAATTTAAAATGATTTATCTTTGTGGCACCCCCAAAGGACATAGGGACATATATTTATGCGGCAACTTGCAGCAACGATACCATATTACCATCTTTTAAAGCTTTATTCAGATTCTGTAACTAAGTTCTTAATTACAGATTCTTTAACTGAGTTCTTAATCCACAAATGAAGAAAAAAATAATAAATAGCATGAATACGGTTAGAATCTGTGGTGATGGTGTGGTCATTTAAAATTAGTTCTATTGCAGGTTTGAGACACTATTTTTCTGGTCGTGCTGTGACAGCATTGTAAAAATGACCCTGGGGTGACGTTCAAAAAAACAACAACTACAAAGTGTTACTACTAATTTGAATTTAAAAAGATTTATTTTTGTGGCACACCCAAAGGACATAAGAGCAGAGATTTATGTGGCAACTTTCAGCAACGATACCATATTACCACCTTTTAAAGCTTTATTCAGATTCTTTAACTAAGCTCTTAATCCACAAATGAAGAAAAAATAATAAATAGCATGATTACAGTTAGAATCTGTGGTTATGGTGTGGTCATTCAAAATTAGTTTTATTGCTGGTTGTAGACATGATTTTTCTGGTTGTACTGTGACTGCATTGTAAAGATGAATTCGGGGTGACGTTCAAACAACAACAAAAACTACAAAGCGTTACCACTAATTTGAATTTGAAATGATTTATTTTTGTGGCACTCCCAAAGTACATAGGACAGAGATTTATGTGGCAACTTGCAGCAACGATACCATATTCCATCTGTTAAAGCTTTATTCAGATTCTTTAACCAAGTTCTTAAAAATCCACAAATGAAGAAAAAATAATTATCAACTAAGTCATAGATTATTAAATAGTAATTTCTTCATAAAAAATACTCAACACGCTGTTTAATTTTAATTTTGTGTTAGAAGTTAGTAAATATTAGACCTTCTCTTCCGAAAAAATAGGACATTTCTACAATGGAACAAGTCATATAATTACGGTTTACAACTGTGACTGTGTTGTGACCTTTCAAATTAGTCATGGTCGAGTCAGCAAAGTAATATTATGAGGTCGTAACAGGAATTTTTCTGGCAGAACTGTGACTAAACCGTGGAAAGGATGAAAGAGTAATGTTCAAATAAAGAAGTGTCACCACTAATTTGAATTTAAATTGGTTTCTTGCTGCGATGTCTGTAAAAAGGCAGAGTGAAATTAACTTAATAGAATTCAGGCCAACTGCACCATATTTCTATCATATACGGTTAAAGTAGGTATTAAAGTTAATTTCTATTGTTTAAAAACAAATGATAAAATTATTGATCAATTAACTAAATCATAGATAAAAATTTAGCAATTCTTTGAGAAGAAAATACTTAAAAGTATTATTTAATTTGGAAGTTTTTTTTTCTCTTTTTACTTCCTTGTACGAAGTAAAGGATGTATTGTAATCACGAAAAATTACGGTCTTCAGATTTCAATAGAAATATTCATTTTGACACTACCTGAACCCATTTTGAGTATATTAAGCAATACATCTGTACATAAGCATATGGAAAATCTAATTTTAAAACTTTAAATAACCATTTTGACTATTTCTAAATGCATTGACTGTTTTTGTTGTGATGTCTGGGTGAACATCTGTATCTCACATAACTAAATATTGTTAGATGTGATGAAATTATGTAATTAAGACCATTTTAACATTTACTTATACATTTAATTGTAAAATCTCTCTTTTTGATTCAATGTGAACTATTTGTCACAAAAGATTGCAATATAACAAATATTAAAATGCTACAGGTTGCCGGTAGCATTTTAATACCGATAGATAGCAATATACGAGTAATATACGAGTACAATGCTACCAGTTGATGGCATTATACAAGCTCTAATCTTGGTTCAAGTAATATATACTACTTGTTGTTGATAACAATTCTACAAACTGTTGACTTAACCTTATATCAATTTTTTATGTTATTTAAAGACAATTATGTAACCGATCCCGTTATTGAAGAATGGGATAATTGTATCTCCAATTCAAATAAAATAAGTTTAAGTGAAGGAATGCAATTTCACGATTGTTTTGAGTATTGTTACCAAAGATACCTTGCTATGCAAATTTTCAGCTCAATTATTGATCGTGAAGCTAGCGAAAAATTAATTATATAATTTAGACCAGAACAGACAAAGTATGAGTTAAAAAAGAGTAAAAAAAATCGGTGCTTGAAATTTTAGAAATTATATGAATCCAAGTACACGTGTGTATAGACTCCATCCGATCAGAATTACTTTTTTTAAAATTCAATTATTCAGATTTTATTTAGATTTATTAAAATTTACATAATTTTGAAACACCATTTATTAGCAGTTACTTTATTTTTCCATTCTATCTCACAATTAGTTAGGACTAGGTAATCGATCTAAATTTCTACCAAAACTCAGTATCTGTTATTCAACTATAGGAGAGATAATCTGGGGGTTTCCCAACTTCGATCTGAGGGCGTATCCCTTTTATCACATCATGGATTAGTAAGTTGGGGCATAACCCCGGAAGGGATGTGTGTTAGTCATATCTCTAATAAGTATGAAATCGACTAAATTTTTTTTGTCTATTATTTTCGCTTAAGATGGGTCTGTACCTGCCGTATTAGATTCATCTAGTTCAATGGGAAAGATAAATTTCCCTCTAGCCGGTTCAGGTTTTAAGAATTCTTTAACAAAAATTATACCATGTGATAGAACAGATAATTCTCTAATATGCAATCTGCCTCTTAAAAAATTGGGGATAAATATTTTTAATCTTATAATTTATAATTTTTTATTTTTATAATTTTTAATTTTTTAAAACGTAAATAAAAACAATTTCAGATTTTTTTTTGAATAAAGTAAAAGATATATTAGAGAATCTGCCATGCTATCACGTGGTATAATTTCTTTAAGGCGTTCTTAAAATGCGTACCAGTCAGACAGAATTTTATTTTTTCCCCTGAATTAACATGCAGCTAGGATAGTCCAATAGGACAGATACAGCTCCACCTTAAGGTATCCCGCAACATTTACGATGCCAATTTTGACAAAAAAACATTTTATTGGTTTATTCGAAAGATTATGCTTTTGGTTATCCAAAAGACTTTATGTTTTGTTTGCAAGTTCATCAGAAGTATGCTTACGACTATTTTAACATTAGCTGATAATCCGGATGTATGCTTAAAATATAACTTTAAATCTGCTTTGTGAAGAATAAATATTTTTCGGTTAGCCATTTACGGGCTCAGACGATAACTTTAGAAATTGTGGCTGCACAAATTTTTTAACCTACATTATATTTGATTCTGAGAGTTTTGGTTTTGGTTTGGAGATCTACGGTCTACTTTTTTTCTATATGAGGGCTGATGAGAATGGAACCTATTGCTTAAAACCGATTCCGAACCGTTAAGAATATTCATTCCACAATGGGAATTCGAACCCATGAACTCCGGTACCGAAGATCAGTGCGCTACTCATTAGCAAATTTGAATAGCAGTGGGATGCACGAGTCACCGAAACTTAGGTATAGGAAATAGCTCAAATAAATTGTGCATAACACATGATTATGTAATCATTCACACACATACACACAATCACTTCCGAATATCTCTGCGGTTCTCAAACAGTGATTGTCCATCCTTAACATGACTTTAGGATAGTTGTCAAACCAAGATATCCCGGATAACTAAAAAATGTGGTCTATACCTCTCGTGCGATAAGTGAAGAACCGTTCTTGGTTTTGGTTTTGAGATCTACGGTCTACTTTTTTGCTATATGAGGGCTGATGAGAATGGAACCTAATGCTTAAAGCCGATTCCGAACCGTTAAGAATATCTATTCCACAATGGGATTCGAACCCATGAACTCCTGTACCAAAGATCATCTTCCAAACCATTCGGCCATTGTTCTGCTGAGAGTGCTATGGATCAAATAACATTGGATTCCAATAGCTTTAAATTGTGGTTTTAAAATGTATATATATTTTAAAAGTTATTTCTATATACCAAAAATATTTAAAAAAATTAACGAAAAGATTATTATCTTGAGTATATCTACGCAATTTATTATTTCATATCCTACATTGTAGTACATCATGTTATTAGGAGTCCAAAATATGTATGTTTTTAAGGGGCATTGGACATTTCAAAGTATTTCTATAAATTATAAACTCAGAGTTTTGGAAATTTGTAAGCATAAAATTTGAAGTCTAAGTAAATTAATCTACCTGAAAAAAAATGCACCTTGAAATCAGAGCAAGAGCAACAGCTGGAAATTGCTGCTATTACGTATTACAAAAGTTACAATGATCATCCTACTTATATAGAAAACTTAAGACTTAAGTATACAGAGTCATCATAAGATTAATTGTTTTATGTGGCTCTGAAACAGGACTATAATGTATTTACTCTGAAAATTTGAAATCAATATGCACAATAGTTAATTTATTATGCGCGCAAGTTGAAAAACACATTTTCGGTAAATTCTTAAAGTTTCAGTAAAGTTTTTATAATTTCCTAAAACACTATGATATTCAATGCAAATATTGTATAGTTTTACAGGTTCTAATTCGAATATTTCAAGGGGATTTGTTTTAAACCCTTCAAAAATGTCCAAAGATTTTAAAAATGTAAAAATCAAAACATCGAATTTTTGAAGGTTTGAAAGATACGTGTTCACTTTAATCAAGTTCAGACATACATTTCAAAAAATGAAAAAACAATTAAGTGTGGAGTTGCAATCTGTTGCTATTTTCAGAACCGTTAAAAAAAATAAAAAAATGTATTTTTATGCCTTTAAAAAAAGGCATAGAAATAAAATTATTTTAACGTATGGGTTCTCAGCGCAACCGCTACTAACCGAAAATTTAAGGAAGCAATACTTTTCGAAACTTAAAATTTTCTTAAAAAATCTTAATCTGATAAAAATAATCTAATCTAATAAAAAATAAAAAATAATCCAAAAAAAATAATCTAATACAAATAATCTAATAAATTAATTTTTATAAAATAATTTAACGAAAATAATCTAATAATTTTCATAAAAACATCTTAAAATCTAATAAAAATAATTTAATAAAAATAAACATCTTAAAATAAAATGTTCTGCTCATTTTAGAATGAATTTTTTGCAAGTTCTTTAATAACGTCTTAACTTAAAAAAATATCTAGTTCTGCCATTCTACATAGTATTTGTTTTAAAATAACAAAAATGTACACCAAATTAAAAAATTATAATTTAGTTATTCGTTACATAACTTTGGCTATATGTATTTTAGAAACAAAATTTTTATATCAAATTGAAGTCAAATATCTATTCTATTCTGCAGCTTGGAACTGAAGAGACATCTGACATTTTAAAAATAAAAAAATAAAAACTTTTAAAAGATTGAAATTTTTTAAATAACGTTTATTATGGTATGAAATAAAATATATAGCTATTTTTTAGAATGATTCAGAAATATCCAAAAAATTAAAAAATGTAAAAATCAAAACATCGAATTTTTGATGGCTTGAAAGTTATGCATCCACTTAAAGCAAGTTTAGACTTACATTTCAAAGAAGAAAAAACAATTAAGTGCAGCGCTGCAATCTGTTGCTATTTTCAGAACCATTAAAAACATAGAAAATAAAAAATTGTATTTTTTATGTCTTTAAAGAGACATAGAAAAAAATTATTTTAACATGTGGATTCACGTTGCAACCACCACTCGCCAAAAATTTAAGGAAGCAATACTTTTCGAAACTTAAAATTTTCTTAAAAAATCTTAATCTGATAAAAATAATCTAATCTAATAAAAAATAAAAAATAATCCAAAAAAAATAATCTAATACAAATAATCTAATAAATTAATTTTTATAAAATAATTTAACGAAAATAATCTAATAATTTTCATAAAAAATCGTAAAATTTAATAAAAAGTAATCTAATAAAAATAAACATCTTAAAATAAAATGTTCTGCTCATTTCAGAATGAATTTTTTGCAAGTTCTTTAATAACATCTTAACTTGAAAAAAATATCTAGTTATGCCATTCGAAGTAGTATTTGTTTTAAAATAACAAAAATATTCACCAAATTAAAAGAATTGGGATTTAGTTATTCGTTACATAACTTTGGCTATATGTATTTTAGAAACAATATTTTTATATCAAAGTGAAGTCAAATATCTACTCTATTCTGTGACCTGAAACTTTAAAGACATCTGACATTTTAAAAATAAAAATAAAAACTTTTAAAAGATTGAAATTTTTTAAATAACGTTTATTATGGTATGAAATAAAATATATAGCTATTTTTTAGAATGATTCAAAAATATCCAAAAATTCAAAAAATGTAAAAATCAAAACATCGACTTTCTGAACGTTTAGATGCGTCCTCTGGAAGCAAGTTTAGACTTACCTTTCAAAGAAGAAAAAACAGTTGAGTGTAGCACTGCAATCTGTTGCTATTTTCAGAACCGTTAAAAACATAGAAAATAAAAAAAATGTATTTTTTGTGTCTTTAAAAAGACATAAAAATAAAATTATATTAACTTGTGGATTCACGGCTTAACCACTACTCGCCAAAAATTTAAGGAATCAATACTTTTCGAAACTTAAACTTTTCATAAAAAATCTGAAAATCTAATAAAACTAATCTAATTTAATAAAAAAATGAAAAATAATCTAATAAAAATAAACTACCTAGGTCTGGTTTGGTTTGGAGTGCTACTGTCTACTTTTTGCAACACGAGGGCTAATGAGACCGGGACTTACAGCTTAAAACCGATTCCGAACGGCTACGAACATTCATGCCACGGTGAGATTCGAACCCACGAACACTGGTACCGAAGTCCAGCACCCTAACCAATCGGCCATCGTTTGGCAAAAAAAAAACTAATAATTTTCATAAAATCGTCTGAAAACCTAATAAAAATAAACAAAATAAAATGTTCTGCTCATTTTAGAATGAATTTTTTTCAAGTCTTTAATAACGTCTTAAATTAAAAAACTAGTTCTGTGATTTCAAGTTCTGTGATATCAAGTAGTATGTATTTCGGAATAACAAAAATATACACCAAATTAAAAGAATTAGGATTTAGTTATTCGCTGCATAACTTTGGCTATATGTATTTTAGAAACAAAGCTTTTATACTAAATTGAAGTCAAATATCTACTCTATTCTGTAACCTGAAACTTTAAAAACTTCTAACATTTAAAAAATAAAAACTTTTAAAAGATTGAATTTTTTTTAAATAACGTTTATTATGGGATAAAACAAATTATATTGCTATTTGTCAGAGAATTGTACCTAACCAACCAGTAAAAACAAAATTGAGAAATTTTCGTCCATATGAGGAACAGATATAACACCAAAGCATTAATTAACACACAAATAGATAGTGGTCTTTTTTACACACATTTCTCTCAAAATCCGCATAAGTGTTCAGTTACAACTAAAGATGGTAACACATGAGTAGAACAAGATGAATATACAGGAATGTCTCTCCACTCCCACCTAAAGAACTGACGGTTTTAAAAGATTTTCTCAGGAGTTTAGAATTCAACTATCTTTGTGACGAAGGAAGGCGTCTAGATCTAAAAGATAGCAAGAGTGATTTAGCTTTTCAACAACCACTGGAAATATGGGGCATTTCCTAAAAACCCTTACTTGCTGCGTACGCTGAAGAAAAGTATCGTAAAAAGCGATCTGTTATCGACACTGTTGCCAGCACATTCCGGAAATTGCTTTTTTACTTCACCGAGTTTGACGTCCAGTAGACAGTTTAAAGTTAACCGATCGACAAAACAACACCGTAAGAGATAGAATTTACAGTTCTAGATATGAGATAAACTGTCAGAGAAAAAGGACATTTGAGACAGTTGCGTATCGTTAAATTTTATTGAGTTGGTTTATAGTTAGAGAAAAGTAATTGTGTTTTTACGAATCAGCCTTAAATTAACTTTCAAATGAAAACGGTAAAGGATTTTTTGCAACTCCCCTGCAGGAGTTCCTCGAGAAATTTTTAAGCACCATCGAAATTTTAAAGAAAATCCATAAATTCATTCTCTAATTTTCGAGTAATCCATTATATAGTGATATTAACTAATTATTACTATAATTATAATAGTAATAAGAGTATAATATAATAGTAACTACTATAACTCTAATAATAATAGTAACTAGTAAGCCATACGCGCAATAATAGGGAACAGAAAAGCGATGTGACAATGAGTTATTCACATGTGACATCACAGCGCTGGAAGGGGTGAATTATCAATGAATAATTTCACTTGAATCATTTTTAAGCACCATCGAAATTTTAAAGAAAATCCATAAATTCATTCTCTAATTTTAGACTAATCCCTTACATAGTAATATTAACAAATTATTACTATAATTATGATAATAATAATAATATAAATATAATAGTAATAATAATACAATATAATAGTAATTACTATAACTCTAATAATAGTAACTAATAAGTCATATGCGCAATAATAGGGAAGAGAAAAGCGATGTGACAGTGAGTTATTCAATTTATGTGTGACATCACAGCACTCTAAGGGGTGAAACATTTATTAATGTATCATTTCACTTGCATCATTTTTCAGCACCATCGGAAACTTCAAAGAAAATTCATAAATTCATTCTCTAATTTTTGACCAATCCCTTACGTAGTAATAGTAACTAATTATCACTATAATTATAATAGTAATAATAATATAATATTACAGAAATTACTGTAACTGTAATAATAATAGTAAATAATAAGTCAAACGCGCAATAATAGGGAACAGAAAAGCGATGTGATAATGAGTTATTCAATTCAAGTGTGACATCACTGCACTGGAAGGGGTGAAACATTTATTAATGTATCATTCCACTTGCACCATTTTTAAGCACCATCGAAACTTTAAAGAAAATCCATAAATTCATTCTCTAATTTCCGACTAATCCCTTACATAGTAATAGTAACTAATTATTACTATAATTACAATACTAATAATAATATATAATAGTAATTGCTATAATAATAACAATAGTAACTAATAAGCCATATGCGCAATAATAGGGAACAGAAAAGCGATGTGACAATGAGTTATTCAATTTGCACGTAACATGACAGCACTCTAAGGGGTGAAACATTTATTAATGTATCATTCCACTTGCACCATTTTTAAGCACCATCGAAACTTTAAAGAAAATCCATAAATTCATTCTCTAATTTCCAACTAATCCCTTACATAGTAATATTAACTAATTATTATTGTAATTATAATAGTAATAATAATATAATATAATAGAAATTACTGTGATTGTAATAATAATAGTAACTAATAAGCCATACGCGTAACAATAAGGTACAGAAAAGCGATGTGAGAATGAGTTATTCAATTCAAGAGTGATATGACAGCACTAGAAGGCATGAAACATTTATTCATGTATCATTCAACTTGCACCATTTTTAAGCACCATCGAAACTTTAAAGAAAATCCATAAATTCATTCTCTAATTGTTGACTAATCCCTTATACAGTAATATTAACTAATTATTACTATAATTATAATAGTAATAATAATATAATTATAATAGTAATAGTAATATAATATAATGGTAATTACTATAACTATAATAATTACAGTAACTGTAATCCATACGCGCAATAATAGGAAACAGAAAAGCGATGTGACAATGAGTTATTCAATTCAAGTGTGACATCACTGCACTAGAAGGGGTGAAACATTTATTCATGTATAATTCCCCATACACCATTTTTAAGCACCATCGAAACTTTATAGAATATACGTAAATTCATTCTCTAATTTCCGACTAATCCCTTACGCTGTAATAGTAACTAATTATTACTATAATTGTAATGGTAATAATAATATATAATAGCAATTACTATAAATGTAACAATAATAGTAACTTATAATATGAGTTCAATGATTATTCCTCTTGCAGGAAGTTTTTCCGTTTGAGTCTTCCCTTTTTATTGTTAGAGTTCAGCACGAGCCGCCATTTCATTCAGAAGCCGGAGCTCCCAGCTTTGTCCACTACAGCAGGTGAGCAATGTGCAATAGTTCTTATTCACTCCTCCCGAATTTTTCAGCTTGGATACTGGCGCCAACAAAAGGCGTGCTTGCTTTAAAAACCCACACATCTTCCCCTCTCTGGAGTGGAAATCGCGTGCCCCCAGCAACAAAAGCAACAAAAAATATATCAATACAATAAGACCCCGTTCGCGATCCCGATGTTTCTTGAGACACGTGCCTTAGATCGTTTCGAAAAGAGTAGTTTTCAGGAAACCAGTACACTTCTAGTACCACCCGCAGGATCATTGTGGGCTGACTATTGTCAAAATCAACTCTTTGTGAGATCATCTACTTCCTTTGTCGCAGTTCATCAGTGATTTTAAATGAACTCTTTGCTACATAATTTACCCTGATGCACAAAATGTATCAAAGCAAAGGAGTGTATTTTTTTTTATACAACTTTACTAATTCTAGATCCAGTCTGATGCTGTGGAATACAAGAAAACAATCTTTAAATAAGGGATTTACTTAATACGTAAATAGTAATAAATGAATTCAAGGATATAAAAATCACTTTAAAGTTTTCCGTTTAGTGGTAGATGCGTAGACTTCTAATACCACTTGTAGAATCCATGTGGGTTGACTGTTGTTAAAACAAACTCTTTGTTAGAACATATAGGTCCTTCATCGGAGTTCATCAATGTTTTGAAATGAACTCTTTGCTACATAATTTACCTTGATGTATACAAAGTATCAAAGTAAAGGAAGAGTGTAATTAATGTACAACCTTAATAATTTTTAGGAAAGTGTGCTACTTTGAGATACAAGGAAAAATCCTTAAATAATGTGATTTATTTGATACTTAAATGGTAAAAAATACATTTAAGGCTATAAAATCACGGAAATTTCCCTCGTATATACTTCTAGTGCCCCTCGCAGGGCTATTCTGGGTTGAAAACTGTCCAAACCAACTTTTAGTGAGATCAATGTAGCTCATTTGTCGATGTTTATCAGTGATTTTAAATGAATCAGTTGCTACATAATTTACCTTGATGTATAAAATGCATCAAAATAAAGGAAGAGTGTAACTTATATGCAACCTTAATAATTTTTTAAAAAACTCTACTATTTTAGGATACAAGGAAAAATACATTAAGGATACATGATGAAATGGGCAGTAATAATAAAAAATGCTACATAATTGTATTCATAATTCGTATCAATAATGCTACATAACTGTGTTCCAAAGTATCAGATTAGATCTAAGAATTAGTAAAGTTATGTAAAAAATACACTCCTTTGCTACATTTGCTTACATCCTTTGATACATTTTGTAAAAAAAGTCTACTACTTTAGGATACAAGGAAAAATCCATTGGGAATACATAATGAAATGGGTAATAATAAGAAAAATCCACATAATTGTATTCATAATTCGTATCAGTAATGTTACATAATTGCATTCAATACTACATTATGATGTTCCAAAGCATCACACTAGATCTAAGAATTAGTAAAGTTGTATAAATAATACATTCCTTTGCTGTGATACATTTTGTAAAAAAAAATTCTACTACTTTAGGATACAAGGAAAAATACATTGGTAATATATAATGAAATGGGCAATAATAATAATGAGTAATAATATTGTTATATTTTAATGATTTATCTTGTTTTAACAACTGTTATCAATGTTTTTTAATTATAGACTTTTTTAAATGAGAGAAAATCCAAAACTAAAAATGGACGAGAATTCTTAGTTGATATCGAATACTTAATTTTATAGAATCTTAAAGTATATACGTTGAATAAAGGAATTTATCTAAAACTTAAAGGGTAAAAAATATGCTTGAGAACTCAAAGAACTTTTACGAGAAACTTAGAAATTTCTAATATATATTTTCTAAATGTATGCATAATAAACATAGGGATTTCTAACTTGAAGTATCTATGTTTTTCATGTACGTTTCTCCATCCATATTGCTTATACAATCGAAAAGGATTACAATAACTAGTATTTTCATATAGTTTTTTTCCATTTTACTTTAAGTCAGAATCCTACAAACACATATTGCCTTCCATTTCCTTCATAGTAAATAAGAGTCTTCATGATAATCTACTATCTTTCTACGAATGAACAGAAATATGCAATACACTGTTTACTACCTGTGTATCTGTATACTTTTAAATTAAAAGAATGAAAATGACTATGAAGAGAGACTTTAAATTTAAAAGTGTCAAAGGGCCAGTTATTTATTGTAAAGGTCCATCTCCTTCACGGAAAATAACTCACTCAGTATGGTAATCGACTATCTTCCTGCGAATGAACAGAAATATGCAATACACTGTTTGCTACCTTTGTATCTGTATACTTTTATATTAAATGAATGAAAATGACTATGAAGAGAGACTTTAAATTTAAAAGTGTTAAACGGCCATTTATTTAGTGTAAAGGTCCATCTCCTTCACAAAAAATAACTCACTCATTATGGTAATCGATTATCTTCCTGCGAACTAACAGAAATATGCAATACGCTATTTATTACCTGCGTATCTGTATACTTTTAAATTAAAAGAATGGAAAGAATTCTTAAAGAGATACTTTAAATTTAAAAGTGTCAACAGGTCAGTTATTTACTATGAGAGCCATTTCCTTTGCAGAAAATAACTCACTCACTATGATAATCGACTATCTTCCTGCGAACGAACAGAAATGTACAATACTCTGTTTACTACCTGTGTATCTGTATACTTTTAAACTAAAATAATGAAAATGACTCTAAAGAAATACTTTAAATTTAAAAGTGTCAAAGGGCCATTTATTTAGTGTAAAGGTCCATCTCCTTTACAGAAAATAACTCACTCTTCATAGTAATCTACGATCTTCCTGCGAACGAACAGAAATATGCAATACACTGTTTACTACCTGCGTATCTGTATACTTTTAAATTAAAAGAATGGAAAGAATTCTTAAAGAGATACTTTAAATTTAAAAGTGTCAACAGGTCAGTTATTTACTGTGAGAGTCCATTTCCTTTGCAGAAAATAACTCACTCACTATGATAATCGACTATCTTCCTGCGAACGAACAGAAATATGCAATACACTGTTTACTACCTGCGTATCTGTATACTTTTAAATTAAAAGAATGGAAAGAATTCTTAAAGAGATACTTTAAATTTAAAAGTGTCAACAGGTCAGTTATTTACTGTGAGAGTCCATTTCCTTTGCAGAAAATAACTCACTCATCATGATAATCGACTATCTTCCTGCGAACGAACAGAAATGTACAATACGCTTTTACCTGCGTATCTGTATACTTTTAAATTAAAAGAATGGAAAAATTCTTAAAGAGATACTTTAAATTTAAAAGTGTCAACAGGTCAGTTATTTACTGTGAGAGTCCATTTCCTTTGCAGAAAATAACTCACTCACTATGATAATCGACTATCTTCCTGCGAACGAACAGAAATGTACAATACTCTGTTTACTACCTGTGTATCTGTATACTTTTAAACTAAAATAATGAAAATGACTCTAAAGAAATACTTTAAATTTAAAAGTGTCAAAGGGCCATTTATTTAGTGTGAGTCCATCCTTTACAGAAAATAACTCACTCTTCATAGTAATCTACGATCTTCCTGCGAACGAACAGAAATATGCAATACACTGTTTACTACCTGCGTATCTGTATACTTTTAAATTAAAAGAATGGAAAGAATTCTTAAAGAGATACTTTAAATTTAAAAGTGTCAACAGGTCAGTTATTTACTGTGAGTATTTCTTTGCAGAAAATAACTCATTATATATAAACGATCTTCCTGCGAACGAACAGAAATGTATACTCTGTTTACTACCTGTGCATCTGCATACTTTTAAATTAAAACCATGAAAATGATTCTAAAGAGATACTTTAAATTTAAAAGTGTTCAAGGGCCATTTATTTACTGTAAAATGTCCATCTCCTTTACAGAAAATAAGTCACTCATCATAGTAATCGACGATCTTCCTGCGAACAAACAGAAATATGCAATACACTGTTTACTATTTTGTATACTTTTAAATTAAAAGAATGGAAAGAATTCTAAAGAGATACTTTAAATTTAAAAGTGTCAACAGGTCAGTTATTTACTGTGAGAGTCCATTTCCTTTGCAGAAAATAACTCACTCATCATGGCACCGACTATCTTCTTGAGCAGAAACGAAACATGCACTGTTTACGGCCTGTGTATCTGTACATTTTGAAACCAAAAGAGTGAAAAATGACTCCGAAAAGGAGACTTTCAATTTAACAGTGTAAAAAGGGTACGACTCGCAGCAAGACTGACTTTGTGAAAGAGTGAAAAAGCGGGGATCAACCAATTTCCCTTTCATGCTTCGACCGTCCGCCTATTCTGTTTCCAGTAACGTCTAATATTAATGCTCAAAAGATTCGTTTCGGCGCTCTCTAAGGAGGGGGGAGGGTACCGCCTTTACTATTCATGATAAAAGAAACACAACATTGTATGGTTACCTACCTGGAGCCGGAATCGCCGGTAGCCCGAATTAGGAATTTGCAGGTATTCTTTGTGCTATCGTATTTACTGAAATAAGCATTAATTCTAATTCATTACTTCAATGGTGCTATTACTGTTGACTCAACTTATATTCATCTCTCCGACCGGCTATCTTTTTGGTATATATTTTTTTCAGATTTTATTAATTAAAAAATTTTTTTATGTATAATTAACTTTTAGTTCTACTTGTAAATAGTTGTATGCAGTTTTTATGCGTATTTTTTTTACTGCTCAAAATTTTTATTTTAATTTTTCGGGTTTCTATTTTTTCATTGTTATTTTTTTTTATTATTTATATTTGTTAAACAGATACAGTTTTATATTCCTGCTATTAACTTAATGAATCAGTCATGATAATAATAAGTTTGCCCCATATCTAATGATGCAGGAGATAATGAGTTCTACAGCTCTAAAGCCTTTGCACTCAAACTATAGAGTGCAATTTATGTATAACCATAATAATTTTTAGAAAGTATGCTCAATTGAGATAAAAGGAAAATATCTTTAAATAATGCATTTTACCTAATATTTAAAGGGAAAATATATACTTAACACTATAAAATCATTGAAATTTTCTATTTAATCGTAAATACTTAGTGACTTTTTTAGTGACAGCCGCAGGATTATTGAGGGCTAACTGTTGTAAAAATCAACTCATGCGAGGTACTACTTCCTTCGAAAAAAATTGATCCGTGATTTGAAACGAACGGTACTATTTATTTTACCTTGATATATAATAATGTTACTGCTTTTCCACAATGGGCGGGCATTCAGCGTATGCCAGGGTTCTGGGGCAATAAAAAAAAATTGCTAAAAATTGTGAAACTTTTTAAAGAAAGCAGAGTCATTGAAAGGTTAAAATTTAACTTATCTTCCCTAGACATTGTAGTAGTTTAATTGCTAAACAATAAGTGTTGTTTTGGTAAGCATTTTATAGTTTAAGCTTGTAAGTGAGAATTATTAAACACCATGAGAAGTTTAAACACGTATATTTCAAAGAAGAAATAATAAATATAGTGGTGACATCTGTTGATGGTTTAAAGTATTAAAAACATAGAAAATAAAAGCAATTTTTATATCTTTAAAAAGCATAGAAAAACATTATTACACAGTGAGTCCACCAAATGTCAAAGGGTTAACATTTAAATTAAAACAATTTAAATAATTTGATAAATATTAATTTTTCTCTTGCAAAAGAACTAAGCACTCAGAAAGCAAAGATATTTTTTTTAAAAAGGGTGAAAAAAAACGTGAAAAAAAAAAGTTTTTTCAATTTTCCTTTCATTTTAAGAAAGTTATTACAGGTGTTATTATAAGCCAGTTTATCCAAAAAATGCTATTTAGATTTCTAAACTGGGTAGAATTTTCAAGACCTCTCGCTTAAAGAAATGGTATACAGCTTAATAGATACAGTGGTAAATGCAGAGGAAGCAACCTAAAACTTCCGTTACATGTTTTCTTTACATGATTTTTAATGATGAGCATAGAAATGGTATAGTCATTAATTATAGAAATATAAATTAAACACCACTCACAGAGTAGTCAGTTTCTATCAACGATGTAAGGTATAATTTCTTGAAGTTTTTCAGGGTGATTCTCATAATTAGTGAAAAAAAAAAAAAAAAAAAAAAAAAAATAAGAAAGATTTTTTTTTATTTGACCAGAATTTATATAATTACTCATAAAAACAGAAAAGAAGCGATACATAGGTCAATACACAGAGAATCACCAAGTGAAGCATCCAGATAATGTGTATATATACGTTGCATGTACTTTAATGTCGAACGTTAAGTTCCAATGACTGATCCAGAATGATAATGGATAAGTGAAAGAAACTGCCAATAGATGGCGCCACATAAAATTTTATTTCCTTTCATCACCATTCATCTAGTATTTCGTTCTAAACAAGAAATTTGTAAAAGTTTTAATTATAAGAGAAAATATGATTAAATGTTTTTATATATAAATAATTATTCTCTATGTGTGTATATGGATATATACACACAATTCGCTCCTTCTCAGTCTCTCTCTCTCTCTCTCTTTATATATATATATATATATATATATATATATATATATATATATATATATATATATATATATACATATATATATAAGAAAGAGATAGACACATATACAAATAGATAGATAGATATAGGTAGATTAATAAATGAGTGGTTCCCCATCGTGATGATGTCGAAGCACATTTAAAATTTTTTAAATAACTCTAGATACACTGTAAATTTTTGAAAAAAAAATATGCCGTAATACTTATGTTATAATACATAATAAAATCAAATATTAAAAAAAAAATATGTGATGAAGCAATAGCTCCTTTTTTGTTTTGCATATTAAACATAGTGATAAAAGATAATCTTAACTTTGAATCCAAATGAAAACGAAGCTTAAATAATTTTCATTATATCTGAGAGACAATCATGAATTTGTGTTCTTTCTTGCCCTTGACATTTTCTCCCTCCCAAAATAGAACTTTTCAATATACTGTTTATTTTTGCAAAATTGTAACCATTTTCTTTGCATTTATCTGGAAAGGCATAATAGGTACATAATATCCAAAGTCGGATCATATAAGGTAAATAAGACAACTTTCAAAGGCTCAGTCAAATTTCTATTTGAAAAGATATGTAAAAAGTATAACTTAGTTTTCCGTTGGACAGTTTTATATATGAAACAAATAAACAAAAATGTATTCCTTTTTATATAGGTTATAAGATTTAGTTAGGTGCACCCAAATCACGTTTGAATATAACAATTTTGGTATTAGATTGTCTTATTTACTTATTTATTTATTTTAACTGAAAATTGTTTGGTTAGATGCTATTTTCCCCAGGTATAAATGTTGTTCGGCATTTGATCTTAGTCTTTTAGGAAAGTATTCCCGTTTATATTGGTCACGAGGTATTGGAGAGACTCTCCCCATAATGGATAATTTGCTGAATTAAAGTATAAAAAAGCATAATTTTAAAATAAATCTTCTTCATATTTATATACTTACTTTTGTTAGATATTTTTAATAGTATAAATCCTTTATTTAAAAAGATTAAAAACAAGCTGTTCAAATATTTCTAGACAAACTGAAATTTATTAATGTATAATAGGTATTTTTTAATAAAAATTTAACATTTTAATTTTTCACATTAAGTTTTCGATTTATTTATTATTTAGTATTTTATGTGTTCTCTGTTTCTTAAGGGAGATGGAGGTAGAAAATTGAATGGAAAACAGAGGTAGAAAATTGTAGAAAATCCCAAAGTGGTGCTAATGTTTCTAAAGTGGCACAGAAAACATTCACATCACGTCAAATACTTTTAATTAGTAAAAATCATAAAAATAATCTAGGTAGCAGGAACACCATATCATACAATGCCTAATATATATAAACTTATAAATCGCTCTTCTTTACATATGCGGTAAAAAAAGAACTGCATTACTATAGCATTTGTCATACTCAACTAAATTAATTCTTGACATAATGCAATTATGCCAAAGCTATAATTTTATACATTTTCCTATGTATTTGGGGACATAAACTGTGCTTACTTTTTATATTCTGATTTATATACTAGTTTATTAGAAATTTATATGAGAAAGGATCACAGTCTTTATCATTAAAAATACGGAAATATTATAACGCATTATTTCTATACAATTGCTGCTGAACATATTAAAAATTCCTTGTTGTACGCTATATATAAAATTTATTTTATGTGTTAATTATTGGCTGTTTAAATTTATGACTTTTATAAACTATAATTTTAATCATCTGTAAGATATAAAATAACCCTTCGTGAATAAATATGTTTTACAGTTTTCATATTTGAATATATTCTTGTTATTTATATAGTGAATGAATGTAATAAAGGTATTTTAATATTCACAATATTTATAAAAATTGAACTCATATTAAATGTTACTTATCTACTTCTGCTGTTCGAAAAATACTCATAGAGTCCTACAAGAGTCGTTCTCTACTTGGGAGAGTTACACAATCAAGTTCTAGATGAGTAATCTTTTTAAGAAAAATGGAGTTAAATAGTGCAATAATGGTCTGTTGACAAAAAGAGCAGTACAGGCCAAGGGAATGTTACAATATTTCTACCAAATTATTACTTTCTATATTTTAATTTTTATTCTTATAAATTTATTTGTAGAGACTACGAGTGAAATTCTTTGGAATGTCACGGCCTACTCCAAAATCTTCTAGGGCGCACTCTTTGGGTACCACTCATATATATATATATATATATATATATATATATATATATATATACATACATACATATTATATATATATATACATATATATATATATATATATATATATATATATATATATATATATATATATATATATATATATATATATATATATATATATATATATATATTATACATTACATACATATATACATATATATACATACATACATATATACATATATATACATACATACATACTTATATATACATATATATTTATACAGATATACATACATATATATATTTATATATATACATATATACGTTCATATTTGAAAAATATAAAATTAATAATTTAGGGGTTTAAAAGGCAAGAGACGGTGCGAACTTTTTAATGCAGGCGATTGAATCACTAATAACTCCATATAAAAGTGCTTGACACGTAAGAATTAAGAGAGAGCGTCTTCAGAAAGAGTTATTGTATGAACCTTGGCCAAATGCAGTTTCTTTGTCAGAAAGTGGACGCTAGCCACTCGCCGCCATGTTTGATGGCTGACTGTTAATCTGTGCAATAGTCGTGAATAAAGACATGATTAAGACATCATTGGCTGTTTGAGTTGTCTTAGGCCTGCCATATATATACATATACATACATGCATACATATATATATATGTATGTATGTATGAATATATTTAGAAGTACGACTTTATATCCTTCTTAATATTTTAATTGATTTTTATTACAGATTTGTTAA
>CM063506.1:115892680-115922680 GCA_032207245.1 Pardosa pseudoannulata | reverse complement strand
CCTAATTTTGCTTTGTTGTTAAAACATTTTGAATATGTTTGAGTTTAATTTGTTGTAAGGTTATTGATTTATATAATAGAAATGTTTTTATGACTGTATATTGAATTTTCGTGAGAAATATTCACTTTATAAAATTGAAATTGGATAATCTTAATGAAGTGGAAATTTCAAAATGATACTCATATTTGTTTTGATGTAAATTAGTAGTGATTGGTAAAAATCTTATAGAAGTCTATGATCTGGCTATCTATCGTGATTAAGTAGACCATAGTTCAATTTTTATGTATATAGAAAGCGACCAGCCTGTAAATCTGAAGCTTGAGCACATTATACATTGTAAAATGATGAGTTCTGGGAAACTTTCTGCTCTTTTGAAATTATCACCACCTTGTCTTGACCTAAAGATACACAAAAAGGTAAAATTAGATTGCATACTGGAAAAAGAATTAAGAGCACTAAAATTACTAAAACTAACTAATATTTTAACATGAAAAATCAGTTAATCAAAATATTGCTATCATATTTCCGAAAAGTAAATCATTTAATAGAGAAATAATGGATAGAATAAAAAAAATATTATTTTATCTCTCTAAAAGCTCTAAATAGTTAAGATAAGATTCCAAACAAGAAAAAACGAATGAAAGTTTTAACTATTATTAAAAATATTAAGTCCATGTTAGTGCAGAACTTATGTTTTGCACTAACATGGACAAACTTATGTCTTACTGCTAACTTATGTGTAAACATGTTTTTCTATGTAAACAGTAAACTTATGTTTTACTGTTTTACATAGAAAATAACCCTCTAAGGGGAACACAACGAGGAATAATGTCTCTGAACGATACTCTAAAGATTTACTGTGTCAGTGGCCAAAGCGTTCTATGATTTTTTCTTTCACCCTTAATCGACTAGTATGGGAAACCCACCCTCGTTATTATCCTTTACTTCCGGTTATAAATAGCTATATAAATAGATATTATAGATTGTTAATTTTTAATTCACATAAAGCTCGCCAAGTCTCGAAGATCATCCGATAAGAAATAATGGATTCTAAAAGTACAAAAAAAATATTCTTTGAGAGGTTTATTTATATTTTTTACGAAAGTCGTCCAAGATATTTAAGTGGAGCACTTGGAGATACATCAGTTATCGCAAACGAAATATTTCGAAGTAGAGATTTACAAAGCCATGAAAAGCTATCAGCGTCTTTGTGCCTCAGGGGGTAGAGGTGCATCCCTCAATAAATGTTAGTCAAAGAGGGGTGCAGTTACTAAACATTTGACCTGACCCTCCTACCACAGAACTCCATGTGGGGAAGAACTGGCAGAAATGTACACTACATCCGTTTTCGAAGCGTTTTTGGAGGTCGAAAATTCTACGTTTTGAAGACATCATCGGTTTGGTGGAATTGTACGTGCGAACCGCTTAGAGGGATAAATAAAAATTTAAAAAATATTTAAGCTACTTTTTTATTATCTTTGTCTGAATTAATTCTTTTTTAAATTCTCTAGAACTTGTTAGCATCATTACCAACTTATAATTAAAAATATACATTGATTTTCCGTTTATGATGTGTACTTAGATTAAATCATTAGAAGTATGATAAACAAACACAATATTCTAACTTGAGATGCAAAATAACATATTTTCAGAGACTCACATAAGCAATTTGCCTGAACTAGTCCTAAGCAAAAACAGGCAACATCCATCCAAAAAGAAAGATGAACATAAAACAAGTCAAAATTCTAAATAAGATGTATGCCAAGGATGGCCAACCTGCTGCTCGCGAGCCACATGCAGCTCTTTGGAGGATTATTTGTGGCTCTCGATAAATGTACTCGAGTTCCCTTTTCATTTTTGTGTTATTATATTTTAAAAAATTATTACAACTGATGGAGCTCAGGCAATGCTGGGTAAAATAATCGATCTTATTGGTGTTAAATCATTCCGGAAAGCAATGCTCCAGATGGCGTCCCAGTCGTTTGATGTACTTAAAGAGTTGTGTTTTGCGAGTGGCTTGAGCATGACGCCAAACCGCTGGCTTGAATTGTTTTATTAAAGATTTAGTTTGTGATATCGAGTACTGGTCTTTTTAGCGTTGTGTCATGTTTTAATTACAGTCCAGTGAGCATTTAGCGAGAACAATTGGGCTTTTAAGAGATGATTCTCAAATTCCACAATTTATACCGATTCACTGCATAATTCACCGAGAACATCTCGTTACAAAATATTTAAAATATCCCGATGTTATAGAAACAGTGTAACACACTGTAAATTACATTCGCACCAATGCAAAAAATCATCGACAATTCAAAAAAATTCCTTGAAAAATTAAAGGACGAAGAACATCCAAATGAGATTCATTAAATATAATTTATGTAAAAAATTTTTTTAATATCTTTTTTGCATACCCTTTAAATACTATTTAATTGCGGCCCGCGAAAAATTTCAAATTTTGAAAAATAGCTCGAATTATCTAGGAGATTGGCCACCCCTGATGTGTGCCTTATTGGTATACATTTATATCTGCATCGGATTAGTACGTTTAACCCTTTAAAAGTCACCAAAATAAATTCATTGGAATTTAATGTAATTAGTTTATAAGTGTTATCTATGAACCTTATAAATGTAAACTACATGATAAGTTTTCTTTACATTCCTTAGGAGGGTTTGCCTTAGAGGATACGTAAGGAGGTTTGAAGACTGGTTTAACTGACAAACCCCTCCCCTTGTACAATGTGAAAATTATTATGCTTTTTTAAAAGTTTAACTATATTGGAAGAAAAATAAATAAGAATCCTTAAAATACTATAATAAATAGTTTAACAATTTATAAGTGTTGTTTGTATAGATACTTTTATTTGGGGTCATAAGTGAATTACTGACTTCTAAGGTACAGCAAGTTTAAATACATATATTTCAAAAGAAAAAATAGATTAAATGCAGAGCTGTCATTTTTTGTAAATTTAAACATAAAAAAAGTGAAAAATCATTCACGTCACCAAACAGTTTTTTTTAATTGCAGAAGCTCTTAATTCTACATCATTGGCTTCCATACATCACAGATGTATGACATTTGAGCCGTAAATAATCATAAAAAGATAGAGTAAAGTACTCCAAAAAGTAAAATTAAAAAAAGAAGATGTTTAATAGGTGGTTTTGCTGCGAAACCACTGTCCGCTAAAGGGTTAACAGATCAATAGATAAGTTAATGGTACTAATGACCTTTTTTGCTTTCTCTTGATTTACTGTCTGGTTTATTTAAATACTATCCTTTTATTTAGTCTCTAGAATTGATAACAGTTCATATTATTTACTAAAAACTACAGTAACTATGAAATCCTCATTATTCACGAAAAGCCTATATCAATACATTCTCTCTGCATTTCACCTTAAGTAGAATTGAAACGTAGACGAAATATTTGTGTATCATATTATATCATTATATTGCGAAGTAAAAAAAATTTAAATTAAAAAGTGGCCTAAAATACAAAAAAAAAAGAAAGAAAGAAAAATATTGAAGAACAAGAACAAATCATATAAGTTAGGAAATGTTTTTGAACTTTCTCATAGTTCTCCCTAGTATTAAACATTGCGTATTATGAAAATAAACTTACTTCATTGCCAAAGATTGTAGTGTTGCAACTTTGAGGATCTCACAAGCATGCACAACTCCTCACAATCATGTTGGGAAAGGTCCTCAGAGCCACCGATTTCCCTTCAAAGTACAAGACAGTAAGAGGATCGAGGTCTTTCGGAACACAGCAAGCAGCTGGAGGAGACCCGAGAACTGAGTAAACGATCGTCTGTAGGACTGCGTGGCCAGTTGAGTTGAAGTGATCAGCCAAAGGGAACAAACATTTTCCGTAGCATCTGTATACATTGAGGGAAGGAGGTGCTACTACCCAGTCCCATCCAATACTATCGAAGCTTACTGTCATATCTCGGATTTGGCAGGTTTGTCGTTCGTTATTTCTCCATGGTCTTGCAAGGTGGCGCAACTGAGGTGTCTTCTGCATCTTCTCGAATTTGCTCTCTTTACTACTCTGTTTTCTTTTTCTTGAAGAGAACTGGCGCAATTCTGGAGCTTTCTGGATCTCTTCACTTCTGTTCATTATATGTTCGAGAGTTTTTTCCATAGCATCAGGAGGTATTATGCTTGCGCCATTGAGAGTGAATCCCTCTTTGAGTAGTATGAAGACATCATTCTGTCGTGTTCTCATGTCAATATCAGCAGGTTGCCCATTGATGCCAAGTAGTCTAAATTTGAACTTAAACATCTTTTTATCCAATTTTTTGCAGGCAACATATAAGTGCTTGATGTTGAACCTCATTTCCAGTTGGCCGTCCACGAATCGAGATCTTGACACAGAAGATGTGAGAGAGCAACCCGCTTTAGGTGCAATTTTACCTTGAGATTCTACAATGGGGACTAGTTCAGCATAGTATTTTTTATATTGAAGTTCCTTTGGGGTTATGGTACCAGAAAATTCTATCAATACGTGGGTTCTATAAATAGGGTTGTTATTCGGACTGTAAGGAGATGTCATCAACAGGGTCCCATCTTCCAGCTCTGTAACTATACAAAACAGAATATTATTATTTAATGTCCAGTTAAACGAAATGAAACAAAGGATAACAATAAATAAAATATTTTAAACACAGTGTTGAGAACATGCAATCCGAAAGTGAAATAAAAAACAAAAAATGCAGACAGTTTATAATTTTTTATGACTTCCTGTAGCGTATGCAACTCTTCTGGAGCAACTTTTCTCCCAATAACTGTTATTGTCAAGCATTTTTGTTTATCAGTACAAGATTTTATAAGAGTTAGATTTCTAAAACATATATAAATAAGAAACATTGTATAAATATCCCCCGCTTCTTGATATTTTAAACAATATATGCAATGTAATTCAATATTATTGTTGATGTGTTTAAAATAACAGAAACCTTTAAAGTTTAAGGTCTATAAACCTTAAACTTTAAAGGTTTCTGTTATACTATAGCATAAAATTTTTTGTTTTCAAATAAAAATTTAGTTTCTAATATACATAATTCAAAAGTTATATTGCAGGTAAGTGAATTTTGATTTTTATCAGCTTTATAGTTTTATGTTATTTTTAACCCCTTAACGTTAGACGAAAGATAAATAGAGATAACGAGTTAACTCGAACGTGCTAAACTGGACAAACTGTGCACACTTGAGATAATTTGAGCATCGTTGTACTTTATGTTCCTATAATTTTTCACACTCGAATGCAATCGAGAATTGAAAATAACAATGTAAAAGCCAAAAAAATCGTTTTATTAATATTTAATATGGGATTGTAAACTATAACACTTACTTATTCCAGTATAAAATATATATCTTTTTTCTACTTATCACTTACGACTTATTTATTCCTTGTGAAACACTTTCGGACAGCGTAATCATATTCAGATTCTGATCCCCTCGTTTTTCAATATATATTTTACTAAAATATAACGTAAAATAAAATATAGTTGTTAACTATTTTATTACTAAGCTCTGATTGTAAAGACATCCTTGACTCGAGGCGTCACTTTATATACTTTATTCTTGAGATATGAAACATAAGGATTTCATATTTGATACCTACGCATACAAGACGCGTTAAGACAACGTTCTAAATTGTGTTTTTTACATTAAAAAAATTGATTTTTTTGGCCGGCCTTTTTAAAAAAAAAAAACTGTGCATTAAGGGGTTAAAAATATATTACTTGAAAGTACAAATATTTTTTTAGGTTTTTAAGTAACTTATAAAAAAAATCATTCTAAAAGGAGCAGAACTTTTTATTTTATGATAAATCTAAAAGAAGCTATAATAAAAATTTTTAGAATAAAAGAGGACATGTCCCCTAAAACAGCTTGTTAACCTGAACCTAGTATTTAATTCACTAAAATTTCATATCAAAAATACATGTATTGCAGATGAGCTTACAAATGATATAGTCGTTAATAACATAAATCTTTTAAGATGAAATTTCTAAACGATAAATTATTATAATTTTTAATATTATTATTCATAAATGAATAATGACAATAATGATAAATAAAACAACTAAATACTATGATATTAAACTATAATCAGAATGGTTTTGTTCGACTTATTAATTTCCTAAATTTATTTATCTGAATTTATTTTTCTAAAATTTTCCGAACATCAAACGTGTGATAATTTACTATTTTCTGTAATGAAACGTTTCTTAATTTTTAATATTTAGCTTTTATTTAACGTTTAGCTTTTTTTCATTAAATATTTTATTAAATATTTAAAACACTATAAAAGTACAAAAAAAATCAATCTGCAATTTTTTTTTAAATTTTTGGACAAAGATGAACGGCAGAGGTAAATTTTAATGAAATAAAGTAATTATTGTATTGTGTGCATTTTTAATGTATTGTGTGTATTTTTAATGTGTTTTAAATATTTAATGAGCATTAAATAATTTATATTAATTAATTTATTGCAATGATCACAATTCCAAATTTTTAGTGTTTAATCTTTTAGTAATTAAAAAAAATCCCATCCTTATAGGTTAAACTCACAGCAAAGTAAATATTAGTAAAAGCCATAAATTGTTTTAAACTGTTCTTTCCCATCTGTTAGTTTCAAAATCTTACTTGAATGTTGGAGAACCTATAAAAAACTATAGATATCAATAACAGCATAAAATCTCTGGAAACTTATCAGTCTTTTGTTGTTATTAAATAGAGAAGAGCAGAATAGAAAATGTCTTGACAAGTATATACAACAATACCCTTATCACTATGTAGTATCAAATTTTCGATGTATTTTAAATATTTAATGAATATTAAATAATTTATATTAATGTATTTATTGCCAACGATGAAAATTCCAAAATTTAAATGTTTAATCTTTTAGGAATTAAAAAAACTCCTATCTTTACATGTTAAACTCACAGCAAAATAAATATTAATAAAACCCATAAATTTTTTAAAATTGTTCTTTCCCATTTGCAGAATTCAAAATCTTACTTGATAGTTGGAGAATCTATAAAAAATTATAGATATCAATAGCAGCATTAAATCTCTGGAAACTTATCAGTCTTTTGTTGTTATTAAATAGAGAAGAGCAGAATAGAAAATGTCTTGACAAGTATATACAACAATACCCTTATCACTATGTAGTATCAAATTTTCGATGTGTTTTAAATATTTAATGAATATTAAATAATTTATATTAATTAATTTATTGCAATGATCACAATTCCAAATTTTCAGTGATTAATCTTTTAGTAATTAAAAAAATCCCATCCTTATATGTTAAACTCACAGTAAAGTAAATATTAGTAAAAGCCATAAATTGTTTTAAACTGTTGTTTCTCATCTGTTAGTTTCAAAATCTTACTTGAATGTTGGAGAACCTATAAAAAACTATAGATATCAATAACAGCATAAAATCTCTGGAAACTTATCAGTCTTTTGTTGTTATTAAATAGAGAAGAGCAGAATAGAAACTGTCTTGACAAGTATATACAACAATACCCTTATCACTATGTAGTATCAAATTTTCGATGTGTTTTAAATATTTAATGAATATTAAATAATTTATATTAATTAATTTATTGCAATGATCACAATTCCAGATTTTCAGTGATTAATCTTTTAGTAATTAAAATAAAATCCCATCCTTATATGTTAAACTCACAGTAAAGTTGTTTTAAATCGTTCTTTCCCATCTGTTAGTTTCAAAATCTTACTTGAATGTTGAAGTACCTATAAAAAACTATAGATATCAATAACAGCATAAAATCTCTGGAAACTTATCAGTCTTTTGTTGATATTAAATAGAGAAGAGCAGAATAGAAAATGTCTTTACAAGTATATACAACAATACCCTTATCACTATGTAGTATCAAATTTTCAAATATTTTAAGAAAATGCTTTTATGAATAAACATATTTCGTTTAATTTAATTTCAATGCCTGCATGCTTGAATGAGAACAATTTCAATGAAGCATAAAGCATGAAGTAAAATTATAGAAAGTACCAGACGTGGTTTGTTTAACTCAGGTCACCGATTTTATCTGATACCGAAAAAGCAAAGCAGTCAATTTGTTATCTTTTATGAACAAGATTTGCTACCATACTAATACATAAAACAGACTACAAGTCATTTGTCAACAGATTTTCGTATAGAAAGAAATGGCATGCAGTCACCAAATTTTACACACAGATAGATTTTTATCAGATCTAGTCACTTTTTTTTTCGATTCTTGATTCTGTTTTTCTGTAATGAACGATAAAAGCTCCTTATGATTAAGTTATTCATAGACTTTTAAATGTAAGTCAAATTTTTATAATCTAATGATTATTGAAAACTATTAACTTTAGCTAATTGTTGACCACTAAATTGTTTTCAGTTTGATATTCTTTACCTATTTTTTTTACTTAAATGTTCCACATGCATTATTTCCTTCCCTTTTCTTCCACATTTCTAGGTATTATTTATTAAATTATTTGATAAGTCATTATGGGTCGGTTGCCAAGATGGGACGGAGATTATGGTATGTGTAATTATAATTACATTTATAATTATTACATTTTTCCACTAAAATAGTAAAAAATACAAAAATAAGTTTTATTTTTTAAGACATTGTCTTTGCTCAAATATGTGTAGGAATATAATTATTAAAACTATGCAATGTGAGGTTAAATATTTTAGCTCTTTATACGTCTTAAATAATAACATATCTTGTATTCATGTTAAGAATGCAGTTAAAAATTGAATATTTATAAAATTGAGATTTCCTGCCGTTTGAGAAAGAAAGATAAAACAAATCTTCACAATTTTATTCAGGTATTTTTAGATTTCAAATTAGAATATTTTTGATTTTTCAGAATGAATGATTGAGTATTCACTGAAGGAAAAGATTGCTTTTTATCTCTTTATATCCTTAAAAGATTCATTCTCGCAAACAGGGGTGATAATCGTTGCATTCCTCCAAAGCGAAACCCGGATAAGACGTCAACAATTCTATGTGGTTTGATAAATATGAACCCGGATAAGAAGCACATATTTGGATTTCCTTCTCAAACATTCTAATGATTCCTTGTCTTTTTCGAGTATTTTTCGATAACGCCAAAACTCCCCCCAGATGCGGAACAAATTAAAATTCCATCCATCTAAAAGGAATTCCAGTGAGATCAAAAGGCAAACAGATTAACCTCGCTGAAGGTTAAGGATACGAGGGCGTTTGATTAGAGCTAGAAAAGATCGTTAAATAACATCACCCTCTTATCAGAGGTTGCACTCGCATATCTGGTCCCTCCAAAAAATTATAGTGCTGGAGGTACCTAATTGCTCGTTCCTGTGGGAGAAAATGTAACATCTGTTATAGTAACAGGCCAAGTGGTATGCGCGAGAAGCCTCTAAAACATATTTAAGCTTCTGTTAAATCGTACGTTAGGTGTAGATAACGAAATTGCACGGAGAACATTAATTTAGGATGGAAGTGTGACTTAGAGTGGTCACGCTTTGAAACAGAATCAAGATCTGTGGTTTGAGGAAGTGTCGCCTCAGATGCCTCAACAATAGAGTAATCATCATCGGAGCAGAAGTATAAAAAATTTCCAACGGAAAGGGCCATCGTATAAAAATGAGCTTTGTATTATATTAAAAATAAATTTCATACTGATTTCTGAAGGAGAAAATGTAACATCTCTTATAGTAACAGGCCAAGTGGTGTGAGCGAAAAACCTCTAAACCATATTTAAGCTTCTGTTAAATATTACGTTAGGTGTAGATAACGAAATTGTAAGGAGAACATTAATTTAGGATGGAAGTGTGACTTAGAGTGGTCACGCTTTGAAATGGAATCAAGATCTGTGGATTGATTAAGTGTCGCCTCAGATATCACAACAATATAGTAATCATCATCCGAGTAGAAGTATTAAAAATTTATCAAGGAGTGTGCCACCGTATAAAAATAAGCTTTATCTTATGTTAAAAATAAATTTCATACTGATTCTTGATTGAGAAAATGTAACATCTGTTATATAACACGCTAAGTGTTATGAGCCAAAAACTTCTAAACCATATTTAAGCTTCTGTTATATCTTAAGTCAGGTGTCGATAACCAATTTGCGTTGGCAAAATATTAATTTAGGATCTTAGTGTGACTTAGATTGGTCATGACTCAGAAACTGTGGCAAAGAGTATTGGTTTTTAGAAACCGAATCAAGATACGTGGTTTTGGGATATGTTGTCTCAGATGCCTCAGCAATAGTGTTATTATTGGAGTAGAAGTTTCAAAAATTGCAAAGAAATTGGACCATAGGATACAACTAAACTTTATCTCCTATTTACTGAAAATAGATTTTTTGTTCCTTCTTGGGGGAGGGGTGGACGGGATGTAATATATGCTATGTAAAAGAATAAGTGTATGTTCGAGGAGCCTCTAAAACATATTTAAGATTCTGTTAAATATTACGTTAGGTGTAGATAACGAAATTGCACGGAGAACATTAATTTAGTATGGAAGTGTGACTTAGAGTGGTCACGCTTTGAAACAGAATCAAGATCTGTGGTTTGGGGAAGTGTCACCTCAGATGCCTCAACAATAGAGTAATCATCATCCGAGTAGAAGTATCAAAAACTTCAAAGGGAGTTTGCCATAGTATAAAAATGAGCTTTGTCTTATGCTAAAAATAAATTTCGTACTGATTCTTGATTGAGAAAATGTAACATCTGTTATAGTAACAGGGCAAGTAGTATGCGCTAGAAGCCTCTAAGATATATTTAAGCTTCTGTTAAATCGTACGTTAGATGTAGATAACGAAATTACACAGAAGACATTAATTTAGGATGGAAGTGTGACTTAGAGTGGTCATGCTTTGAAACGGAATCAAGATCTGTGGTTTGAGGAAGTGTCGTCTTAGATGCCTCAACAATAGAATAATCATCATCCCAGTAGAAGCATAAAAAATTTCCAACGGAATGTTCCATCGTATAAAATGATCTTTGTATTATATTAAAAATAAATTTCATACTGATTCCTGAGGGAGAAAATGTAACATCTCTTATAGTAACAGGCCAAGTGGTTTGAGCGAAAAACCTCTAAACCATATTTAAGCTTATGGTAAATAGTACGTTAGGTGTAGATAACGAAATTGTACGGAGAACATTAATTTAGGATGGAAGTGTGACTTAGAATGGTCAAGCTTTGAAACAGAATAAAGGTCTGTGGTTTGGGGAAGTGTCGCCTCAGATGCATCAATAATAGAGTAATCATCATCCGAGTAGAAGTATCAAAAACTTCAAAGGGAGCTTGATATCGTATAAAAATGAGCTTTGTCTTATGTTAAAAATAAATATCATACTGATTCATGAGGGAGAAAATGTATCATCTGTTATAGTAACAGGCCAAGTGGTATGAGAGAAAAATCTCAAAACCATATTTAAGCTTCTGTTAAATCGTAAGTCAGGTGTCAATAACGAATTAGCATTGGCAAGCTATTAATTTAGGATCATAGTGTGGCTTAGAGTAGTCACGCTTTGAAACGGAATCAATATCTGTGGATTGAGGAAATATCGCTTTAGATGCTTCAACAATAGAGTGATTATCATCCGAGTAGAAATATCAAAAATTTCCAAAGGGGTGTGCCATAGCATAAAAATAAGCTTTGTCTTATGTTAAAAATAAATTTCATACTGATTCCTCAGGGAGAAAATGAAAAATCTGTTTTATAACAAGCCACGTGGTATGAGCGAAGAACCTCTAAACCATATTTAAGCTTTGTTAAATCGTAAGTCAGGTGTCGATACCTAATTTCCTTTAGCAAACTATTAATTTAGGATCTTAGTGTGACTTAGAATGGTCACGGCTCAGAAATTGTGGCTGAGAGTATTGGTTTTTTTGAAACCAAATCAAGGTACGTGGTTTTGGGATGTGTTGCCTCACATGCCTCAACAATAGACTTATCATCGGAGTAGAAGTTTCAAAAATTGCTAAGAAATTGGACCATTGGATACAACTAAACTTTATCTCCTATCTACTGAAAATAAATTTTTTGCTTCTTCTAGGGGGGTGAGGGGTGGTATGTAAAATATGCTTTGTAAAAGGAAAAAGGTATGAGCGAGACACCTATAAAACATATTTAAGCTTCTGTTAAATCGTAAGTCAGGTGCAGATAGCGAATTTGCTTTGGCAAACTATTAATTTAGGATCTTAGTGTCACTTAGAATGGTCACGCTTTGAAACAGAATCAAGATCTGTGGTTTGAGGAAGTGTGGCCTCAGATGACTCAACAATACAGTAATCATTGGAGTAGAAGTATCAAACATTTCCAAGGGAGTGTGCCACCGTATAAAAATAAGCTTTGTCTTATGTTAAAAATAAATTTCATACTGATTCTTGAGGGAGAAAATGTAACATCTGTTATACAACACGCCAAGTGTTATAAGCGAAAAACCTCTAAACCATATTTAAGCTTCTGTTAAATCGTAAGTCAGGTGTTGATACCGAATTTGCTTTGGCAAACTATTAATTTAGGATCTTAGCGTGACTTAGAATGGTCACGGATCAGAAACTGTGGCAGAGAGTATTGGTTTTTTGAAAACGAATCAAGGTACGTTGCTTTGGGATGTGTTTCCTCAGATGCCTCAACAATAGACTTATCACCGGAGTAGAAGTTTCAAAAATTGCTAAGAAATTGGACCATTGGATACAGCTAAACTTTATCTGCTATCTATTGAAAATCAATTTCTTGCTCCTTCTCGAGGGGTATGCTGTGTAAAAGGATAAGGGTATGCGCCAGAAACCTATAAAACATATTTAAGCTTCTGTTAGGTTTGGTTTAGAGAGCTACTGTCTACTTCTGTGCAACACGAGGCTTAATGAGGCCGGGACCTACTGCTCAAAGCCGATTCCAAAAGGCTAAGGACATCCATTCTTGCAGTAGAATTAGAACCAAAGAGGAGCGTCCTACCATTCTGTCATCATTCGGCAAGCTACTGTTAAATCTTAAGTTAAGTGTAAATAATGAAATTGGGGTGAGAACATTAATTTAGGATGGAAGTGTGACTTAGAGTGATCACACTTTGAAACAAAATGAAAATATATAATTTTGGAAATGTCACCTAGGAAGTCTCAACAATAGAGTAATCACTAGAAAGGATGTTTAAAGTATTGGCAAGGGAGTGTGCCGTTGGATCTAAAAAACTTAAGTTTTTGTTAAAAAACAGGATTTACAGAAAAAGTTTATTTTTATTCTAATGGGCCATTCACATGGGACATAACTTCTGTTCACATTATTTGCACAAAATGCCACACACTGACATAAACGGAATGGGAGAAGACTACTACTTGTTGATTTTAAATATTTAGTAAAATACAAAAAGGATACGTGAGTTCACATCATACCCTAACAACATATAGATTCAAAGTCACAGTTACAAGATAGTCACACCGTTGCATACAAAATTAAAGTAAAAGAACTATTTTTGGTATGCAAAGAACAGTTTTGCTAGTGCTTTAGTTTTTAAGGGTTTTTGAAAGTTTTTTAATTATTTTAATTCATTTTTTCCCATTTTTGTTTTAAATAACAACTTTTGTTTCTTCCAAACATTCGTGTTGGAACGTTTGTTAGGGGCTCAAGCAATTATTTTGCTTATGTTTAAAACAGCGGTTAATGACAATGGTCGACAGTGTTTTCAAGCATTTAAGACTCACATAACCAATGGAACTATATAATTTTCCAGCAGAACCGTATAACTTTCTCCAAAAGATTATGTCAGTTAGATGTTCATCCGAATTATTTCTTTTCATGCCCAGAAGCATATAAGGCATTCGATTTAGACCCCCCCCTGTCTCCGTCAGCTCTTTTTGCCTCAGCCCTGCTTGACCATTCCGCCTCGTCTTTCTCTTTCTCTGTCATTCGTCGGCATATTACCACGTCATCGACTGCCCTCGGGTTCCCAGTTTACGGCTAAATTCTAAACTATGTAAATGACATCAATTTTGGGGTATGTTTTAGATCTGCAACACGGTGACACAAAGGGATAAAACATAGCGTAGAGAAAACTTGATTACTAGAAGATAATTTAGTATATAATTTATTATATCGAAAAAGCATAGCTAATATGACAATAATAGAAATTTAAAGCTATTAATACTATAAAAACAAAGTATGCAAATAGTTTATCCACAGCAAATCACTTCATTATTTGTTACAATGCATAAATTTACTCATACAACGTAATACAATGCATAAATTTCCTGCAAAAATTTCCTCATACAACGTAAACATAAAAAGATTTAAATGTTTGAATTATTTATACATTTAATATATTGAAGAAATTAATTTCAAGTGCATTTTAAAAAGTTTTGCAGTTTACTTTTAGCTGAAATTAAACTTGAAAGAAGTCATATTTTTTGTGTACGAATTTCACCCATGAGGTTTATATTAATATTTGAAATCTTCATTGAATACAGGTTGTAAAAAGATATGAGAAAAATTACTAATATATTTAGTACTGCTCATGTTTTTTAAACATTAAATTTTGGCTCTGTACATGGTTTGAATTGACAAGTTAAAGCCCAACTTTCGTTCACAAGGGCTAGTGAGATCCTTAAAAAAGCATGGTACTTTCAATTTTGTTAAATTTTAGGCATTAAAGTAAGCTTTGTAATTGTTTTGTATTGTATAATCCAAATTAAACTCTATGAAAAATACTATAGTTACTATAGTCTGTTTAGACAATTCATTCAGTTTGCATTAAATTTTTTTAGTTTTAACATAAAATCCCGATGAAATTTTCAAACAATCATGTTTTCACTCAAAATGTTTTTGAAATCTTATTAAAGCTTTCTAAACAAATCTGTGCATTTGTTTTCAGAACAAGAAAGAGAGGGAGTGAAAGATGCAAACATATATATGTAAAAACATATATATGAAAACTACAAGGCAACTTGTTAGTCATTTTCATATCCAATATTTTTTCTATTATTATGTAAATAAGTTAGCAATTTCACCCTTTCGCAAGAAAATGTTTTGCAATGCTTAGGAGTGTTTGACAAATAGAAAAAGCCCTCAAATGTTTTCTTCAGACAAAGATTTAACCTTGACTTTTCATTAAAGAGCTTCTTGAGAAAGTTTCAGAGAAACATGAAATTTAAATGCGTAGAAAAGAGAAGAAATGGTAAAAATAATTTATTTCGTTGAAAAATTAATTTTTTTAAGGGATTTATAAAAAATCTTCAAAAGGAAACTTTTTTTTTCATATTTTTTATGAATCGCATGTATTACTACATTCATATTTCATAATGTATATGTAGTAATCCTTGTTTAAACAATTTTTTCTAAGAAGTTATAGGTTACGAAATGGTAAGGAATTAACTATAAAATTTTGTTTATTTAGCTAACATACATTTTTATAGGCTGATCTAGTTAATGTGATTTATTAGATTAAATTAATTGAACAGTGGATGTTTAATCTTGACTTTTTATTAAAGAGTTTCTTGAGAAAGTTTCAGAGAAACATGAAATTTAAATGCGTAGAAAAGAGAAGAAATGGTAAAAATAATTTATTTCGTTGAAAAATTAATTTTTTTAAGGGATTTATAAAAAATCTTCAAAAGGAAACTTTTTTTTTCATATTTTTTATGAATCGCATGTATTACTACATTCATATTTCATAATGTATATGTAGTAATCCTTGTTTAGACAATTTTTTCTAAGAAGTTATAGGTTACGAAATTGTAAGGAATTAATTATAAAATTTTATTTATTTAGCTAACATACATTTTTATATGTTGTACTAGTTAATGCGATTTATTAGTTTCAATTCAATGAAAGGTGGAAGTTGCAAAACGTTTTTGTAAATTATTATGTCAGATTTAAAAAATAATCTACACGCTTGCACTGAAATATAATCAAATAAATCACTTGCAAAACATTTTAAGGACAAGTTATTTTCAGAAAAAAATTCTTTAGAGTATTGTGTGAAAAATTTTTTTAAAAAGCGAGAAAAATATGTTTAATTTAAAATTATTTTTGAAAAAATTTCATATAGTCTTCTTCATTTTTATGTCGAGTTCTTCTTTCATGCAATGTGTTCTTTGTTTAAACTGTTTTTTTTTTTACTAAGAAGTTATTGGTTACGAAATTGTAGGAAATTAACTATAAAATTTTGTTTATTTAGCTAACATACATTTTTATATGTTGTACTAGTTAATGCGATTTATTAGTTTCAATTCAATGAAAGGTGGAAGTTGCAAAACGTTTTTGTAAATTATTATGTCAGATTTAAAAAATAATCTACACACTTGCACTGAAATATAATCAAATAAATCACATGCAAAACATCTTAAGGACTAGTTAATTTTAGAGAAAAATTCTTCAGAGTATAGTTTGACAAATTTTTTGAAACAGCGAGAAAAATATGTTTAATTTTAAACTATTTTTGAAAAAATTTCACATAGTCTTCTTCATTCTTATGTCGAGTTCTTCTTTTGTGCAATGTAATCTTTGTTTAAACCGTTTTTTTTTTACTAAGAAGTTATTGGTTACGAAATTGTAGGATATTAAGTATAAAATTTTGTTTATTTAGCTAACATATATTTTTATATGTTGTTCTAGTTAATGCGATTTATTAGTTTCAATTCAATGAAAGGTGGAAGTTGCAAAACGTTTTTGTAAATTATTATGTCAGATTTAAAAAATAATCTACACACTTGCACTGAAATATAATCAAATAAATCACATGCAAAACATCTTAAGGACTAGTTAATTTTAGAGAAAAATTCTTCAGAGTATAGTTTGACAAATTTTTTGAAACAGCGAGAAAAATATGTTTAATTTTAAACTATTTTTGAAAAAATTTCACATAGTCTTCTTCATTCTTATGTCGAGTTCTTCTTTTGTGCAATGTAATCTTTGTTTAAACCGTTTTTTTTTTACTAAGAAGTTATTGGTTACGAAATTGTAGGATATTAAGTATAAAATTTTGTTTATTTAGCTAACATATATTTTTATATGTTGTTCTAGTTAATGCGATTTATTAGTTACAATAAGTGAATGGGAGTTGCAAAACGCTTTTGTAAATTATTATCTTAGAGTTAGGAAATAATCTACAAGCATGCACTGAAATATAATCAAATAAATCACTTGCAAAACATATTAAGGACTAGTTAATTTCAGAGAAAAATTCTTCAGAGTATTGTGTGAATTTTTTTTAAAAAGTGAAAAAAAATATGTTAAATTTTAAATCATTTTTGAAAAATTTCACACAGTTTTTTTCATTCTTATATCGAGTTCTTCTATTGTGTAATGAGTGAGTAAATTTTCAAAAAGAGCGAGAAAAATATGTTTAATTTAAAATTATTTATGAAAAGATTTCACATAGTCTTCTATATTCTTGAGTACTTCTTTAGTACTAAGTATGACTAAATTTTTTATAAGAGCGAGAAAAATAAGTTTATTTTAAAATTTTTTTTGAAAAGATTTCACGTAGTTTTTAATTTTTTTACATAGTTTTTTTTTCACATAGTTATTAAATACTTCTTTCATAGTTATTAAATACTTCTTTAGTGTAACGTGTGACTAAATTTTTAGAAAGAGCGAGAAAAATATGTTTAATTGTTTAATAAAATATTTAAAAATATTGATGTTCTTTAATAAACTTCAAGAAAATTTAAAAGAAATTTATGTTTTACAAAGTTTATTATTATAAAAATTTAAACAAAAAACGTTTTAAATATAATATGAGTTTTCTATTAGGTATTCAACTCAAAACATATAAAACATATTTGAATTAATAAATTCGAACTATGAAACTTTATAAATAAATATTAAACACAATAATAAAAAATTTAATATAATAATTATGTAGTAAAAACATTAAATGTCTTTAAATTAAAAAACATTATATAGAATTAAATTAAATATTTCTTAAATATATAAAAATTTAAAATAGTTTATTATTAGTTTACATATTTTTAATAAATAAGTGAAAACTATTGAAAAGTAAAATATAATATTGTTAATATTATTAATATTTTTGTTTATACTTACATAACTTAAAAATTTTATGTATTTTAATATTTAAGTTATAATATTTTAATTACACAATAAATTTAAAAAAAATAGTTTTTAAAGTATAGATTTAACTTAAAAACACATACAAATGGCTTAATAAAGTTTGGATTTTACAAAATATAAACATGAAATTATAAAAAAATTACAATAAAAAATTTAACATTAATAGATAATATTTGTTTATGACAGATTAATTATTAAATAAAAGAAAAAATAAATGTCTTTAGAGTATTAAAAAGGTTAAAAAACTTTCTTAAAAAGATTAAAAAAAAATGGGTTGTTATATACATTTTTTTTATTTAGTTAGAGAAAAACTTTACGCTACAATAGTTATTGGTATATTTAGAGCATTAAGATTAAAAATGTTTCTGAATGTTTAAAGCATTAAATTTAAAGTATAGCAATAGACTAAGCAAGGAAGTGAATTCAAATAAAGTTTACGGAAACTACCTGAACTTGAGCGAATATACTTTTAAAGACAACAATATATGTACTTAATCTAGAAAATAAGTGAATGGAAAAAAAGTTTTTTTTTAATTTTAAAGTTTTTTTTTTAGGAAGGGGGATTTTAGTTTATTACGTACATGAAC
Source organism: Pardosa pseudoannulata (assembly GCA_032207245.1). Lineage (NCBI taxonomy): Eukaryota > Metazoa > Arthropoda > Arachnida > Araneae > Lycosidae > Pardosa > Pardosa pseudoannulata. Next base: position 115,904,005 of record CM063506.1, on the reverse strand, counting down.
ACGTAAAGAGAAAATTAAATTTAACATTTGATCATTATTAATAATAACAATTAGGCTTGCTTGAATATCGGGAAGTGAGGGGGGAATCTTACTTTAATATTATATTGAATATTTGTAAGACAAATTTAACTTTTAGAATGTAGAGAATTTTAAATTTTAGTCTGTTGGATCACAAGGAAGGGAGCCATTAGTATGAATAAGATTCGTAAAGTAGATTAAACTTTAAGTAAATGTAGAATTTAAATTATTTATGATCTGTTTGATCGGAGGGGAGTGACAATGTACCTTAATATTTATTATTGAATATTCCTAAGATTAAACGTATGATTAATGTAGATTGAATTTTAAATTATTATATGTTTGGATCCAGGTGGGGAAAACACACCTTAATAGTTGCTACTAAGTATTCGCTAGGTATAGAGTAAACTTTAAAGTAGTAATGTAGACGGAATTTAAAATTAGTATGGATTGTTTGGATTTCGGGGAGGGAAGGGGTACCTTAACATTTATTACTAAATACTTGGTAAGGATAAATTAAACGTATAAACAATGTAGACTGAATTTTATATCATTATGATCTGTTTAAATCTTGGAGGGGAAAATCACAACTTAGTATTTATTGTATTCGCTAGATATAGATTCAACTTTTAAGCAGTAATGTAGACGGAATTGTAGACGGTCTGTTCGGTTCTTGGAAAGGGGGGAGGGGCAGGATCGTACCTTAATATTTATTACTCAGTATTCGGTTAAGATATATTAAGCTTTTAAGTAGCAATGTAGATGGAATTTAAAAATTTATCTGTCTTTCTTGGAAAATCACTTAATATTTATTACTCAGTATTCTATAAGATAGATTTAACTTTTAAGTAGCAATGTAGATGAATTTAAAAATTTAGGGTTAGTTCTTGAAAAGGATCGTACCTTAATATTTATTACTAGTATTGTTAAGATATTAAATTAAGTACAATAGATGAATTTAAAAATTTATCTGTCTGGTTCTTGGTAAAAATCGTACCTTAAAATTATTACTCATATTCTAAGATATATTAATAAAAAATGTAGATATTTAAAAAATTTAGGGTAAATTTAAAAAGATGTACCTAATATTTATTACTCATTTTTTGATAGATTAAAGTTTAAAAAATGTAGACTGTTAAAATTATGTCTGTTTTTCTTGAGTAAAACTTAATATTTATTACTGAGTGTTTCTTAAATTTAAACTTTAAGTAATGAGATAAAATTAAAATTAAATCTGTTACTTGGGGTAAGGTAAACTCAATATATTCTTGTAAACATATGAAACATAATACATAATATAGTATCATTTATAATGTTTAATTTAATGATATGTAAAATAAAAAATATAAGTATTTTTTATTTAGAATATTTTTTAAGGTAATAAATATTTTTAAAATTTTGTTATATAACTATTTCTTAAAATAAATTGGAGAACAAATTTGAAAAATATTAAAAATATATTCTTTTAACATATTAAAATAATTATTAGTTAATGTTTAAACAAATATAAAAAAAATTTTTATTATCAAATATAAGGAAAATAAGTATTTATCAAGTTTTCTTCTAAAGTAATAATATTTTCTCTCTACTAAAAAAAAAAAAAAAAAAGATTTTATTGATTTTTTTAAAAAAAGTAATATTATTATTTGATTACCATCATACTCTATAAAATCTTTAAAAACCCTTTACTTAAATCAAATTCAATATGAATTATTTGGTGACAAATCTGTTAAGGAAAAACTTATGATGAATACATTCGGAGTCTCTAATACGCAAAATGGATCATGTATTAATTTCAAATTTAGTAACACATTATAATATAAAGTCTTAAATAAAAACAAAATAAAGATAACTTACCATCTACGGGTATACTATGCAGTATATTTGAATGATTTTGGGGAGCGGATGACCATTTCTCGTAGTATCGTTTCATCAGACGCGGTATTTTAACATCTTCATCTACGGTAATTTTAGATTGCAGGATCTCAGTTTCAACTTCGCTGCACACCACAGAAGTGATATACAGATGCTGCAAAACATGCAAAAGACAGGCTACCTTAAGAAGGGTCCTCATCATTGCCGAAGGAAAGACCTACTAAAGACTTAAACTTTTGCAGTATATTAGTTTAGAGTACAGCTTTAAGAACCAACACGGTCAAATAGGCTATAACAGAGCGTAAGTTTTAGTTCGAACACTCTCGAGAGCTACATGATCAAGAATGAAAGAAATGATACTGACAAGATGCAGAGCAAAAATTCAGATTGTGTGCTAGGACATGCACAGCGGGGGCTTTTGTTCAGAAATATCCATATGGTAATGATTTGACATGGTATAGTTCAGATTATGAATTTAGGCATCCTGTTTTCTCCGAGACTTTATGTCCGAGAAAAAGTCGGAGTCTTTGGAGTCTGCTGATAAGACGCCAAGACCCCACACTGCTATTGTCCTTTACAGTTTAGTGGTGCCGAAAGGGGGAAATTGCTAACTGCAATGATTAGAAAGACATACCCTGTTTTTCAAAAATCATGTTCACACCAGTTTTCTTACAGATATCCTACTTTATCTTTATGAAATTTTAGTACTTTAAAACTGTGACCAGTTTAATGAGATTTCAGTTAAATATTGAATAACACCTTCAGTATTTTTATTATTGATTATATTATACCATACGTTATTTTATATTATATTATATTATGTTACACTAGACTACATTTTTTATACAATCGGAGCTTCAGTTGAATATTGAATGATACCTACAGTACTTTGTTATTGATAATATTATACCATAGTCATTATTTTAGCATTTTAAAAATGTGACCAGTTTAATGACACTTTAGTTAAACATTGAATAATATCTTCAGCATTTTTATTATTGATTATATTACCATACGTTATATTATATTATATTACACTAGATTACATTTTTTATATAATCGGAGCTTCAGTTAAATATTGAATATAACCTAGAGTACTTTGTTATTGATTATATTATACCATAGTAATTATTTTAGCATTTTAAAAATGTGACCAGTTTAATGAGACTTCAGTTAAATATTGAATAATATCTTCAGCATTTTTATTATTGATTACATTATACCATACGTTATATTATATTATATTATATTACACTAGACTACATTTCTTATATAATCGGCGCTTCAGTTAAATATTGAATAATACCTAGAGTACTTTGTTATTGATTATATTATACCATAGTCATTATATTACATTATATTACATTAAATTATCAATTTTAGTTAAGTATTGAATCGTGTCTTCACTTTTATTATTAACTATATCATACCATATGTTATATTATATTACATTACATGGCATTAAATTTGTATTATAATCGATTATATTGATTATCTTTGGAAATATTTAAGATTGTATATATATATATATATATATTATATATATATTTATATGTGTATTAGTATATATTTTTATCAAACTGTTATATATATATATATATATATATATATATATATATATATATATATATATATATATATAATATATATCTATATATATATATAATATATATATGTATATATATATATATATATATATATATATTTATATATATATGTATATATATATATATGTATATATATATATATCTATATATATGTATATATATATATATTTATATATATATATATATATATGTATATATATATATATATATTATATATATGTATATATAGTATATATATAATATATATATATATATATATATATATATATATATATATATATATAATATATATATATATATATATATATATATATATATATATATATATGTATATATATGTATATATATGTATATATATATATATATGTGTGTATATATATATATGTGTGTGTATATATATATATATATATATATATATATATATAAAGAGACAATATAGAGGTAAATTCAGCAATTTTCACAAGTATTCAGAATTTATTGTTGGACTGTTTCATTTGCATAGTTGTTACAGATGATTACGGAATATTCCTTAAAGAAACACAAAATCTTCAGAAAAAATGCTTTTTAATTCATTTAGCTTATATAATTTCACAAACTTGTTTTTAATCAAATAAATTAGGCCAGAGGCTTCTAGGGTCACCCACAGTGACGAAGAAATTGAAGAAGACAGAACTAAAGGCCCGTTTGATTTTAGTTGCTCTTTCTGGAGCCTTCTCACACATTAACATGTAAGAGTACAAGCCCACATGCAGCAAGTTCAATTTAGGATTTCCTTTTCCAGTTGAAGAATAAGCCGATATCTCCTGTGATAGACAAAAATTTTTCAACGGATTAAAGGGCTTATCTCAACTTAATCCGAACTGAAATAAATAGGTTGAAAATTTTTTGCTGTGACTCAAGAAATCTGCACATTTTTCACCAATAAAAGGAATCATAAACTAACAGGTACATGTTGAAGTGTGAGAGGGGTTATAGAAAAACAGAACAATGAAGCAGCCATACAAGGGGAGGGAGTTAATGGGGCATCCTACTTAAAAGTAAAATTTTTATTTTAACTTTTTAAATGTGCAGTTATAATAACACAAAATAAAGAAAGCTAAAAGTTTAAAAATGTTTAAGTTTATTCTGCTAAAAATAGGTATAATTAATTACATTGTTGTCAGTTGAATACAAATAGATGACTTTATGCTAGTTTTTGCTTGTGAACTACAGTGTGAATAGCAATACTATCCAATGTAACTATTAATTAACATATTTTAATGAAATATTTAAAGCACATACTTAAAGTAAAAGATATGTGAACCAAGGGAGGGAGGGAATTAATGGGTCACCAATCCGTCTTACGGTTAAAGTTTTTATTTTAAACTTTTTAAATGTGCAGTTACCATAATGCAAGATAATAATAAAAATAATCGCAGTTTAAACATTTTTAAACTTATTTTTTAAAAAATGATGATAAATGATTATCTAGTTAGCAATAGAATACAAATAGATGACTATTAGTTATGCTAGTTTTTGCGTGTTAAGAGGCTATAAAACGCTTAAAAGTCGAAAACATATGTGAAATAATTATCATTTTAGACTTGTCATACCTTGAACACTACCAGTTTTACAAACATAATTTTTTTAATATAGTTATAATAAGTTATTAAATTTACACATATATCTCATTCAATTTTGGAACATAAAAAAAATATTTTTATTAGATAGTTTAAAAAGAGACAGTTTTTGGTTTACAAAAATGTTATCAAGGCTAACGCGCATGTTTACTAAAAATTTAATTAAGTTTAAGACACATTTATTGTTTTAAAACATACTATAATATCTCAAAATAACTTAGAACCTAAATTGGCATATATTTAAAATACATATATAATTTAAAAAAATTGATAAAAAGTAAATTATTTTCCTTAAAAATTAAAAATATACATATATTTTGGGAAATGTACAAGAAAAATTGAGTTCAATCGGTTTGGTTTGGAGCGCTACGGTCTAATTTTTTGCAACACGAGGGCTAATGAGACCGGGACCTACAGCTTAAAGCCGATTCCAAACGGCTACGAACATCCATACCTCAGTGGAATTAGAACCCACGAACTCCGGTACCGAAGGCCAGCACCCTAACCAATCAACCATCGTTCGGCAGGTTCAATCGGATGAAAATTATACTGTACATAACCCGTAAAAATTTCATGAAAAGATATTAATAACTTTTTGAGATAGCATGCGTGTTGCATGAAGATAAAGCACAATTAGACAAAAATCAAGTTTTGTAAATTTAAATTTGTTAACAGTAAACAGCTGACATGATTTTATTCATATCTCTTCTTAATATTGGATTTTTTTTACACTGATTGTTTTAAAATGTTCAGAACTGAATTATTCAGTGTTCAGACTTCAGAACGAAATCGAATTTTTGTCGATTTAACAGTCGTATGACCCCTTAACTAACTATGGTGTCATTGATAATATCCATGTAACTATTAACGTATTTTAATGAACAAGGCAAAGAAAATATTTAAAGTAAAAAATAATTACTATTACTAAATAATTACTAAAATAATAATACGTGCTTTACTAAATAATTACTAAAGCAGGACTGTACAGTGGCTTGAACAGTGGTGCTTTAACAGAAGATTTTGTTTCGACTTGATTTTTAATATTTTCAGATAATTATGTATCAGTGAACCTACAACCTTTGCTAAAGTAAATTAGAAACTGACGGTGGCTTGGTGAATTGTTATTTTATTTTTTCCCTAGTACCTACAAATCCCTTTAAATCACGTTATCCTTAAAGGGGGAAGAGTTCTTACCTAAATGTACAATGTACAGTTTGAATATTAGCTCCCTTCAGAAATTGAAATTCTTGCTGTGGTACTGAAACAGGAAATGATTTATAAACTTATAATTTGTAAAAAATATTTTAAGAAACACCAAGGATACAAATTTCTAAAAAAAGTCACGTTTTTATGGTTTCAGATTAAATAAATTTTTTATATTTTTAAATTTCAAATGATACAACTACATGTGTCCATGCCCATTGTACAAATCCCATTACTTTTTTTACGTCATGTTGAATGTAAATGAAAAACCCTCTACTACAATTAAAAATCCTTTTTTTTTGTTTAATCTCCCAATGATAATTTTTTATTTGAAAGATATAAATTGATAATGCTAAAATTCCATTTTCATGATATGCCTGAAATTTTGCACATACATTCACAGATGGTTTTCCTTTGAACTTTTAATAAGACTTTTAATTATAAGAAAATATTTTGGAAATATTTTTCCTGGAACCAAAAATTATTCTTGAAAATGATTTTTATTTTAAATTTAACACTTATTAATTCCTTTCTAGGAATTAACTATTTTCCGCTAAAAATCTTTTTTTCTTTAATCTACCAATGATGATTTTTAATTGGAAGATTTAAGTAGATACAGCTAAAATTCTATTCACATGAAATGCCTGAAATTTTGCACATAAATTTACAAATGGTTTACCTTTGAACTTTTTATAAGACGTTTAATTATAAGAAAATATTTTGGAAATATTCTTCCTGCTACCAAAATTTTTCTTAATGATTTTTTTTAATTTTATACTTATTAATTTTTTCCAGGAAATAACTCTTCTCAAGAAAAATTAATTTAAAATACTTTTTTTAAACAACAATGAAGAAGGTACTTGAAAACATATATTCCAATGTTCTATTAAATTTATATGCATTAAGTTTTTAAATATTTAAAAAATAAAATTTTCACTATTCATTGTATTATCCATCCTCAATATAATCATCCTGTGTGCATGCATTCGAGAAAAACATAATAAAATTAGCATAAATAAAATGAAAAGCATTTTAAATTTTAGACTTCCTTTGCACAGGTAAAAACTTTTGTTAAAAATTTGCAAAACAAAAAGTTGCATTTTCAAACAAATATTTATATTCTGAATATTTTATCTATGTTCATTAAGATTCCCGTAAACATTAACAATAGTTACATAGAAGTTACTAAAGTTCCTTTTTTCATTTTCAATTTGTAGATGGTCCCCTAACTACAAGCAGCATCGAAACTTCCTAGAAAATGTGAATTATATAGCATGTTTCAAAGTGTATCATAAGTCCAAACATAAAGTCCAATTTGTTTTATAATATTTGGCTATATAATGTATATAATATGATGGATTTCACTTTCCTACTCGCTCCGGATAAGCAAAAGTGGGTAAAACTTTTGAACGATTATCAACTCTCCTCTGATAATATTGAGTGCTTTAACAACATGAAAGCTTTGTTGCGACTGAACACTGGAACGCTAAACACTGAAGAGAAAAACATTGAAAGACAGAAAACATAATTGTATAGGCAACACATGCTGTGCTATCAATCGGTTACCAAAAGTAAGCTTATACAGGAGATAAACCAATTCTGATTACATTCATACCACATGCAGGTGGGCTTTAAATTGTGCCGAATTCATAAATGGTTAAATTCTTTCTCACGAAGCTGATAAGAATGAAGGAGTATAGAATCAGAGGGGATGAAGTTATCCAGGATTTTTTGTAAAAGAAAGGAAGTGTTAATGCACAATAAAGCATCGCTGTCCAACATCTGTTAATATGCTGGACATTTTATGTCCCTCAAATATTTAGATCTAAAAAAGTAGCAATTAAAAACCAATTTGTTTTACTGAAAAGTAAAACCTATGTGCCGGAATATAAGCTAAATTCCAAAGCTAATTTAAATAAGGCATCACTTTTCTCGGGTTAAATGTAGTTTCATTACTAAATACATAAAGAGGAAAACAAACAAATTTTTTGCATGTATAAATGATTAGACAATATCTGATTAAACATGAAAATATTTAATGAAATATATAATGAACTAACAGACATTATCCTTTATTTTATCCTTCTACGTTTTAGAGGTTTCTGGTTGAATGATAATAGTACATAAGTCTATATGTATTTTTGAAATGTTATATTGTTTGTGAGAATTTCACTATAGATGGATATCATACTTCTAATTAATTGTGTCAGTTATTTTTAATTTAAAACCTCCTATTTTAATGTATAAAGAGCTATGTTAAAACAGAATACATTGTTAAATTACTAATTATTAAATATGTTGGAATTGTTTAAAATAATAATGTTGTATAAAAGTGTTAAAGGGAATATTGTTTGAAATTATAATCATTATATGTTAATAGCCCATTGCTGTGTTAGCGTTGATAAAGTAGTAACTCTGTGTAACTAAATTATGTTGGTTCTTTTAATCCAGCTGTTTATGATGGGCATGGTACCGAAGTTTTGGTTTGTGGTGACGTCTCTTTTTCTGTCCCTTCACGGCTTTCTGTAGTCAAACACCTTGCGCTATTTGGCTGAGAATATAAACCTGTTTCTTGTAAATAAGTCATTAATAAAGTACACAAACAACTGTTTCATAGCTTTGAGCGAATAACATTTGCAGTGCAATACCATTTAGTTTGGTTTGGTTTGGTTTGGAGTGCTACGGTTTACTTTTTTGCAACACAAGGACTAATGAGACTGGGACCTACTGCTTAAAACCGATTCCGAACGGCTACGAACATCCATGCCACAGTGATACTTGAACCCACGAACACCATTACCGAAGGTCAACACCCTAACCATTCGGCCAGCGCTCGGTTAATACCATTTAGAGGCTGCTGTAGTGAAAGCAGACTGAGCTAGGCTGTTTGCTGAAGGAACGAAACAGCTGTCTGCACACTCTCTCTATTTGTGCCTTACATACATTGTCTTTTATTTTATATTATCAATTAGATTTGTTAATAATTGGCTTCTTTACATCGCGAAAGAAATATGAAAATACAATTTGAAAAATGTACTAAAAATACAGGGGAATTTTTATTTATCTTTCTGGCATATTTGTTTTCTCATTTTTATTCTTCAATTCATTTGGTCCCAAATTTAGTCCCAAGTACTCAATGTTTTTTGATTAGTCGAGCAATTCCCACTTGGATCGCAAATACGTTTTTCACCTTGGTTTGGTTTGGTTTGGAGTGCTACGATCCAAAACCGACACGAAGTTTTGGACCGTAGCAACACGAGTTTTGCTACGGTCCAAAAACCAAACATGTGTTGGTTTTTGGACCAACACGAGTCGTTGGTCTTTTGAAACACGAGAGCTAATGAGACCGGGACCTACAGCTTAAAGCCGATTTCGAACGGCTACGAATATCCATGCCACAGTGGGATTCGAACCCACGAACTCCGGTACCGAAGGCTAGCACCCTAACCAATTGACCATCGTTCGGCGTTTTTTCACCTTGTCTGTGCCTTGCACAGAGTCTCGATGCTCTTTTCTTGGAAAAAAACTTATATATTATTAATTGCAATTATTCTAATTATTCTAATTGTTTGCATCATGTTTTTTCACCATGTTATCGCTGATCTCCGGTTCCAGAATTCGTGGGTTCGAATCCTACTGTGGCATCGATGTTCGCAGCTTTTTGGAATCAGCAGTAGTTTCTAGTCTCATTAGCTACTGTCTTGCAAAAAAGTAGACCGTACATCTCCAAACAGAAACCACATGCAAGAAGATACATAATTCGATAAGTTCAAATAATAAGGCATTTTTTAAAATAAATTATGTAATAAGAAACAAATGGAATCAATAACATTTACACAGATTACTGAAAACTGAATGTTTCTATATAATTATTGATTCATTCTCGTATACTTCAAACTTCAAAGTTAGTTTTATTTCTCATGGTACAGATTCTGTAAGAGTAAAACTTGTGTAGAGAAATTTGCTTTTGATCCACTACATTATTATGTATTATAATCATATTGATACATGAAAAGTTCTTTATAAGCCAAAACCTTTTTTCTTACAATAATATCCTTATTCCATAACAGAAATGTACTTTTAACATTAGATTGCCCAAGGCAGTCATTTTGACTGTTTTTTAATTTCAATTAGAAAAACAATTATGAAATATAATGACACAATTTCTTAGAATTTGGTGACTTTTTCTATAACATATAAATGGGTTTATGAATAATTGTAGTTACTTCCGCCCTCCTTTATTTCCGTATATATATATGTGTTATACCTATATTGCCCAGAAGCAGTCATTTTGACTGCTTGGGTTGGTTGGTTGGTTGGGAGAATTATGGTCTACTTTTTTGCAACACGAGGGCTAATGAGACCGGGACCTACTGCTTATAGCCGATTCCAAACAGCTACGAACACCCATGCCACAGTGGGACTCGAACCCACGAACTCCGGATCCGAAGGTCAGTGCCCTAACCATTCGGCCATCGTTCGGCTTGACTGCTTGGGAAATTTTAAATAATCAAAAGATTTTTATTTATTGAATTGAGTAAATTTCTTATATGACCTGTCCGGCTTTGTATTGAAATAACATTTTTTTTTCGATTACGGTAACATACCGATGCATGATAAATTGTCGATTTGGGCGTATACTTGATAAGTGTCAGTTGCTCAATAAGCTAAAGTAGTACTAGTTATTCGAATTTTTATAAAGTGTTGTTCTAATAAGTTGTTTATTTTATTTCTTTTGCTAAATTTGTTAAAATTGATAAAAGTAATAAAAAAATGTTACCAGAATCAATTCAATTTTATAACAGTACAAAATTTGGAGTTGATATGGCGGATAAAATGGCCAGAAAATATACAGTAAAAGCTAGTTCTCGTAGATGGCCCCTCCAAATATTTTTCAATATTTTAGATTTGGCTGCCATAAATGCTTGGATCATTTACAAAGAAACGACAGGAATACAAATAGAACGAAAAGAGTTCTTATTTCAATTAGCAGAACATCTTTC
>CM063506.1:115842680-115887680 GCA_032207245.1 Pardosa pseudoannulata | reverse complement strand
TACACACACACACACACACACACACACACACACATATATATATATACATATATATATATATATACATATATATATACATATATATATATACATATATATATATATATATATACATATATATACATATATATATACATATATATATATACATATATATATATATATATACATATATATATATACATATATATATATACATATATATATATATATATATATATATATACATATATATATATATACATATATATATATACATATATATATATATATATATATATAAATATATATATATATATATATATATTTATATATATATATATATATATATATATATATATATATATATATATATATATATATATATATATATATATATATATATATATATATATATATATATATATATATATATATATACAAAACCGTCATCCACCAACATACTAAAATTTGCCTATTCCTGATATACATGACCTAACTAGAGTCTAAGAAAAAACTATTTATAATTACTTTACAGTTAGACATAGTAGTCTTAGTAGTCTTAGTTTGTGTCCAATAAAAAATGTTTTTAATTTCTGTAAGTAGCTTTCAAAGATTTTAGCAATATTTATGAGTACCTAAAGAGTTCTTGAAAAATCACCAACATTTATGCTAGTTCCTTAAAGAAAAAAACCTTTGTCAGTATACTTTTATCAGAAACGGCTTCCAACATACTAAAGTTTGGCCACCCCTGATATATATCATTTAACTAAGCATTTACAATTTTTAATGTTATTTTTATAAGGTTTGGTTTGGTGTGTGCTAAGGTTTACTGGTTTGCTATACGAGAGCTAATGAGACGGATACCTTTTTCTTAAAGACAGTATTGAACGGCTACAAACATCCATACCAGAGATGGGATTCGAGCCCACTTACTCTGATATCGAAGAGTCCTATCCATTTTTTTTTTCGAAAAGCAATTTATGGAAAATTTTGATTTTTCATAAATGAAGTTATTGATACCAATTTGAAATATGGAGAACAAATAAATTTATGTATGAAAAAATGCTTTTTCAGTGGTGATAGTTTAGTAGATTTATGAACTTTTAAGAAATGTAATTAATATACACTGTATGACTTATTTCATGAGATGGGGAGGGGGTAAAATTTCTGTCTGTGACCCCTGCACCATTTTGTCAGATTATAATGCAACATACTTGCGTATTGCATTATTATTTGACAAAAATATACTCCACGTGTCAAAATATGGTACATACTTGTAAACCGAGGTGAAATTTTTACATAATAAAACTAGAATTTTATGGACATTTTGTAGTGTATGGAAGTGGGGTTCAACCCTGTTCCTTGTGCTCACCACTGGTTTGGTTTTCAAGCTCTACGGTCTACTTTCTGCATCACGAGCGATAATGAGACCTAGTCCTACTGTTTAAAGCCGATTCCGAACTGCTACGAACATCCATGCCCTAGTGTGATTCGAACCCACAAACTCTGGTTCCGATTGCTAGCACCCTAACCATTCGGCCCTCACCACTGGTTAAGCACACAAAATTCATGAATGGTATTGATATCTTTACATTAGAATTTCTGAGTACAAACTAATTTTGAAGTTATAACAGAGACATCGTAATTATAGTGTTGAGACGTCTCTAAATACGAAAAGATAAAGCATTTCAATCTAAAAATCTGTATGAAGAATGAGGGTTATATAAACAAAATAATGCAGGTGAAGTCAAAGAACAATTTAATTTTATTTTTTCATTTACCTTCAAAGGATGAAATAGGTTTGCAATGATTAAGATTATTAGTTTCATTTATTACATTGTGATGGTATGTGTTTCAGATATTTATTTCATAAGTCTACATGCTTTGGTTCTTCCTTTTGTAAGTTTTAACGAAGTGAAAAGAATCAGGAAAAAAAATCCCCAAAATTTCTTAGAAATTTTTTGAAGAGCATAAAAGATGGAAAAAAACAAAGACATTATATAGCTGGAATATCCAACGTAACATAGAAAAATGTTGAACTTCCGATATGTAAACCTGTGGTAAGTACCTCAAATGATAGTGTTTACGTTTGCCAGGATAGTAACCTACCCTTCTTCTCGTAAATAAATAAGAAGAAAAACCTAAATGACCAGTCAACGCCACACCTTAATTCTCGATAGTCCTTGAAAAGAATGTTCAAACTCCGCCCACGAGTTATCACTATAGTGGGAACTGGGAAGTGTATGTGGTTAGATTCGCAGAAGGGCGTTAAATACTTGAGGTCAGGGTAGAGGAAACTGACAGCTAGATGATCCAGTTCCAAACGGAGGTTTTTGGGGAGATGTCAATAGCATGCAGGTCCTTCCAAGTTCAGGAAAACCAACAATATGGGATCATCTATGTTGGTTGAAATGATTATATACCCTGCGTTCAAAAACTAACCTCAAAAAACAATTCAGTGTTAGACTGTTACTTTGATGTCATTAACCGCCTCCAGCTTTTGACGAAATACAATCTTAAGATATTCTTTTATTCCCAGATTAATTTATTCCGATCCAATGTTTTAGGCGGGTAGATACGCCCTTTATCATTATACTTTAATATATACGACTTTACACCCATATGTATTTAATCTTACATCCTTCCTATTTACAACCATACCTTATAGGATGTGCGAAGAAAAATAATCAGCTTTCGGAGCCTGAAGTATTCGAGAAACAATCTATCTACAAATATGCATGAAAAGGTAAGAAGAGGATATAATTGAGAAAATTTTGAGGCACATGTGTTCTTCCAGCCTTGCTACTGAATAAACATTGAAATTATAACTATTACAGAGCAACTCAAAATAAATGGATGGAACTTTTTTAAAGTTCATAATTTTCAGATTGAAATTTAACAATGAAACGATACACCAATTTGAATTTTCGTAACAACTTTATCAATTGATCCCGATTTGATAGTTTGTACATTAAGTATTGTTCAAAATTTCAAAACGAAATTTTCCGTAGCTCAAGATAAAGGTAAATATATGACTGAGTGGTTTCCTGAATCAGATGAAAGAATCAATTACAGATATCTTATTTAAATATTATGAGAATAATAGTATTATGAGATAAATTTGCTTAAACCTGCAATTGTGGAACTTAATGTTTTTCTTTTTGAAGGGGAATCAAACCAGTATCTATCCGTATCATATAATCTAATCAGTATAAGTTTAAAAGCTCAAATATTAAAAAAAATGAATATGATATCAGTTAAGAATAAAATGCAGGCATTGCATAAAATATATATCTGCTCTTAGGCAAAGTTTGAAAAGAATCTGAAGTGGTATTTGTTTTGCCTATCCTAGCAGAACACAAGTTCCTTTTGAATCTTGCAGGCAATTAGTATGTAATATGACCCCTCTTTACTCTTTTAGTTGTTTTATCTTCCGCTCTTTGTCATTTTCTGCTTACTTTTATCTCTGGATTAGAGGGATCGACCTAGGCAATCCAGTTGACCTACCATCCTGAAAGTCCTAAATAATGCAGACATTGCTGGGATGTCCATTGAAGCATGTGTACAGCTAATATAAGCGTTACATACAATGACTACCGAAACAGCACAAAAGCTCCCTTAAACATTCGATTGTTAGATAAACCTTTAATAGCCAATTTAATTTAAAATTGAGAAAATTCATTAAAAAATCATTTATAAACACATTGGATTTTATAATAAAAAAATATTTTTCAAACTTTTCCTTATTTGTACTCGGGGTGAATCGTAATCTTTTGGACCCCATTTTCTTCATGTTGCAATGCCCTTAAGACTGATGAGCCTGTGGCAGATGCCACTTTTGCCACGCCCTAGTTACGGTCCTGGAGTTGATAGGTACAAAACACTGGTTACAGAACTGAACTATAAATGGGTTAATAGATGATATGGTCTCCTCAAATATTTCTGCATGAATATAATATTATTATGCTTAGCAAGGATTGTAGTATCGTCTACAAACCTGCTTAGTGAGACATTGGCGAAATGTGGTAAATCACTAATGTTAATATTGAACACAATTTGAATAAACTTTGAGCCACGTGGGACTAAATTAGTAATAGTTCGTTCCAAAGATTACAGGCGCAAAGCTTCTTATCAAGAAGGAAAAAGCGTTTCAATTGGATTATGGCAGCAGGAAACCTGAATTTGAAAAGCTTTTATATATATGGCATTGTTATGCGTACATTTTGTGCCATACTTCCACTGATACCTTGCAATTCCCTATATAATAATAGCCTAAGGGCAGGTCTCACCAAAGTCGTTTGACGTCTAACCGTGATTAATCTCTGTTAAAAGGTAGAATTGCGTCTCATCATTGGTTTGCTCCATGGGTTAATCGCGGTTAGCCATTAAACGACTTTGGTGAGATCGTCCCTTAGTTATCTTTCCATCTGTCTTCGAATTTATGAAGTGGTTGCACCTGGAATGTGTAGAAGCATCCATGATGAGTGGATTATTGATGAGTTAAGGTAAGCAACGTTCGAAATCCACCCCTCCCCCTTTTCTAGCATTTAATGTCATTATTTCAAGCCCTGTTTTCCCATGATAAAAACAGGCGATTAATTTATCCATTTATCACATAATAAATAGTTAAAAATAACATTTTTTTTCTAGCCTTATGACATCATTCCTTTAACCATCTCATTTAATAATTTCTTATTTTAAATTATTTAAATATCGTCTGCATTATATTCATAAGTTTTATCACTGAACTTAGATATTACTTCAATAAATTTCGTTTACATTTAGCTTAAATAATACCTTAAATAAGCTTAAATAATTTAGCTTAAATAATACCTTTTCTCTGAAAATATATTATTTTTTATTGAAAATTTCAAACCTTTTTTATTGAAAATAATACAAAAACTATATGAGTTAACTGTGAAATAATATCTAATGAAAATTATTGAGCTTTTATTTATAAATAGCATCATTTAATAAAAATTCTTTTGTATGGTACATTTCAAAGTATGAATTTGAACTACAGTACATTAGAGTTCCTTTCTTTTATTTGACGCTGCAAACTTTACAAATTCTTGTAGGTTTTTTTGAAAGTAGAAGGCTTAGAAACAATTTCTGAAAAGACCACGAGATAAATAGGTAATCTTTTAGCTCAGAGAGTTAAAAGTTGACCATCAAAAGTACTTTTGTATAGTTCACTTCAACGCAAAGGGTATCCAAAGTAATACTTGGGCTTAGTTTCCTTTATTTAAGACTTCATTGGATTCAAAGGGTAACCATTTTAATTTATCAAAGGTCATTGTTAGAGCCAAATCTAATCATTTCTGTTGTCTTTCCAAACTTTCATGGATAGCAGAACTAGAGAACTTGGCCCAGTCAGTTCTGTGCCAACTTCCTCCTGTGATCCTGTGAAGGTAACGAAAGTTACACTCGGGGTTAGTTCTCTCCAAAGTAAAGGGTAACCCGCGATACATTCTTAGACTGCAAAGTGATGTTTTTTAACTATGGTATCATTGATGATCCTATCCAGGCGTTAACACTTAACGTATTTTAGAAAACAACAAATTTTAGTGGAAGACAGACATTTGATGCAAATAGTTTAGAAAAAATATTACTTAAGCGGTGAGGGTATCTACAATTTATTAGGGGATTCTCATAAACGTGATGAACATTTTCAGACAATTAGTTGTTAGTTGAGGCTACAATCTATTGCTGTTATGAACATGGAAAACCGACGGCAGTTAAGGGCGATATTCCTTTTCTCTAGCTTTGAGTATAAAATACTTTAAATCACATGATCTCATATTAGGGAATGTTCATCTAAAAGTACGGTTTTAAATATTAGACCCTCTATCCTCTCAAGCAGAAAATCTGGCTGCGCTATTGAGTATAAAGTAGACGAACTACCATTTCTGTTCTTAAAAGCAACATATCAACCGATAACTACTTTGATAAGTAAGCCATTTTAAATGCTGAAAAATATTTATAATTCTTGTATGCATATGACATCTATAATATCCGTTTAAAATAAACAGAAAAATCACTTAATATCTAAAATCAGTATCAACGTTTCGTCAAACATTTTTCCCAAATGGCTGTAAAACAGTGACTGATTTATTCTCCAGATATAATGATGTCTAAATTTATGCCAATACGGCAATATACTCGGTAATAAGCATCGTTTCCTGTGCAACTTTTGTGGTTTCCTGTAAAACACCTGAATAGGTAATATTAATGATTCATAAAGGTCTGTATCATTTATTTCCTCACAGAATGAAGGAGTGTGTGAGCTTATTCTGTAGTATTATTCTTCAGGAAGTGCAATAGTAACCTCAGAATGAGCAGAATAGGCATTCCCCTAATGAAGGTTTCACATTATTCACTGTAAAGTTGCGTATTTAAATGAAAGCTTCTTGATCTCCTTCACCAAGCAATTAAATTTCTTTTGATGCCAAGAGTCACGACATTGCTTATAGGTCACTTCGCCGAAAATAAATGTTCCTTTATTATCTCAATGCTGATCAAATGCAACCCAAAATTTAGTTAATTTACTTTATTTTTTATGTTACATTAAGCGGGCGAAGGCTGTTAATAAAAAAGGAATCGGAGATAAGGTATCTAGATATTTGTACATAACACATGTTGATTTATCATCTTGCCTTGTCGATTTCCATTCTCGTGAATCTGAATGCAATTTATGCCGCATATTTCCAGAAATAGCCGACAAATTAGCTTTTACCTTTTCTGCTTTGTAACAGTTTTTGATTAATGTCAATTTCTGCTTGAGTAAATTATATATTTTTTATTTTTTAATAGCTTTCAATAGCTGATTTACCAGTACTCTGATCCTCCTGTAATTTAAGGTTAAACATAGTCCTTGCTTAAAAATACTGTGGAACAATAAATCAATAAATAAAACTAAATACTATAAATCGGGCATTATTTTCCATGTGTCTGATCAAATATTAGTTATACAAAATGAGAAAGTTCTTAGATTTATTTATACACCATCATTGTCAGTTTTAAAACTGTATGATTGGTTTTACACAAATAATTAACCATTAATTGCTGTTTGTAGTCTCACAGATATCTTCTCCTCAGATTTTACCCCTCTAAATCATAATTCCTTTTTGGCTTCCTTGGTATCTTCTTCCAGCCTGCTGTCAAGATCCCTTACCAATCTGCAATCTGGTTAAAAATCAATTGAAATGAACAATGAACAATTTGAGATAGTTTTATGTCTACACTAGTTAAAGGTTAAACAAATCGTGAGAAAATGGATAGGGCGTTTCTTTTCGGTACTGGAGTTTGGGGGTTTTGCTAACATGGATCTTTGTAGCAATTTTGATAAAGGTTCTGATCTCATTAGCTCTGGTGTAGGAAATAGTAGATAGTAGTATTCTAAGCGAAATCAAATAAACAAATAGTGAATGATATTTATTTACCACACTTAAGTTATCTTAAGGAACACATATAGATTTTACAACTATCTATGCTTTTATCTTTTTAGATTTCATTTTATTAATTGTTATCAATATTAAATTTCAGTACCAGGAGGTTTTAATTACTTCCCTCATCTAATTTAAAGTTACGTACTTTACTCAGGTTAAAATCCTACGGTCAATTTGGAGCTTCTTCATGCACGACCGGATTTAAGGGAGAGAAGGCAGACTAGGTTGTGGCACATCGGTTCCCACCAAAAAGGGGCCTCCACCAAGTCAAGCGGTTCGAAAAACAATGTGTTAATTTTTTATACTATGCTGTAGAAAGGGCCCCACGAGTTTTTTGTCCAGAGGCCCTCACCAGCGAAAATTCAACTACGTCTCCTTGATTTCTATTGTAATTTTTTTACTTTTGTTGTTATTCAACCTCTGAAAGACTATCTTTAGTCACTAAGACTTTAGTCAGTTTTTGAAAGACTTTAACCACCATTTCAGTAAGAATTTTTCTTTGATTCTTTTAATAGATTACTTAAGGTCTTATCCCTTGTCAACATGTACATGATGAAAAAGCAACAGATTAAGTTTATGAGTCCTTTTCCAGTTGAATAATGAAGGAATTTGTTTGATATCGAAGAATTTTCAACCGATTAAAGGTTTTATCACACATCAACATGAGACAAAACAAATTGGTTGAAACATGCTCTCTATCACACAAAACATCCTTGTTTTTTCTTCTTTTTTTTTAATCAGGGAGAGGAATCGTAAACTGAATCTGTTGTTTTTCCAACATCTACACGTTGACATATGACAAGGCCTTTACAGTTAAGATTTCTAGTTCATAATAATGTCTGTGAGCAAAATGTCACACTAGCAAAAGTACTCTGCTCTAAAATAAACTGGTTATTAAGATACCCATAGAGTGCTGTAACCTACGTCGCAGAAATGTTTATTTAATTATAATAATAAGTGTGTTAATACTTTGTCAGGCCTAAGCCATCAAGATCAATTAAAATAATAAACTGATTCAAGCTGAAAATAATTTTAAAGTGTTTTAAATGAAAGCTTATATTTTACTTATCTTTTTCTGCTTGAAAATTAAATAAAAAAAGTTTCCTTGTTGAATATTGTTATTACTGCTAACGTCTGCAGTAAGGCAGCTTTGTAAGGCTAAGTAAAGTTTCCTCGAAATTTCACTTTTAAAATCTAAAAATAGCTGTTCCTGTTTACATGAAAATTTTAGACCAATAATAAAATAAAATACTTCTGAACTGATTATTCTATATGCAATTTACTAAATATTCATTTGTATTTATGCATTATTTTATAGCTTATATCATTTGTTAGTTTTTATGTAAACCTAACTATCCCTTAGTCCGTAAACCTATTCCTGTACTCATTATTGCACTAAAATGTCTTTTGAATTATATTTATTTCCTTTGAATCTCTTAATAGCAAGTTTACACTTGATACTGCCACTTTAATAAAATAATTTCAATGACTTTATATTAGTAAAAAAACACCAATCTAAAGTTCGGAACAAATTTACAATTTTGGTGTAAAATATGGTGGGTTGGCATTGAAACTTCATACTAATCTTAACTCACTCCATCAAGATAAAAAGATCTTAATTGAAGAAGTTACCATATATTTTCCAAAGACATAAAGCATTCCCAAAATTCATAAAACTTCTTCTAACATTTAAAAACCAAATCAATGTAAAATATGAAGATTAAAATGAAGCTTGTTCATTACTCCATGCTTAAAATGTAACTCAACGGTGGCAAGCATCTTCCAAGTCTTTAGTAGTCCAATTACTTTTTCCACCTGTTGCCAAATATTTGTGCCACTGTGCATCATATGCGGTATTGTTATATAAAATTCCAAACTCTTAGCCTCAAAATCCTATTCAAATTTAAAAAAAAATACAAACAACAAAATACCGTAAAACATTACTAAACACGAAAATTACTACTCTGGATAGTTATCCTGTTCTTCCCTATTGTTTTTACTATTGTTACGTCTGCAAGACAACTTTTTTCAAAATTTATTTTTAAAACTAGGTAATACAAATAACGCATACTCGTATGTTTTCCTTTTTAAATATGATTTGTGAGCAGCAGTGACTCAGTTGGTAAAAGGCAACGATGTTGTAATTTGACGGTTGCGGATTCGAGACTTGGCCTGAGCTAAGATCTACCTTGTCCGTTAATGGTGACTGGTGTACGTACGACTGGTGGCCAACCCATCCGAAGACATACAGCAGCACATAAATTGACGACCTGTACGCTACGACGCAACCAAAACAGCTATGGAGCTGTTGCTGACCTACAAGGGGTCCGTCATGGTTCGAAGATTAATTTGGTCTAACCCAGTAAGGAGCAAACTCTATAAGGTAAGCTCAGGACGACCAGGAAGAAAGCTAAAGGTCACTCGAGTGAACCCCGGGCAACCCGTATATACCCAAAGGAGTTGTAACCCTTAGGTTGTCTTTCATTTAACATAACCCAGAGGACACGTAAGGATTGAGCTTGTAGCCTCGGATGTAAGAGACTTTGTCCCCCGACTAATGTACATAAAATATATTCGTAATTACAATGTTCCCCAAGTTCTCAAACGATACCTCTGAGGATGGCAAGCCAAGCCCAAGGGTTTTCTGCTTCTAAATTAGGAGGACCCACTTGAGATAAGATATTCTTTCACCTTAGTGGTGCTCGTCAAATGAAAGGCACACCCTTTCCCCTTAATCCTTGAAGCTTTTGGTTCAGTGGCACTGGCAGCAACAGCTTAACAAAAATGATATGTTGTACAATGAAGTTATTTTCATCATTCAATACTTAATTTAACCCCCTTGTCAGTGTCACTTGAATTCACTTCGGGCAGGAAAACATTATTTCTATTTGGTGGAGACTGGATTTCATTTTTTTTAGAGTTGACATTTAATGAGTAATCAGTATTTTTACAATATATGGAGGTACTTGTTCCTTCATGTATGTAATGATATTTTTATCGCTTTCACTTCTGATTCTATTTTTCCGGTAATTCCTTTCAATTCCGAATGGTTGTGATTACGGAGGAATTCGAACCCGCCAACTCCGGCACCAAAGAGCAATGCCCTACCCATTCGGCCGTCGTCTGGAGAGTCTGATTTGAATTTTAATTAATAATAAAATATATATTTATCCTTTCAATATGGAAGAGCTAATAAGAAGAATAAAAAAAGTCACTATCAGAAAGTAAGATGATACTATCCCATACAAGCATAACTATTCGATTAATTTTTGAATAAAAATATTAAGATCTGATAAAGAATATTAAGTACGGTAGTTAATTCATTTAATTTTTGTTTCTATGTCATTTTATTACATTTCAATTAAAGTAGTTTAAAATTAAACAGGAAAAATTTTCCATTTTTGGTATGTTTTCCAAAATACACTCCACAGTTAAGGAGTTAAATTTCTGAACTTCTCCAAAACGTAAGGATAGCGTCCAAAGAAGGTAAACACTTAGGGTCAGATTTGGTTTGGTTTACTTTGGAGTGCAACGGTCTAGTGTTTTGAACATGAGGGCTAATGGGACCGGGACCTCTTGCTTAAAGAAGATTTCATACGGTTATGGACATCTATACCCGCAGCGGGACTTCGGGTGAATTTAGTTGTATTAATATTCGTAAAACATGGTGACTGGAGTTGACATTTTCAACTTTACCTCGGACGATAAATGAAATATGTTGGGAATTTTTTTTACTGCATAACAATCAAATTTTGTCAACCAGAATTAATACAGGTTTTTCAAAAGAAATATTTTATCATATTATTTCGTCGAATATTGTTAGTTTTTGTATAGATAACTTATTCTCGTATAATAAAAAAATAAGTAAACGTAGTCGGTAGGATTCGAACCTACGCGGGAAGATCCCAATGGATTTCGAGTCCATCGCCTTAACCACTCGGCCACGACTACACAGCTGTAGGTGAGTATATACAACTAAAAGCTTTATTGCTTGTTTTTATTTCATTATCTAGCCATTCATTAGACATATGGTGATTCCATTTGGTAATTTGATTTTACCTGGAATAGAAAAAAAATGTAATGGGTTCTTGCATAACTCGCATGATTTAGGAAGACCGTTTGTATAAATATAAAATATAAAAACTGATAGTTAGTCTTTATTTTTTTTTAAATTTAATTATTTGTTTTTATTCATATTGAAATTTACTGTAGCAACAAAAGACATTCATAAAAGGTTCCTAGCGAACGTTTTTGCTATCGTTGTTTCGGGTTGAGTTCATTTTTATAGTTGGTTTTGATTTGGAGCGCTACAGTCTACTGTTTAGATCATGATAGCTAATAAGACCAGGACCTACTGCTTAAAGCCGATTCCGAAAGCTAAGAGTAACCCTGCCAACAGCGGGACGTAGGGTGAAAAGGACACACTCCTAAAGGCTCACGTGCGTTTAGATACGACGAAGTCGCACGGGAGGTTTGAATTGTATCTACCTGGGCCTAGCCTTATAGTTCAGAGTTACTGTTTATGGCATTGATAAGTAATAAAAATTAAACACAGAGTATGAGGATACATGGCACCTAGGAGTTAATAGCTGGATACTCAGGTGTATTGGAAGTTACACATTCTTCATTTGAAGGTAATTGTCGGAATACCTGCCCCGGTTGGAAAAATTTCCAGTAAGTAAGTAAGAAAATTTTTAAGTGGGAGCTGTTCGTAATGAGTAATCAAGATGCCAGTTACAGAAGATAAGACATAATCGCACGGAAGGGTTGAATCTGATATACCTGATCCGAGTCCTCTAGTTCAGAGTTACTGTTTATGGCATTGAGAAATAATGGAAATTAAACGTAGACGTATGAGGATACATGGCACATAGGAGTTTATAGCTATATATCCACAGTGTATCAGTAGTTACATATTCTCCACTTGAAGGTAGTTGTCGGAATACCTAGCCCGATTGGACAAATCTCCAGTAAGTAAGGTAGAAAATTTTTACGTGGGAGCTATTCGTAATGAGTAATCAAAATGCCAGTTACATAAAATAAGACGTTTAGATAAAACGAAATCGCACGGAAGGGTTGAATCTGATGTACCTGGTCCGAGTCCTCTAGTTCAGAGTTACTGTTTACGGCAATGAGAAATAATGGAAATTAAGCTTAGACGTATGGGGATATATGGCACTTAGGAATTAATAGCTGTATATTCACGGTGTATCAGAAGTTGCACATTCTCCATTTGAAGGTAGTTGTCGGAATACCTGGCCAGGTTGGACAAATATCGAGTAAGTAAGGTAGAAAATTTTTACATGGGAGCTATTCGTAATGAGTAATCAAGATGCCATTTGCATTAAATAAATAAAAATAATAAAAGCAAATGAAAAATTAAAATAAAAGTAAATGAGAAACCGGAAATTATTTTGTTTTCTTAGTTTTCTAGCATCCGACCCAAAGAATGTTCCTGGTAAAAATTTCCCATGCTTTTTATTATGCAGATAAAAGCGTTTTCCTTAAATAAAGAGAGGGGGAAAGTCAAAATTAATTAAATAAAATCCGTTGGGGGCTCACCTTCCCTCTAAAAAGTTTCTATATTTTTGAAATTTTATCATAAAGAGGTCATTTGAAATATATTTTTTCACTTGTATTATATGCCTGACAAATTATAATATGAAGAACTCAGAGGTAAAAAAATTATATCTCAAGTTATTGCAGAGATAAATATATTTATATTTTGATAAAATATTTACTATTTCACTTCCCAAATTGGAAAACTTAGTAAAATATTTATGCACATAAAACTCTCTTTGAAAATTCCAAAATAGTAACAAAAGTATTAAAATCAATATTTATTATCTTTATAACACACTGAACAAATTAATGTAGGTTATAATTTTTTTTACCTCCGAGGTCTTTGTATATTACTTACTTATGTTACAATTTGAAAAAATTACAGGGGCGTCACGTGCAAAAATTTCAACCTCCAACCCAACAATCTTTAAAAATGTAAGAATAGTAATAAAAGTAACAAAATTAACATTTATTGCAATTATGACGCACTGAACAATTTAACGTGGGTTATCATTTTTTGTTCAACCGAGGTCTTCATATAGTATACGCACTTATAATTTGAAAAAATAACGGAGGAGTTGTATACGAAAATCCCTCCCCCCTGTTTAACCCTTTTTAAATAGGTCAGAATCATAACAAAAGTAATAAAATCAATATTTATTGCAGTTATAAGGCACTGATTTGGTTTAGTTTGGAGTGCTACTGTCTACTACTTTGCAACGCCGGGGGCTAATGAGACCTATAACACAATGAACAATTTAATCTGAATTATCATTTTCCCCCGAAGTCTTCATTTAGTACGTACTAGTGTTATGTTCAATTTGAACAAAATGACGGGGTTGTCACGTAAAAAATTTCCAACCCCCCGGATCAACTGTCTTTAAAAATAACAGAATAGTAACCAAAGTAATAAAATCAACAATTATTGCAGTTATGACGCACTGAACAATTTAATGTGCGTTATCACTTTTCCCTCCCGAAGTCTTCATATAGTGTGTAATCATATTATGTTCAAATTGGACAAAATGACGGGGGTGTCATATACGAAAATTCCAACCCCCGACAAACCATCTTTAAAAATGTCAAAATAGTAACCAAAGTAATAAAATCAACATTTATTGCAGTTATGAGGCGCTGAACAATTTAATGTGCGTTATTGTTGTTCCCTCTCGAAGTCTTCATATAATGTGTACTCGTATTATGTTGAAATTGAACAAAATGACGGGGTTGTCACATACAAAAATTCCAACCTCTACTAACAGTCTTTAAAAATGCCCTATATAATAATAGCCTAAGTTATCACTCCGTCTGTCTTCGAATTTATGAAGCACTTGAACCTGGAATGGATTGGGAATCAATATTGGATTCTAGTAAGGGCTAGCAAAATTCAAAGAAAGTCTTTAAAACGTTCGAAATCCACCCTTTCCTACCTATTCGAGTGTTTAATGTCATCATATTAAGCCCTATTTTCCCCAGTTTACAGCAGGCGATTAAGTTTATCACATAATAAATAGATAAAAATAATATTTTTTTCTCTATCATTATGCCTTCATTCCTTTAACCATCTCATTTAATCATTTCTTATGTTATATTATTTAAATATCGCCTGCATTATTTTCATACGTTGTATCATTGAACTTAAATATTCCTTAAATAATTTTCTTTTATATTTGGCTTAAATAATAGATTAGGTACATATGAGATAATTTTTAATTTAATCATTGATTATATTTTGTTGCAAGGAAAATTTTAACACCGGTATTAACAGCAAATTCTTTTTATAAAAATCTAGGAGTCTGTTTAACGGATTAATAAAAAATCTAGCGTAATAATTTAGCGTTTTAGTTATACATCTTTGAAAATTAAGAAGTTTGTTCCATTGTGTGTTTATTTTTTATACATAACCACACTTTTTGACTAAATGAATTCTATTTGATTCTTAACTGCATTCACAGTATCGGGAGACTTTAGAGGAGTATGAAGATAAACAAACTATTGAGCTTGCACCAGATAATTCTCAAACAAAAAACAAATCTGCCTCATAGTGTACTTTAGAATTCTGGAAAATTTAAATTTTACTAATCCCGTCATATGATGGGCTATATGCTAGTGTCAGAATAGTAACCAAAGTAATAAATCAACATTAATAGCAGCTATGACTCACTGAACAATTTAATGTGGGTTATCATTTTTCACTCCCTAAGTCTTCATATAGTGCGTATTTGTATTATGTTCAAATTGGACAAAATGACGGGGTAGTCCCATACAAAAATTCCACCTCCTCCCCAACCAACTGCCCTTAAAAATATCAGAATAGTAACCAAAGTAATAAAATTAGCATTTATTTCAGTTATGACACACTGAACAGTTTAATGGGGGTTATCATTTATTACTCCCAAAGTCTTCATATAGCGCGTATTTGTATTATGTTCAAATTGGACAAAATGACGGGGAAGTCACAATTCCAACCCCAGAGCAACTGTCTTTAAAAATATTAGAATAGTAACCAAAGTAACAAAATCAACATTTATTGCAGTTATGACGCACTGAACAGTTTAATGTGCGTTATCATTTTTCACTCCCGAAATCTTTATATAGTGCGTACTCGTATTATGTTTAAATTGGATGAAATGACGGGGGTTATCAGATACAAAAATTTCGACCCCCTACCAACCGTCTTTAAAAATGTCAAAATAGTAACCAAAGTAATAAAATCAACATTAACTGCAGCTATGACGCACTGAACAACTTAATGTGGGCTATTTTCACTCCCGAAGTCTTCATATAATGCGTAATCATATGATGTTAAAATTGGACAAAATGACGGGGGTGTCATATGCAAAAATTCCAACCTCCCACCAACCGTCTTTAAAAATGTCAAAATAGTAAACAAAGTAATAAATCAACATTAATTGCAGCAATAACGCATTGAAAAATATAATGTGGGTTATGATTTTTCACTCCCGAAATCTTCATATAGTGCATATTCATATTATGTTCAAATTGAACAAAATGACGGGGGTGTCACATACAAAAATTCCAACCCCCGACCAACCGTCTTTAAAAATGTCATAATAATAACCAAATTAATAAATGAACATTAATTGCAGCTATGGCACACTGAACAATTCAATGTGCTTTATCATTTTTCACTCAGGAAATGTTCATCTAGTGCGTACTCGTATTATGTTCAAATTGGAAAAAAATGACAAAGGTGTCACATACAAAAATTCCAACCCCCGACCAACCGTCTTTAAGAATGTCAGAATAGTAACCAAAGTAATAAAATTGACATTTATTGCAGTTATGACGTAATGAACAGTATAATGCGAACTGTCATTTTTACCCCGAAGTCCTCATATAATAAGAAATCGTATCATGTTATAATTTCATAAAATGAGAGGCATCAACACCAAGAATTTCAACCTCAGTCCCAGTATGAAAAAAATTTGTGTAC
The DNA here is from genome assembly GCA_032207245.1 of Pardosa pseudoannulata. Lineage (NCBI taxonomy): Eukaryota > Metazoa > Arthropoda > Arachnida > Araneae > Lycosidae > Pardosa > Pardosa pseudoannulata. The sequence goes on along the minus strand of CM063506.1, from coordinate 115,871,231 downwards.
GCTACTGTTCCTTACATTCGTCGATCTAGGAAATATTTCGCTACACATACAACTTGAGTCACTCGCACTTCCTGCCTTTTCTTCGAGCATTAGAATCCCCACGAATACCGTTTTTAATGAAACTCAATATTTCCGCCCATGAAAATTCCTTGTTTGCAACCCGCATAGTCCCGCATTTCCCACCAGTGGAAAAATACCAATTCTCGCAAATGAAAATTCCCTCTTAAATATATACTTTGCTTTATGTAATGATGGGACCCGTCTTTATGCGCTCTCGTTTATAGATATATATTTTTTTCTTACCATCCACTCCCTCCCCCTCCCGTCCCGAGAAATCCCAGGTGTGCTGTTGCACCTGTGTTAGATGCCAGCAGTTTTTCCCAAAACGGCCGTAGAGTAAAAAGGACATTGTAGATTCAACGAAGAGAGAGAGAGTGAGATCTACGGAGGTGATAGAGTTGGAATCTTTATTTTATTATATTTTTATTTTTCCCACCTTTCATGGGGAGTCGTCGCAGGGGAAAGGGGTTACGGAGCGTAACGCTGCCTCTCGGGTGCTCTCACAATGGTCGTGAATGGGGAGGAATTTCGGAAGTCCATCTCTTAATCCTGGAAATTTTTTGGAAAGGAAGTCCTGGGATAGGATCGGACTTCAGATAGAACCCCATCCGCTCTCCCCTTCCTTTATAACGCACAAGGGAGAAGAAGGTTTTGTGTAGGCTGACACAACGTTTAGTGTGTTCGAGTGTCTACCTATCTGTCTGACTAGCCGTGTCTGCACGCGTGTTTGTTTATAAATAGTGGTATCTCGTGTAGGGCTTTGTGTATGCGTCATTGTGCTTATATCTGATTCATAACTCTTGCACATAAAAAAATAATCGGTTATTAATTTATCAGAAAATACTGTGATTTTAGGCTTTAACTTTTTGTTAGATTCCTGTATTATTATCTGTATTATTATTATTATTATTATTATTATATCTGTATTATAATTAACTTACAAGGGAGAAGAAGGTTTTGTGTACGCTGACACAACATATAGTGTGTTCGAGTGTCTACCTATCTGTCTGACTAGCCGTGTGTTTGTTTATAAATAGTGGAATCTCGTTATGGCTTTGTGTATGCGTCATTGTGCATATGTTTAATTCATAACTCTTGCACATAAAAAAAATTATCGGCTATTAATTTACCAGAAAATAAAATACTGGAATTTTAGGCTCGAACTTTTTGTTAGATTCCTGCATTATTATCTGTATTATTATTATTATTATTATTATTATGTCTTATTATTAACTTACAAGGGTGAAGAAGGTTTTGTGTAACCTGACAACGTTTAGTGTGTTCGAGGGTCTACCTATCTGTCTGACTAGCCGTGTCTGCACGCATGTTTGTTTATAAATAGTGGCATCTCGTGTATGGTTTTGTGTATGCGTCATTGTGCAAATGTCTGATTCATAACTCTCGCACATAAAAATAATAGGCTATTAATTTACCAGAAAATAAAATACTGGGATTTTAGGCTTTAGCTTTTTGTTAGATTCCTGTATTGTTATCTGTATTATTATTAACTTACAAGGGAGAAGATTAATTTACCAGAAAATAAAATACTGTGATTGTAGGCTTTAACTTTTTGTTAGATTCCTGTATTATTATTATTATATCTGTATTATTATTAACTTACAAGGGAGAAGATTAGTTTACCAGAAAATCAGATACTGTGATTTTAGGCTTTAATATTTTGTTAGATTCCTGTATTATTATTATCATTATATCTGTATTATTGTTAACTTACAAGGGAGAAGATTAGTTTACCAGAAGATCAAATACTGTGATTTTAGGCTTTAACTTTTTGTTAGATTCCTGTATTATTATCTGTATTATTATTATTTTGTCTGTATTATTATTAACTTACAAGGGAGAAGACGGTTTTCTGTACACTGACACAGCGTCTAGTGTGTTCGAGTGTCTAGCCTGTCTGACTAGCCGTTTGTTTATAAATAATGACATCTCGTGTATAGCTTTGTGTATGCGTCATTGTGCATATGTCTGATTCATAACTCTTGCACAAAAAGAAATGATCGGCTATTAATTTATCAGAAAATAAAATACTGTGAATTTAGGTTTAAACTTTTTGTTATATTCCTGCATTATTATTATTCTTGTTATCATTATTATTATTATATTTTGTATTCAATTCTTTGTACTTAGAAAATCCCGAATTAGAAAATTCTTAACTCTTGAAAATAATGAAATAATCATAAGTTTATGAGGAAATAAAATAGTGGGATTTTTGGTTTAGACTTTATGTTATACTCCGCATTATTATTAATATTATTATTATTATTATTTTGTATTCAACACTTTATGTTCCGGTGTCTGTTCCGATTCAATTAAAAATGTACATATACTAGACGACCCGACAGACGTTATCCTGTTTTAACACTGTAAGTCCAAAAATTGTAAAATGTTCTTAAATAAAATTTAATTGGACCATTTTCATGGAAAAATAAGTAAAATAATTATTTAAAAAATACTTGAAGCCACCGCACTTACAGTCATTACAAACTTAATTAGATTAAATTAAAATTACCACATCGCCTGTGCAAGGATTTGAGCCTGGGACTTCTCGTACTGACGCCCGTCGCGCTGACCACTTAGCCCTGGCAGTGAAGGGTTTCAAGCGGCATTATAATCTCAATAAGCGCGCAATTCTGAATTTTTAATTAAAAAACGTTTTCTTTCGGATCAAATTGTAAATCTAAATCATTTTCGAATCAACTTCATTACATACACCAGATTTCATCAAAATCAGTCCAGCCGTTTAGGAGGAACGCTATTACAAACACACGGACTGAAAATTTTTATAAATAAAGATATCGTTTCAGTTCCTATTTTCGTTACGCCAAAAATAACAGTTTTCGGTTGAGTTCCAAAAGAATAATTTTATTTTATGTATATTCTTATTCGTACCAAAAATAAAATTTTATCATAATCAAAATGTCTAATTATATAAAGATTTAGAGGATTTTATTCTTTCTTTAATCGGTACACTCTGTAAATTGATACAATTTATCAGACTGTACGATACGAGAGTTGAGCAGAGAACAGAGAGTATTGGCATTGTTATCCATTATCAAAAACGCACTCGACAACTGAATAGTTAACTGAATTAAATCTACTTTCTACAAGTAGTTTCATTGAAACTACATGTAGAAAGATTGAAATTGAAACATAAAAGTTCTCATAAACGTCAAAACAGGAAATCGAGAAGCAATGTACCTGTAGTTTGGTTTGGTTTAGAAGGATAGTCTAATTTTGTAAAATACGAGGGATAATGAAACAGGGACCTACTGCTTAACCCCTTGAGGACCAGAACGTAAATGCTATACCAGTCCACGTTTGTGAAAACCGTTGCCGTTTATCCCATCTAGAAATTAAATCTAGATTTTGTTCCGCCAAAAATAACAGTTTTCGGTTCAGTTCCAAATGAATAATTTTATTTTATGTATATTCTTATTTGTACTAAAAATATAATTTTATCATAAACAAGAGATCTAATTATATACAAATTTAGAAGATTTTATTCTTTTTTGTAATTGGTACACTCTGTAAATGGATACAATTTATCAGCATGTACGATAACGAGAGCTAAGCATTGGCATTGTTATCCATTATCAAAAACGCACTTTACAACTGAAATTTTAACTGAATTAATTCTACCTTCTACTAGTAATTTCCTTCGAAATTGAAATAGAAAAGTTCTAATGAACGTCAAAACAGGAAATCGAGAAGAAATGTACCTGTAGTTTGGTTTGGTTTAGAGTGATAGTCTAATTTTGTAAAATACGAGGGATAATGAAACAGGGACCTACTGCTTAACCCTTTGAGGGCCATCACGTAAATGCTGTACCAGTCCACGTTTGTGAAAACCGTTGCCGTTTACCCCATCTAGTAATTAAATCTAGATTTTGTTCCGCCAAAAATAACAGTTTTCGGTTCAGTTCCAAATGAATAATTTTATTTTATGTATATTCTTATTTGTACTAAAATATAATTTTATTATAAACAAAAGATCTAATTATATAAAAGTTAGAAGATTTTATTCTTTTTTGTAATTGGTACACTCTGTAAATGGATACAATTTATCAAGATGTACGATACTACGAGAGCTGATCAAAGAACTGAGCACACGAGAGCTGAGCACTGGCATTGTTATCCATTATAAAAAACGCTTACTTGACAACTGAAATTTTAACTGAATTAATTCTACCTTCTACTAGTAATTTCCTTCGAAATTGAAATAGAAAAGTTCTAATGAACGTCAAAACAGGAAATCGAGAAGCAATGTACCTGTAGTTTGGTTTGGTTTAGAGTGATAGTCTAATTTTGTAAAATACGAGGGATAATGAAACAGGGACCTACTGCTTAACCCTTTGAGGGCCATCACGTAAATGCTGTACCAGTCCACGTTTGTGAAAACCGTTGCCGTTTACCCCATCTAGTAATTAAATCTAGATTTTGTTCCGCCAAAAATAACAGTTTTCGGTTCAGTTCCAAATGAATAATTTTATTTTATGTATATTCTTATTTGTACTAAAATATAATTTTATTATAAACAAAAGATCTAATTATATAAAAGTTAGAAGATTTTATTCTTTTTTGTAATTGGTACACTCTGTAAATGGATACAATTTATCAAGATGTACGATACTACGAGAGCTGATCAAAGAACTGAGCACACGAGAGCTGAGCACTGGCATTGTTATCCATTATAAAAAACTTACTTGACAACTGAACATTTAACTGAATTAATTCTACCTTCTACTAGTAATTTCCTTCGAAATTGAAATAGAAAAGTTCTAATGAACGTCAAAACAGGAAATCGAGAAGCAATGTACCTGTAGTTTGGTTTGGTTTAGAGTGATAGTCTAATTTTGTAAAATACGAGGGATAATGAAACAGGGACCTACTGCTTAACCCTTTGAGGGCCATCACGTAAATGCTGTACCAGTCCACGTTTGTGAAAACCGTTGCCGTTTACCCCATCTAGTAATTAAATCTAGATTTTGTTCCGCCAAAAATAACAGTTTTCGGTTCAGTTCCAAATGAATAATTTTATTTTATGTATATTCTTATTTGTACTAAAATATAATTTTATTATAAACAAAAGATCTAATTATATAAAAGTTAGAAGATTTTGTTCTTTTTTGTAATTGGTACACTCTGTAAATGGATACAATTTATCAAGATGTACGATACTACGAGAGCTGATCAAAGAACTGAGCACACGAGAGCTGAGCACTGGCATTGTTATCCATTATAAAAAACTTACTTGACAACTGAACATTTAACTGAATTAAATCTACCTTCTACAAGTAGTTTCACTTGAAATTGAAACAGAAAAGTTCTAATGAAAATCAAAACAGGAAATTGAGAAGCAATGTACCTGTAGTTTGGTTTGGTTTAGAGCGATAGTCTACTTTTGTACAATACGAGGGATAATGAAACAGGGACCTACTGCTTAATCCCTTGAGAACCAGCACGTTAATGCTATACTAATCCACCTTTGTGAAAACCGTTACCGTGTACCCCATCTAGAAATTAAATCTAGATTTTGTTCCGCCACAAATAACAGTTTTCGGTTCAGTCCCAAATGAATAATTTTATTTTATGTATATTCTTATTTGTACTAAAAATATAATTTTATCACAAACAAAAGATCTAATTATATAAAAATTTAGAAGATTTTATTCTTTTTTGTAATTGCTACACTCTATTCGGATCGAACCGTCCTCTTTCGGATCCCATTTTCATCACAGTGCGGCTCCATCTATGACTGATGCGCCCGTGGCAAATGCTACCTTTGCCATGCCCTAGTTACGGCCCTGTTCAGTTCTATTTATATTAATAATTACCAGATACAAGGGTGACTGGAATTGGTATTTTCATTATTACTTTAGACGACAAATGAAATATAAGGGGAACTTTTTGTTCACTGCAAAATGATCAAACTTGTCAGTGAGATCAAATGCAGTTTTTTGAAAAGAATAATTATATCATGTTCTTTCGTTCAATGTTATTGTTGGTTTTTGTACAGATAACTAATTCTCGCATAACAAAAACAAAACAAACTGCAGTAAACGTAGTCGGCAGGATTCGAACCTGCGCGGGAAGATCCCAATGGATTTCGAGTCCATCGCCTTAACCACTCGGCCACGACTACACAGCTGTCGGAGTGTATATACAACTAAAAGCTTTATTGCTTGCTTTTATTTCATTAACTAGCCATTCCTCAGACACATAGTAATTCCAGTTGAGAATTTGATTTTACCTGGGGCAGGAAATAAAATATGAGGGCATGATCAAACAAGACTGTTTGTATAAATATTATAAAACATAAAAACTGATAGTTAGTCTTTATTTCTTTGAATCTAGTTATTTGTTTTTATTTGTATTGAAATTTACTGTAGTAACAAAAGGCATTTATTAAAATTTTCTAGTGAATGTAGTTGTTATTGTAGTTTCAGGGTGAGCTCATTGTTATACTTGGACAGTGGTCGGTCATAACATAATTGCATCAAAGTTTGTCCCACGATCTTAGAATTCAAATACCTCGGAACCTTGCCCCTCCACATAATCCGATTTAAAAAAAAGTATGCTTTAGTAAGCTCTACCACTCATTAAAGTTTGTCCCATGTTTGTAGAATGCAGGTCCTCTGCCTCCCTCACTAAAAATACATCTTTGAAACCGATACGAAACATATATGTTTTACTAAACTCTACCGCCATAAAAGTTTATCCCATGATCGTAAAATTGAAATCCCTTTGAACCCCCACCCCTGCATTAAAGCATCCTTGATTCCGATACAAAAAAAAAGTATGCCTTAGTAAGATTTACCACCCATTAAAGTTTGTTCTATGTTTGCAGAATCCAGATCCCCTGCATTTCTCCCTAAAAATACATATATGAATCCGATACAAAACATATATGTTTTACAAAACTCTACCACCCACCAAAGTTTGTCCCATGATCGTAAAATCGAAATCTCCTTGAACCTCTCCTCCCCTCTATTAAAACAAGACTGTTTGTATAAATATTAAAACGTCCTTGATCCCGATAAAAAATATATGCCTTAGTAAGCTCTACCACCCATCAAAATTTGTCCCATGTTTGCAGAATCCAGATCCCTGCCTCTCTGCCTAAAAATACATCTTTGAACCCGATACAAAAAATATATGTTTTACTAAACTCTACCACCCACCAAAGTTTGTCCCGTGATCGTAAAATTGAAATCCCCTTGAACCCTTCCCCCTCTATTAAAATGTCCATGATTCCGATACCAAAAAAAAAAGTATGCCTTAGTAAGCTCTACCACCCATTAAAGTTTGTCCCATGTTTGCAGAATCCATATCCCCTGCCTTCCTCCCTAAAAATACATCTTTGAATCCGATACAAAAAATATATATTTTACTAAACTCTACCACCCACGAAAGTTTGTCCCATGATCATAATATCGAAATCTCTTGAACCCCCCCCCCTCCATTAAAACGTCCTTGATCCCGATAAAAAAAATGTATGCCTTAGTAAGCTCTACCACCCATCAAAGTTTGTCCCATGTTTTCAGAATCCAGATCCCCTGCATCCCTCCCTAAAATTACATCTTTAAATCCGATACAAAACATATATGTTTTACTAAACTCTACTACCCATCAAAGTTTGTCCCATGATCATAAATTCGAAATCCCCTTAAATCCCTCCCCTCCATTAAAACGTCCTTGATTCCGATACAAAAAAAAATGTATGCTTTAGTAAGCTCTACCACTCATTAAAGTTTGTCCCATGTTTGTAGAAAGCAGGTCCTCTGCCTCCCTCCCTAAAAACACATCTTTGAATCCGATACAAAACATGTTTTACAAAACTCTACCACCCATGAAAATTGGTCCCATGATCGTAAAATCGAAATCCCCTTGAACCCCCTCCCCTCCATTAAAACGTCCTTGATTCCGATACAATATATATATATATATATATATATATATATATATATATATATATATATATATATATATATATATACTTTAGTAAACTGTACCACTCATCAAAGTTTGTCCCATGAGTGCAGAATCCAGATCCCCTGCCCCCCCTAAAAATACATCTTTGAATCCGATACAAAAAATATATGTTTTACTAAACTGTACCACCCAACAAAGTTTGTCCCATGATAGTAAAATTGAAATCCCCTTGAATGTCCACTCCATTAAAACGTCCTTGATTCCGATACAAAAAAGAAAAAAAATGTATGCCTTACCATCCATCACACAAGTTCTACTACCCATCAAAGTTTGTTCCGTGTTACTTGAAGCAAGCAGTACATATACTACATACGGCTTTAATTTTTTTTCTGTAAAACATTTGGGCATTTTTGAATTTTCTTTTAAATTAAACTGAAAAGAAATAAATTTTGACATTAAAATTGTATGCTCTCTAATAATATTTGTCGAGAAAAGAAAATTACACACACATGAAGATTGATACACTTACAGTTTGAATGTTTTTTGAAGAGTTTCGTACATTTGATTTCTATGTTAAATTAAGTTATAATAAATTATATGAGCAAGATAATTTTTTAACAGAGTCAGTTCGTCTATGATTCTTTAATTATACAAGAATTCTATTTCTTTTTTATTTGAATGTCGAATAGTGTAACTACGATGTCAAGTATCTTCAAATTACGCATGATGTAATTTCCTATATATACTTAACTGTTGCTTACTGACACTGAAAACTACTGAATATGTAACGACGTTTAAAGTTTATTTTATCAACAGAAATGTAAATTAATTTTCTGTTAGATGATCCAATTTTATGAGGTGACGGGTGAACTTAAAATCCTTTCATCCACATAGAGAAGTTTCAATATGCTAATAATTCACGATCCTTCACCTATCGTACGAACATCGGATGATGTTTTATGCTACTGGTGATGTAATAACTGTTTAAGTAATGATTCGATAAGCAAATATATTTAAACTAAAAAAAAGATCAAAATGTGTAGATTTGGATAGGTCAGTTTACCCTCTTTGCAATGATGTAACAGTTTATACATTTTACGAAGTGAAATTTGGAGGAAAAATATTTTTCTTAAGCCTCTTATAAAATAAAAATAACTAGTTAAAGAGTCTCAGGAATATTAAATTTCCTTGGCTTTAATATTATCTAATTGCAAACATTTCAGCATATTTTGTTTGAAAGAAAAAATATCGAAATACCTGTTATAGGTTAGGTTAGTATACTTTCTTTGCAATGATGTAACAGTTTATACAGTTTACAAAGTGAAACTTGGAGAAAAATATATTATTTTTCTTAAGACTCTTATAAAATAAAAATAACTATTTAAAGAGTCTTGGGAATATTAAATTTCCGTTGCTTTAATATTATCTAATTGAAAATATTGCTGCATTAAAAAAAATCGAAATACATGTTATTGGTTAGGTCAATATATTTTCTTTGCATTGGTGTAACAGTTTATACATTTTATGAAATGAAACTTGGTGAAAAAAAATATTATTTTTGTTAAGCCTCTCAGAGAATAAAAATAACTAGTTAAAGGGTCTGAGGAATATTAAATTTCTGTTGCTTTAATATTATCTAATTGCAAACGTTTCTGCATATTTAAAAAAAAATCGAAATACATGTTTTTGGTTAGGTCAGTATATTTTCTTTGCAATGATGTAAAAGTTTATACATTTTATGAAATGAAACTTGGTGAAAAAAATATTATTTTCTTAAGTCTCTAATAGAATAAAAATAACTAGTGAAAGGGTCTCAGGAACATTAAATTTCTGTTGCTTTCAAATTTTAGGATTTTTAATATTATCTAATTGCAAACAATTCTGCATAAGTTTTGAAAAAAAATTAAAATATGTGTTATTGGTTAGGCCAGTATACTTTCTTTATAATGATGTAACAGTTTATACATTTTACGAAGTGAAACTTGGAGAAAAAAAATATTATGTTTGCTAAGCCACTTATAGAATAAAAATAACTAGTTAAAGGGTCTCAAGAATTAGATTTCCGTTGCTTTAATATTATCTAATTGCAAAAATTTCTCCGTATTTTTATTTTTTTTTGAAAAAAAGAATTGAAATACGTGTTATTGGTTAGGTCAATATATTTTCTTTGCAATGATGTAACAGTTCGTACATTTTACGAAATAAAACTTAAAGAAAAAAAAATTTTAAGACTCTTATAAAAATAACTAGTGAAAGGGTCTCAGGAATATAAAATTTCTGTTGCTTTCAAATTTTAGGATTTTTAATATTATCTAATTGCAAAAAGATACGCATAATTTTTTTGAAAAAAAAATTAAAATACGTGTTATTGGTTAGGCCAGTATATTTTCTTTGCATTAATGTAACAGTTTATAGATTTTACGAAATGAAACTTGGTGAAAAAAAAATATTATTTTTGTTAAGACTCTTAGAGAATAAAAATAACTAGTTAAAGGGTCTGGGGAATATTAAATTTCTGTTGCTTTAATATTATTTAATTGCAAACGTTTCTGCATATTTTTTTTTAAACAAAAAATCGAAATACGTGTTTTTGGTTAGGTCAGTATATTTTCTTTGCAATGATGTAACAGTTTATACATTTTATGAAATGAAACTTGGTTAAAAAAATATTATTTTTCTTAAGTCTCTTATAGGATAAAAATAACTAGTTAAAGGGTCTCAAGAACATTAAATTTCTGTTGCTTTAAAATTTTAGGATTTTTAATATTATCTAATTGCAAACAATTCTGCATACTTTGTTTGAAAAAAATTCGCAATATGTGTTATTGGTTAGGTCAATATACTTTCTTTGTAATGATGTAACAGTTTATACATTTTACGAAGTGAAACTTGGAGGAAAAAATATTATTTTTGCTAAGCCTCTTATAGAATAAAAATAACTAGTTAAAGGGTCTCAAGAATATTAGATTTCCGTTGCTTTAATATTATCTAATTGCAAAAATTTCGCCATGTTTTTTTTTGAAAAAAAAATTGAAATACGTGTTATTGGTTAGGTCAGTATATTTTCTTTGCAGTGATGTAACAGTTCGTACATTTTACGAAATAAAACTTAAAGAAAAAAATTTTTTTAGACTCTTATAAAAATAACTAGTTAAAGGGTCTCAGGAATATTAAATTTCTGTTGTTTTCAAATTTTAAGATTTTTAATATTATATAATTGCAAAAAATTACGCATAATTTTTTTGAAAAATTATGCGTAAAATATGTGTTATTGGTTAGGCCAGTATACTTTCTTTGTAATGATGTAACAGTTTATACATTTTACGAAGTGAAACTTGAAGAAAAAAAATATTATTTTTCTTAAGCCTCTTATAGAATAAAAATAACTAGTTAAAGGGTCTCAAGAATATTAGATTTCCGTTGCTTTAATATTATCTAATTGCAAAAATTTCTCCGTATTTTTATTTTTTTTTTTGAAAAAAAAATTGAAATACGTGTTATTGGTTAGGTCAGTATATTTTCTTTGCAATGATGTAACAGTTCGTACATTTTACGAAATAAAACTTAAAGAAAAAAAATTTTGAAGACTCTTATAAAAATAACTAGTTAAAGGGTCTCAGGAATATTAAATTTCTGTTGTTTTCGAATTTTAGGATTTTTAATATTATCTAATTGCAAAAAATTACGCATAATTTTTTTGAAAAATAAATTAAAATACGTATTATTGGTTAGGCCAGTATACTTTCATTGTAATGATGTAACAGTTTATACATTTTACGAAATGAAACTTGGTGAAAAAAAAATATTATTTTTGTTAAGCCTCTTAGAGAATAAAAATAACTAGTTAAAGGGTCTGAGGAATATTAGCCCTAAACATACCATATAACGGGTCAAATGACCCATAAGGTTTATGTAAAAAATGCGATGGGAAATGAATTAAAAATTCTTATTTTTTGTGTTTACAATACATAAGAATTGACAGTATACTATTTTGTTTGATTATAATAAAGTTTATTTGTATATTTCCTTCCAATTTTCGTATTTCATACATTCATAATCAGAAAAAATAAAGTCCGGTCATTTGACTGACTATGGAAGAAATAAGCATGTATTAAGTGTTGGTATGTTTAGTGTTAGATTTCTGTTGTTTTAATATTATCTAATTGCAAACATTTCTGCGTATTTTTTTTTTTTGAAAAAAAAATTGAAATTCGTGTTATTGGTTAGGTCAGTATACTTTCTTTGCTATGATGTAACGCTGAAATGCATTTCTCAAATTCCAAATAGTTATTCAAGCACAACGAATCCTCACAATGACAGCTAAACGAAATCACAGGAGTTCAGACCACCACCGCTTTTTTCAAATGTAGAGGAAAAAAAATGGCTGAAAAAAAATATACATACATGTATAAAAGAATCTGGCGGAAAAATAAATAAATGGCCAGTGGTACGATCTTCTTACGACATTCCTTCAGTGTTTCGACACAGTCAGTAATTGAGGGGCAGGATAGAATACCATTGTGGTTCAAGCACCCCCGCACCTGTAATTTTGCTCTTTCTCATTATGTTTCAGTCTGGGTACGCTGGTATTATATCCCTGTATATGCTATTATATATGTCCCTGTATATTTTTCGGGACTCATTTTCTAATGTGATGACTGATGTTTCGATTGGTTGAGAAACTGCGATGGACTTGGAAAATTCCTCCATTATTTCCTCCCCCCCCTTAGACATTTTCTCGTTTTGACCGAGATTATTCTTGCGGTGATTATTTAATACGCATCAGGCTGAGAGTTAGAGCGAAATTACTCCTGCAGGAGGACAAAATAAAAAAAGTCCGATTCAAACGTGGTTCGTTAAGGGCAAAACGGAGTTCGTTAAATCCTTTTTCTGCGTAGAAATTCTATGAATAATTTGAGGTAAACGCATTTATTGTTTATACTTCTTGCAGTTTTATATCCCGTTTCGTGAATTTTGGGTTTCGAGTTTTTTTTTTCTTTTTAGAAATGTACACTTTCACTTTCATTTGCCTTTATAATGACACCGTTGTGATTCATCTACAGCATTTACGCCCGGCAACTTTTATGACTTTTGAATCGGTCGTTTAAATTGAAAACAATTTCCCTTTACAATTTTAAACGATTCATCCAATAGTCGCTTTACTGTTTTTGAACTTTTCTTCATGTGTGGGATGAGTAAAATGAGTATTTTCTACAGCAACTTTTAAAATTTCAGAGTAGTGTAGGTAATTAGACGCTATGACAGTAAAAGAATCTTCAATACCATTTAGCCTAATATTTTCCAACATAATGATGTCTTATTGGGAAAACTGTGGTGTACTGAGTATTGCAAGTTAAAATTTAAATGCATTAAATTGTCTTCTTACATAATAATGTCTTGTTGCGAAATCTGTGGTGTACTGAGTTTTACTACTTAAGGATTAAATGCATTAGATTGTCTTACATAACAATGTCTTGTTTCGAGATCTGTGGTTACTGAGTATTACAACTTAAGGATTATATAAATTACCTTGTCTTCTTACATAACAATTTGTTTTTGCAAAATGGTTGGTGTACTGAGTATTACAACTTAAGGATTAAATGTATTTACCTTATCTTCTTACATAACAATGTCTTGTTGTGAGATCTGTGGTGTACTGAGTATTACAATTTAAGGATTAAATTCATTACATTGTCTTCTTGCATAATAATGTCTTGTTGCGAAGTCTGTGGTGTTCTGAGTATTACAACTTAAGGATAAAATGCATTACATTATCTTCTTACATAACAATGTCTTGTTATGAGATCTGTGGTGTACTGAGTATTACAATTTAAGGATTAAATTCACTACATTGTCTTCTTACATAACAATGTGTTAGTGCGAGATCTGTGGTGTAATGAGTATTACCACTTAAGGATTAAATGCATTATCTTGTCTTCTTAGATAATAATGTCTTGTTGCGAAATCTGTGGAGTATTACTACTTAAGGATTAAATGCATTAGATTGTCTTCTTACAATGTCTTGTTGCGAGATCTGTGGTGTAATGAATATTTCAACTTAAGGATTAAATGCAGTAGATTGTCTTTTTACATAACAATGTCTTAGTGCGAAATCTATGGTGTAATGAGTATTACCACTTAAGGATTAAATACATTACATTGTCTTCTTGCATAATAATGTCTTGATGCGAGATCTGTGGTGTACTGAGTATTACAAATTAAGGATTAAATATATCACATTGAGTTAGCTATCATACATAGAATATATATTTCATTAATTATAAAGATTTTTTTTTTATATGAGGAATAAATTACTACTTAATTCCTAAGGGCTACAAACATACAATCTGACAGTGTCATTCTAATCTAGATCCTAATTCATAACTAGAAGACAAGTTGGTAGAGATATCTGGGACATAAACTTTAAATTTATCTATCGTAAGTAGTGCGATACTATCTCTGTGCATGTGTGTATACAGGGTAACTCAAATATTCAGCTAATTTTATTTAATAAATAAAAATGTAAGATATCTCCTTACACAATAGTTAATAAAGCTAAACACCGAACACCATGTATTTTCAAGGTAACTGATTATAAATTTGTCTTAGCTGACTGTTAAATATTTTTTTTGCCGTGTGAAGTTAAAGTTATAACTCAATTATATGGTAGTTAAATTCCAATTAGTCTTAGAATTCCATGGGTAACTGTAATTTTATTTTGGATTAATTTTGAAACAATACTGATTAGTGAAAAAAAACTTAATAAAATAATTTTTCAGAGCAAATAAAAATATATAAAAAGGTCTAACCATATTTATTACAACCAGTCTCACTTGTTCTTATTTAAAAAATGCAGTATTAAGAGAATAACAGATGATGGTCTTCCTTTCCAATGAAACTGTTTGAGATCTGAGATTTTAAAATAAAAATTTTATTTAGTAAAAATCAAATATTTGGAAAGGTAAGAAATGTTTAATTGAACTTAAAAATGCTGTATTTTTAAGTTCAATTAAACATTTCTACCAATAAACGGGAATGATTCAGGAACAAATATTTAATTCCTTGGCTGTGATGCCCGAACTCAGTTCGGGCAAGAGAAAAAAAAGCTATTCCAATTCTGGGAAGCCCAAAATTAGTTCATCCATTGCAAGATATTTAATTTGCCATTTTCCCAATAGATAGAGATTTTTTTCCAGCGAAAAGTTCGGCAGTTTTGAATCATTTCTCGGTATTTCTCAGATGCTGTAAAGGATTTGGGAAATTCAAAGGAATCTGAGGGACATGGAACTCCGACAGTTGATATAGATAATAATTTTATTGTATTAGTTTATTATTTTGAAGCACAGTGACGTTGGGGCAGCGCTTCGCACTCCCATGACACAGGTTCGAGGGTTCGATCCCCGCGCTGGGCAAGGCTGATTCAATCTTTCATCCCTATAGTGGCTAGATGAACTGTGGACCAAACGTGTTTGGGAACTAAACACTGGGCCCCAGTGTTGCCAACCATACGATAATTATCGTATATGTACGATAACTTAGGCCTCTGTACGATGAAAAATAATCTCAAAATTATGTGACATAATTCTGAAAAACTGTACGATAATTTTCTGATTTGTACGATAAACCAAAAGTAGACTAATGGAGAATTAAAAGAACAGGTAATTTAACTGCAATATAAAAAAATTGAGAATGTCTAATTAATTTTTTTATCACTTTTCCCATCAAATAATTATTGTTGTAGATTTTAGAGCAGCTTAAGGAGCATGTTTTGAGGTGCTTCTTCATTAAGTAAAAGTAAATAATCCTGTAACAGAAGTCGAGAAAGGCCATCTGTACTGTGTAATAATAGAAGGGAAAGTGTCAATTATAAAAAAAATGTATATTTGTGAAATTAAATATGACCTAGGTACTAATGTTTGATATTATTTGAAACTAATATAAAATAAAGAATTTTAAAAATGGTTATGACCAGTGTTTTTATCTGTTAGTTATTTAAAATTATTTAAATCACTGTTATCCTTAAATACACAAAACACAAAATGCAAAATTACTGAATATTCACGATTATACTGGAGATATTTCTTTAATGATTACATAATTATGGATAATTAGAAGTAATTTTTCATTTTACTTATTCAATTGCAGTTTTCACTAAAATGTGGTATTTTTAGTAATTAAACCGATTATTAAATAATAATCGACTACAAAGTTGCATTATGGTAAATAATAAAAATTCTGCCATTACTATGTTTTCCACAGTTTTAAAATCTATCTGATATTAAGATTCAATTGATTAAAAATATATCCTACAAGCGTCCTCTATTAACACTATTTTGAATTAATTACAAAAATGTACGATAATTTATAAGACAATGCCTTAATTTTAGGACCTAGAATCCATAATTTTGCCTGTGAAGGTTGGCAACACTGCACTGGGGGGACACGCGTAAGATTGACTACCTAACCGGAATGTATGCTTCGCACCCCAGGGCACTTGGTCACGTAAACGGAGATTGGCACCGTAGGCCCTGGACCCCTAGAAGCTGTTGCGCCAAGGAGATTAGTTAGTTTATTATATTATTTATCCAGAAAATTATGTCATTTGATTTATTTTACTGTAATTTGAGCAAAAATTATTGTAATCCATTAACATTAGCATATAAGTGAAAATATTGAAAAGAACAGTTATTTAGTTTAAAAAATTTTTATTTTTCAAAAATAATCTATTTCTAACAGATTGATGATAACAACAAACAAAATTAAACAGAAACAATTTCCGTTTTTGGCACGTTTTGCTCAAATATATTCGTCAGGCAAGGGCTTAAAAATGAAAGATCGGATTCTTTACCTTTTAGTGACTTTCTAAATTAAAAGGGTGAGAAAGTACTGAAGTTACGCAAATCGGAATTAGTTAAATTTTTGGCATAAAACTTATTTCATCATAGATGTTTAAAAAATAAAGACTTTATTACTGCATATCGAGTTGCTGATGGCCACAAGGGTTAGCTGGTAGGTGTGGTTTTAAATCTCATTTAATACTTAGTGGTTTATTTTTATTGTGAAAACAGTGGATGCTATATCTTAAAATCGTCAACTGGTTCTGGGAGGAAAGGCCAAAGCCTTCTGATAAAAAAATAACCTTTTTTTTTAAAAAAAATGTAACATTTATGCAGTTTTAGAAATAACAGTTGTATTTTAAGAAGTAAAATATCGTTTTTTATATGTAAAAAATGATATTATAAATGCGCTGAAAAGCAAAAAAGTAATTTTAAAACTGCCCACGAAAAAGAAATTGAGTGAAAAGCTCCTATGTGAAAATCGTAAAATGCTAATATAGAGAAATTAATTGAGAAATTCTTATAAAATCGTCAACTGGTTCTGGAAGGAAAGACCAAAGCCTTCTAATAAAAAATTAAACTTTTTTCTTAAAAAAAAATGTAACATTTAGGCAGTTTTAAAAATAACAGTTGCATATTAAAAATTAAAAAATATTTTTTTACGTAAAAAAAGAGATTATAAATGCACTGTAAAAAATAATTTAAAAACTGCGCATGAAAAAGAAATTGTGTGTAAAGCTCCTACGTGAAAATTGCAATGTGCTAATATAGAGAAATTAATTGAGGAGTTTTTATAAAATCGTCAACTGGTTCTGGAAAGAAAGACTAAAGCCTTCTGTTAAAAAAGTAACTTTTTTTTTTAAATGTAACATTTATGCAGATTTAGAAATAATAGTTGTATATTAAGAATTAAACAATCGTTTTTTATATATAAAAAATGAAATTATAAAGGCACTGAAAAGTAAAAAATAATTTTTAAATTGAGCATGAAAAAGAAATTGTGTGAAAAGCTCCTATGTAAAAATTATAATGTGCTAATATAGAGAAATTAATTGAGGAGTTCCTGTAAAATCGTCAACTGGTTCTGGGAGGAAAAACCAAAACCTTCTAATAAAAAAAAATTAACCTTTTTTTTAAAAAATAAAATGTAACATTTATGCAGTTTGAAAAATAATAATTGTATATTAAGAATTAAAAAATCGTTATTATATATAAAAAACGAGATTATAAATGCACTGAAAAGTAAAAAATAACTTAAAAACTGAGCATGAAAAACAAATTGTGTGAAAAGCTCCTATAGGAAAATTGCAATGTGCTAATATAGAGAAATTAATTGAGGAGTTCTTGTAAAATCGTCAACTGGTTCCGGGATTAAAGACCAAAGCCTTCTGATAAAAAATCAACCTTTTTTAAAAAAAATATAACATTTATGCAGTTTTAGAAATAACAGTTGTATATTAAAAATTTAAAAAAATCGTTTTTTATATATAAAAAATGAGATTATAAATGCACTGAAAAGTTAAAAATAATTTTATAACTGCGCATGAAAAAGAAATTGTGTGAAAATCTTCTATGTAAAAATTGCAATGTGCTAATATAGAGAAATTAATTGAGGAGTTCTTATAAAATCGTCAACTGGTTCTGGAAAGAAAGACCAAACTGATGCCTTCTGATAAAAATAATACACTTTTTTTTTAAAATATAACATTTATGCAGTTTTAGAAATAACAGTTGTATATTAAGAATTAAAAAATCGTTTTTTATATACAAAAAATGAGATTATAAAAACACTAAAAAGTTTAAAAAAAAAATTATAACTGCGCATGAAAAAGAAATTGTGGGAAAAGCTCCTATGTGAAAACTGTGATGTGCTAATATAGAGAAATTAATTGAGGAGTTCCTATAAAATAAAGGCCAATTATTATGATGGATTATGCGATTAAAAATAAAAGAGTGGGACACTCAACATATAACAATAAAATATCACATTCGTATTTTCATATAAATATTCCCTTTTACAATTAAATCTGTATTGAAAATATGTTACTTTGACACTGATTCCACTTTCACTCCTTTGTTTTCTTTTAATAGCATAACCCTCCATAATATCTAGCTCTTATCATATAACAGCTCCTCCAGCAATTTCTCTATATCAGTACATTTCAATTTTCATATACGAGCTTTTCCCATAATTTCTCTTTCCTGCATTGTTTCAAAATTATATTTTATTTTCTAATTCATTTATAAATTTTTTTTTGTTAACTAAAAATGTTTTTTTTTTTAAATACTTTTATAATAATTTTATTTTCCACTTTTCTAACCTTTCGACAGTTTCAATTTTTTCAAGAATTCGGTCAAAAAAATGTCACATATTTATTGCATTTTTTTTTATTAATTTTACATTTTTAAGTAAAGATATGTTATTAAAATTAACATTTCTAATATTTTTCTTTCTATTTTTTCTTCTTTTTTTTTCTTTCTATGAAAGTATCATAGAACTGAAGTTTATCTTCAGTCGATATCCAAGTTAATTTTTGGAATTCCAGTGAAAGCAAATCTAGGAGGCGGAACCGAAGGATTATCACAATTAATTTTTAAAAAATGTCTTGCTTGACTGATTCCATCTGTACTACTATCAGAGTCACTACTATCCAGGTCATCTAGTAAACTTTCGTTACTACCATTTACAGATAATTCAGTTCCTGATTCCGAGTCACAGTTCGAATCACAAGAAATTAGCTCCATATGCTCTGAACTATCCATTATTTAAAAGTAAAAATATATTATTCAACTCTTACATCAATAAAATTATCAGGCGGTTAGTAAAATATAACTAGAAAGCTATACACTGAAAGATAACAATTCGTCTTCTGATACAAAACATGCGAAAAAACCCGCGCTTTTGAACCAATCAGAGTAGAAAATACAATAAATTGCAAACTATCATTTACTGGACATCTATACGAATCTATACGAATAATTTGTTACTAAAATTGGAAAAAATACGGCCGAAACAGTGCAAGCGAAATAGAAATCAGATTGCCCGTACGCCGTACGGGCAAATCAGTAAAGGCCCGAAAGCTGTGCCCGTACGGCGTACGAGCAAAACAGAGAAGGGGTTAATCTTAAATTTTGTAGTCAAATTTTAATCTTAATTTTTCATTTCATGTTAAATCAACTATCAGTGATAGCAAATTTTACAAATTATTTTTTTATTAAGTTTAAACTTAAAATTTTTGGATAACAATGATTAAAGGATAATTTTTAAAATTTTAGTTACTTTTAACAAATTGGTAATAATAATAATTTGTTTAAAAACTACAATTATTTTTTATTTGCATAATTTAAAATCATAGATGCAAAGCACATTTTTAGATAATAAAACACATATTCTCACATAGAATTAATTCCATTACATTCATTAAAAGCAGGTAAAACGCCTTGCTAATGAACTTGAGTGCCAGTAGTCGCGTACGTTACCGCTAAGCCACAGAAGAGCGAACAGCTAGTGTATAAAAGAGAAGCTTTTTGCATTTACCAAATTGATTCTTTCCTCTAAAATCTTTTTTTTTTTTTTTTTTTTTTTTTTTTTATTGTAATTTGAAAATGTAGGGTGCTACTATATTACGGTCAACATGTCATGGGTGACTTTTGCGTCATAATGATGTCCGAGAGGGAAATTTATGGTACCAAAATTTCCATCTCTGGTGATTTATGACGTCATTATGACTCAGAAGTCACCAGTGACATATGTCGACTGAATATGGCAGCAACCGTAATCACCAGAAATGAACGAATGTTCAAAATTTCAGATATCTAGCTAGTTAGAAAAGTAATTAAAAACTGATTTAAAAAATACTAACTGACAAACAAGGGAAGTTAAATAATTAATAATCGATTAATAAGATTTCGTTTTTATAGACAAAAATTGTGGAAGACGATTGCGTAACTCCATTTTTTCAAAATAGTTCTTAAGGTTTTTATATAATAATATCAGCTACTGAGCTATTCGGCCATACAGAATAATGAATTGGTTAAAAATAATTTTCGATAGTTTAAAACATTCAAGTCTAACGGCCTGTCTCACCAAAGTCGTTTAACGGCTAACCGCGATTAATCTCTGTTTAAATGGAGAATTGCGTCCCACCATTGTCTGGTTCCATGCGTTAATCGCTGTTATCGATGAAACGACTTTAGTGAGACCCCACTAAATCCCACAGATTTTCACCGAAAGATGGCCGAATGTTTAGAGCACTGATCTTCAGCACCAAAGTTCGTGGGTTAGATTCCCACAGTGGCATAGATACTCATGGCCTTTCGGAATCGGCTTTAAGCAGTAAATCCTGGTCATATTAGCCCTCGTATTACGAAAAAGTAGACCGTTGAACTCCAAACCAAACCAAATCTACAGGCTTTATAAACACTGGATTCCCCTAACCCCAAAAAAGCCAAACGATGGCTAAATGGTTAAGGCGTTGGCCTTAGTAACCGTAGTTCGTGGGTTCGAATCCCACTCTGGCTTGGACGTTTGTAGCCGTTTGTAATCGGCTTTAAGGGTCTCTGTCTCATTAGTTCTCATGTTGCAAAAAAGTAGACCGTAATGCTTCAAACCAAAACCGAACATCCTTTAGGAAATCAGTTAAGATGAATTAGATTAACTTGCTATTAGTAATCCGGTTACAGTGTCTTGCTTGCGGCAAAAGGGAACAGGATAAGATCTTATTTTACTGAAAAATACATTAAATATATAATTTTATATAGATACATCCACCATTTTTTATCGGGGTAACCTCCCCCCTCTCATTAGACGCAGTCGGGTATTTACAACTCAATTTGATTCGCGAATTACTGTAATTAACGGTTTTAAGCAGTAGGTCCCGGTCTCATTAGCCCTCATGTTGCAAAAAGTAGACCGTAGCACTCCAAACCAAACCAACCTCCCCCCCCCAAAAAAAAAAATCTTACTTTATGGGCCAGTCTCACCAAAGCCATTTAACTGCTAACCGCGATTAATCTCCACCATTGGTTGACTCATGGGTTAATCGCGGGTAGCACTCAAACGATTTAATGAGACCGGCCCAAAAAAGGAATTTTAATTGCATCTTTAAAGCTGATTAACCCGTCCTGTATGGGTGAAACGTCAAATTTTACTTACGCAAATAACGCACGTAACATCAATATTTCGCAGGTAATTCCTCTTTATTGTATGCTTAGCAATCAATTAATCCATTAGTTCATATGTACCTATTTTGTTAACTTCCTAATGGTCTGGGTAAAATTTTTTGGAAAATTTCCTTATAACCATATGTAACGTATTTAACCGTTGACGTACTTTGTTTTTACTTTATTTGAAGGGTTACAACTTCTTGATTATACCAGTGCTACTTATCGCACCAACTACGTATCTATTAGAGCAGCATGGTGACTAGCAGAATGGTCGGTACCAGTGTTTGTGAATTTTCAGGAATTGATATTTAGAAACATTTGATATTGACTTTAAAAAGTGCAAGTTTTATTACTCTCTTTGTTGATCACTGGTTAGTTGACCGCACTTCTCCAAACTCCATAAAATTGTATTTTATAAACAGCCCAAAAAAACCTCAACCGCTATCAGTTAAACTGTGCAATCCAATTCCGCAGTAGGATTGGGTAATATCTGATCGATGAATTGAACTGACAGTGTGTGGAGAACAAAGTTTTTCCTTCAGTTTTTCCTCAGTCTTGTCAGTTTCGTTGAATGTGAATAGGGGGGAAATTAAATCATTAATTCCAAAAACAAACCAAAATATTTGTTCTTGGAAGTGCCAAAAGTTAGGTGCATAAACCTTTTCACTAAAGGTACTCGATGTTTTCGAATAACCTTCGCTTTATTATTTAGCTTTTCTTACTTAACATGTGTTCTTTAAATTCACTTTTAATAAAAAATTATTTATTAATCCCAAAGTTCTTGAAGTAACAGGTAAGTTTTTAAAAAACAATAGCTTCTTTTTACAATGTGCCTGTCATGTAAAACAGGTAGAGTTAACTGCGTAAATTGCATGTTACGTAGTTAACTGCACAATTATCATTTCTATATAGGTTCCATTGACTCACACCGCATAACTGAAGAAATACGGTTGCAAATTGCATAGTTTACACAGCGTATTGTTCAACTACGATGTCAAATGAAAAAAGAAACAAACTTTACAGTTTAACTAACATTGTGTGGTCCAGTTAGTTAAAATATTCTGTATATAAAGTAATTTTCTTTTTGAATTTTGAAAATCAATTGAAGAAAAGCGGTTACAAATTGCATAGTTTACACAGCGTATTGTTCAACTACGATGTCAAATGAAAAAAGAAACAAACTTTACAGTTTAACACAGTTAAAATATTCTGTATATAAAGTAATTTTCTTTTCGAATTTTGAAAATCGATTAACTTTATATGAGTCTATTGCACAGATATAGTAATATTTTTATCTCATAAATGTTAATGTATCGTACGCCATCAAAATATTCGAGGATTTGGATTTTACAGTTTAAATATTTAAAAGTTTTGCATTATAAATAGCCAACAAAAATGCTGTAATCATATTTTTTGGGGGGTGAGGGGGAGAGAGGAATGAATAAACTTTGTTAAAGGCATATATAACGCTCTTTTTATCTTATAGAAGCTCTATCGAAACTGAGATCAACAAATTAACTTGGTCTTTCAATCGAAAGTGGCTCTTTCAGCCTGTTATTCTTTATTTATCTAAGCAAAAGTTCTTTCAATTCAATATCATTATGATCAAAGATAACAATTATTCTATAGAACAGCTCTGCAGGTGTTAAAACTGTTGCCATGAACAGTTAATATTATCGGGAGGGGAAAAAAGAACTGTTATAGAAATCGTTTGAAACGTAGGTGTAGTGTCAGCAACATTATCACACATAATGGGAGCTAGGTGTTCCCATTCTCTACAAACAGGTGTTTGTGAGTAAGACCATTTATTCATTATAAAGAAAAGATCTAAGATAAAGCTAAGCGAAATCATCCAATGATAAAGAAGGTGTTTTTGAAGCTTTGATCGGCTGAAAAGACTTTAACAACTTGTACCAACATGTTGCAAACATACCACACATTAAAAATTGAAAACTGAACTTTTAAAAATCTCAACTTCAGAAGATGGTTTTATGGATTGTTGCTGTCCTGTAATATTATAATTAATACAATTTATTCGTAGAATTCATATCACGTAGCAATACTATGATTAATTCTCCTATCAAAGTTTCATTTAACATTCTGTTAGATGTATATTGTTACTGAAATAAACAATAAAACTTTATTGGAGATACCAGAGGTGGATTTTTCAAAAAGATAATTCCCAATTCTTTATGTACAGACAGTTTTTGAGGAAATAATGTACATTATTAATGATTAATTGTGTATTTTTATTAGTAAAAAATACACTTTTTTGCTAATAAACTTTCCTTTTTATGCTTAAAATATTTTGGATTATGTTTTATACTTTTGAAGTAAGGTATTATAACATTTGAAAAAAAATGCTTTTTAATTCTAGAATTTTGAGATACAAAGGGTTAAAATTTTCGATATAATAAAAAGAACACAAATAATGAATGAGGAAGTATTTTCTGGCATATGTTTAAGCTGTCATAATTAAGAGGCATTCTTTAAATAAAATTTGTATTTTTTCTAGTAAAAAAGCACTGAACATCTTTATATAGAAGAGCTTATTGTATTTTACACTATTTGTTATTCGATGAATGATTTCAGTTCCTGTCCCTCTCATAAAAAAATTTATGATTAAATTGATGAATAAAAATTCTGTCCGCAAAAATTTTAGATTGAAATGATCAATAATATTCCCCACTTGGCATTAATAACATTTAAAAATGCCATTACAGCGCATAAAACTTGCATAGTACATATTTTATAGAGGAATGTCTGCACATATAATGTTAAAATAGGGAGATGCTGATTTTCAATTGTGCCGAAAATGTAATTTTTTAATAAAAAATCAATTATTTCTAAATTTGATGATAATTAAAAAGCATATTATGTAATATAAAAATATAAAACGAACTTCTCAAACCAAGAATCAATTACATAATTTTTTAAGGGAAATATTATTCTCTAATCGTAATTTTTGAATGTATGTATATATTATGTTAAAACAGAAAAATGTTGACATATAACCATTGAAAAAATGTAATTTTTTAATAAAAACTCAATTACTTTTAAATTGGTTGATAATTATGAAATATATGTCTTTATGTAATATAACCATATATATCAAACTTTTTAAATCGGGAAATAATTAAGTAAAATTTAATAAAGAGAAATATCAATTTATAGTAACCCCTGAAAGTCATCGAACAAATGCTAATTCATCATAATTTAAAGGTCACCACACTCAGCCAGTAGACCTTAAAAAAGCAACAGATTCAGTTTACGATTCCTTTACCGATGAAGAACTCTCAAATTGTCACAACATGTCAGCCAGTAGACCTTGAAAAAGCAACAGTTTCAGTTTACGATTTCTTTACCGATGAAGAACCCTCAAATTTCTAGTGTCATGACAAATTAAAGGCTTTAAACGTCATCGTAAACCATAATAAATGAGTTGAAAAATCTTCATTATCACACAAAGAATCTGCGCATTCTTCATCGGCAAAAGCAATCATAAACTGGATCCGTTGTGTTTTCAATACGTACAAGTTCGTGTGTGATAAGGCTCTTAACCTCCTTTTCCTATTGCAAAGTTCGTGTGTTGAGCCTTTGGAAGATATTGTGAGGCTTAAACAAATAGTGAACTCAATATTTCATAGATTCTCTAAGAAATTGGCAATTTTCATCCACGCAGGATACCTATTCCTAGCAGCAACCACCAGTGACCCCGATTCCCATTTTTCAGGCGGTGCACACACACACACAGACTTCGCAACCTCTTCCACCAATCAGTCCCATTTAAGCTTTGCTAACCACCTATCCGATACCCACTGCTAAATTTCCCTGTGTCTCGCTGAGAACGGCATTTACCTTTTCCTTCTCCTTTTTTCTTTTCATTTTTATTTTAACCAGTGTCTAATCAAATCAATGCCCTCACCATCGCTGCCACCGAAAAAAAGATAATGACGAAGAAATAGTTACGGCGTACTCTGCAGCTGTGAAATGCGTGTGACTCTCTGTAAATCTGTCAGTTGCAAATGACCCTCAATCTTTTTAAGGGAGAAAGCTGGATTCATTAAAATT
This sequence comes from Pardosa pseudoannulata, assembly GCA_032207245.1. Taxonomy (NCBI): domain Eukaryota; kingdom Metazoa; phylum Arthropoda; class Arachnida; order Araneae; family Lycosidae; genus Pardosa; species Pardosa pseudoannulata. Next base: position 115,845,144 of record CM063506.1, on the reverse strand, counting down.
CTCGACGGGTTCAAGTTGTGGAGGAATGCAGCGAAATTCTTCTTCTTCTTTTTTTCTTTTTTTTTTTTTACGTTTATATTTTTTTGAGCGAACGAAAAGAACAAAATAAGCAGAAATTTAAGAAGTCCCTCTTACTAAGAGCAGAGATAATAAACTCCGCACCGCACAGCCGGCTTGGAAAACTGACAAGTGAGGACAGGTTACAAGTTTTGGCGCGGTATCTATATTTTTCAACTGCGATTTCTTTCTTTTTTTCTTTTTTTTTACTATCAACATTGGTTGAGTTCAACTTTGCCAGTTAATGGGCTAGCTGGAAAGGGAGCTTATTTCTGATAGAGAATTACCAATTTTTATTTATAAATGTCTTAGACTTTGGTCCTCTTAATACATGTTAATTCTATTCTATTTCTTTTAAAATCTATATCGTTGATACACTGTTCCTTAAACTTTTCTAGCTTTAAATTTATTCACAAAATTCATGGAACCATCGACACATTTCTTCCCCTAGCTTTAAGAAAACGGTATTACTTTAATATTTGAAACTAGCATTAGCCCGTCATATGACGGGATCAGTAAAATTTTTAATTTTCCAGAGTTGTAGAGTACCCTATGAGGCAGGTAAAAAAATGGTTTGTTTTTTCGCTGATAATTATCTGGTACACGCTCCATAATTTGTTTATCTTCATACTCGTCCCCCGATACTATGAATAAATTTAGAATGGTAATTAAATTTAGGTATTAAATTAATGGTAATTTAAAATTTAGACGTTGAATTCATTAAGAAAGATAACTCAAAGTTTTCGTTGGTGTTTCGATATTATCATTAAGTTATTCCCAATTTTTTTTGCCACTGTAGTTAATGGAAGTAAAGGAATGAAACTAATATCATTTTCAATACACTCTGGAGGTAGATAGAATTTGTTAATACCTGTAATAAAATTTTCATTTCAACAAGAATAATCGATGATTAAATTTAAAATTATCACATATGTACCTAATCTGTTATTTAAGCCAAATATAAAAGAAAATTATTTACGTAATATCTAAGTTCAGTGGTAAAACGTATGAAAATAAAGCAGACGATATTTAAATAATTTAAAATAAGAAATAATTAAATGAGATGGTTTAAAAATGACGTCATAATGCTAGAAAAAAATGTTATTTTTACCTACTTATTATGTGACAAATTGATAAATTTAATCGCCTGCACTTAACCGGATAAAATAGGGCTTGATGGCATTAAATGCTGTAAAAGGGGGAAAGGGGTGGATTTCGAATGTTGCTAATCCTAACTCATCAAGAATCGAATATGGATGTCCCTTCCCATTCCATGTCCAATCGCTTCAGAAATTCGAGGACAGACAGACATATAACTTAGGCTATTATTATATAGGGGAATCGTATAGGGCAATTTAGGATCATGCTCTACGATGCAGAGATGCGGCTACATCAGGCAGTATGGTAAAGGCGGTTTAAGCAGTGAAATCAAATTCGTTAGAGAATGGCATGATCTCAGAATCTTACACACTACTGGGAAAATATACAGTATGATCCTAATTAGATAAAGTAATTATTATCAATAGTTTCATAAATAATAGTTATGGAAAAGCATGAGGATAAATACACACATAACTACCATTTTCTGCTTTGCTTGATCGTTACAAATTTGGCTTCTATTCGATGAATTAAATCGCGTACTTGGAGAGAGATCCATTTTGTTTCTACATTTTCTTTTTGCAGCAGAACATCTCCAATATACAGCTTCAGATGAACAATTTATCTCAAAACCGCTCTGAAACTAAGTTTCTAAGAAGCCAGTAATATTAGTTATTGAGAATTTTCAACTTTTGAGCGTCATTGGTTATCAAACAGTAAACATAAATCATGTAAAAATAAATGCAAGGGTCACAACTAGGCCCTTTAGCTCTCTTGGCAAAAAACTGGTCAGTGCCCCCACTATCATATATAGTAAGAAAATATGTAAGTATGTTTTTTTTTCTATATCATGTATTCAGAATGAACTAAAATATTTTGTTATTTCTTAAAGTGTTACTAGTATATTAATTTAAAACTTTTCTTCTATTTTTATATTATTAATATTTAAAAATATTTTTGAACATTCTGGGGGGTATTATTTTGCTGATAAACAACTGAAAAGTTTATTTAAGGGGAATATTTTTTATTTGTGAATTGAATTTTCATAAAAACATTGGCAAATTTCAAAATATAAATTTAGTTTTAATAATTTTAATAAATTTAAAATTTGAAACGAATAATCGGATTTATATTAAGGCATATTAGGAGTGTTAGGTAAACATGTTGTAAGAGTCTACAAAAAGTTTAGTCTGTAGGACGATTAAAAAAATTTAAGCACATTGGATTTTGTAATAAAAAATCATTTTTCAAATTTCTACTCAGGGTGATTCGTTCTGTTTCGGAACCCATTTTCCTCACGGTGAGGCGC
>CM063506.1:115822680-115840180 GCA_032207245.1 Pardosa pseudoannulata | reverse complement strand
TACAATGAACTCTCAATTTTGGAGCAGTAATGAAGCTCCACGTTTAGTAATTATTAGGTACAATTAAAACTTTTTCCATGTTTTACTGGTTTAATTTTCATATAACATTTGCTTGTGTCCATAGCTGAAAAAACGATTTTACGATGTGAATAAATTGGCTATCACTCATATCATGCATGCGGTGTTACTCCCTCTCACAATATTGAGAAACTGGAAAGACGATATTCATATATAGGAAATGAAATATCGTGCCGCGAAGTAGAAAAAACAGTGTTACGATGTAAATAATTCGACGATCAGGTTATATCGCTTTGTTAGTCAAGAAATTGCATAATCAGTGCTTGCATGTCGCAGAAGTTATATCGCGCCTTTGAACAATTCAGGATATTGGAAAAACGATTTCTCATCAAAGATGGGTAAGCTTAAATAGATTGAGCTATATCGGCGTTTGCTCCGCTGTGTGATACGCCGAACGATGGCCAAATGGTTAGGGTGCTGGCCTTCGGAAGCGGAGTTCGTGGGTTCGAATCCCATTATGGCATGGATGTTCGTAGCCGTTCGGAATCGGCTTTAAGCAGTAGGTCCCGGTCCCATTAGCCCTCGTGTTGCAAAAAGTAGACCGTAGCACTCGAAAATCAAACCAAAATCGCTGTGTAATACATCACCAATCTGAAAACGAACAGATATGATGCAGCACCTTATATTGATATTTCAGATATATCGAGATATCACCCAGTCCTTGTATAAAGTAATATATTTTTTATAAATATTCATAGAATATACTTTGGCCAGTTTTGTAAACAGGCCAAAGTATATTCTAAGTAAACCAGGGTATATTTTGTAAACCAGATGTATAGCGTATTTTATTTCCCGATACAAAAAACCATTTTTCAAATTAAACTACCGTGTATATGTTAATTGTTAATCAAAATACAAGTTATTAATGAAATGAGAGCAAATAGCCATGATACAACATGTTATACAATTTACAGAGGAAAGAAATCTGTGTATAGTTGCAGAGTAGTTCAGGCGGTACATTAGAAATCTGTTGGGATTATGTTTAGGTTAAAGTTGAGTGAAAGGAATCTAATATGGCAGGTAAAAACCAACTTTAAGGTTCAGGATTAGAAAAATTCACTTTGATCTACCGGCGCATATTGGGACCGATCTCACCAAAGTTGTTTAACAGCTAATCGCGATTAATCTCTATTTAAATGGAGAATTTTGTCCCACCATTGGTTGGCGCCATGGGTTAATCACGGTTGGCCGTTAAGATGAGAATGGCCCTTAGAATCCTACCTACGTTGCTGTGTAAACGTTTTGCAGGCACATTTTGTGGTACTTTTTCAGACAAACTGTTAGATTGTGTATAGGTTGACGTTAAGTGAAAGGAATCCAATATGGCAAGTAAAAACCAACTTTAAGGTTCAGGAGTAGAAAAATTCACTTTGATCTACTGGCGCATATTGGGATCGGTCTCACCAAAGTCGTTTAACAGCTAACCGCGATTAATCTCGGTTTAAACGGAGAATAGCGTCCCACCATTGATTGAAGCCATAGGTTGGCCATTAAGGTGAGAAAGGCTCTTAGAATACTACCGCTCACGTTTGATGTGTAAACATTTTGCAGGCACATTTTGTGGCACGTTTTGCAGGCAAACCTGTTGGGATTATGTTTAGGTTAACGTTAAGTGAAAGGAATCCAATATGGCAAGTAAAAACCAACTTTAAGGTTCAGGAGTAGAAAAATTCACTTTGATCTACTGGCGCATATTGGGATCGGTCTCACCAAAGTCGTTTAACAGCTAACCGCGATTAATCTCGGTTTAAACGGAGAATTATGTCCCACCATTGGTTGGCGCCATGGGTTAATCACGGTTGGCATTTAAACAAATTTGGTGAGACCAGCTCTTAGAATACTACCGCTCACGTTTGATGTGTAAACATTTTGCAGGCACATTTTGTGGCACGTTTTGCAGGCAAACCTGTTGGGATTATGTTTAGGTTAACGTTAAGTGAAAGGAATCCAATATGGCAGGTGAAAACAAACTTTAAGGTTTAGGAGTAGAAATATTCACTGGGATCTACCGGCTAATATTAGGGCCGGTATCATCGAAATCGTTTAATGGCTAACCGCGATTAATCTCTATTTAAATGGAGAATTTTGTCCCACCATTGGTTGGCGCCATGGGTTAATCACGGTTGGCCGTTAAACAAATTTGGTGAGACCAGCTCTTATAATCCTACCGTCCACGTTTGCTGTGTAAACGTTTTGCTGGCACATTTTGTGGCACGTTTTGCAGGCAAACCTGTTGGGATTATGTTTAGGTTAAAGTTAAGTGCAAAGGAATCCAATATGGCAGGTGAAAACCAACTTTAAGGTTTAGGAGTAGAAATATTCACTGGGATCTACCGGCGCATATTAGGGCCGGTCTCATCGAAATCGCTTAATGGCTAACCGCGATTAATCTCTGTTTAAACGGAGAAATGCATGCCACCATTGGTTGGCGCCATGGGTTAATCACGGTTGGCCGTTAAACAAATTTGGTGAGACCAGCTCTTATAATCCTACCGTCCACGTTTGCTGTGTAAACGTTTTGCTGGCACATTTTGTGGCACGTTTTGCAGGCAAACCTGTTGGGATTATGTTTAGGTTAAAGTTAAGTGCAAAGGAATCCAATATGGCAGGTGAAAACCAACTTTAAGGTTTAGGAGTAGAAATATTCACTGGGATCTACCGGCGCATATTAGGGCCGGTCTCATCGAAATCGCTTAATGGCTAACCGCGATTAATCTCTGTTTAAACGGAGAAATGCATGCCACCATTGGTTGGCGCCATGGGTTAATCACGGTTGGCCGTTAAACAAATTTGGTGAGACCAGCTCTTATAATCCTACCGTCCACGTTTGCTGTGTAAACGTTTTGCTGGCACATTTTGTGGCACTTTTTGCAGGCAAACCTGTTGGGATTATGTTTAGGTTAAAGTTAAGTGCAAAGGAATCCAATATGGCAGGTGAAAACCAACTTTAAGGTTTAGGAGTAGAAATATTCACTGGGATCTACCGGCTAATATTAGGGCCGGTATCTTCGAAGTCGTTTAATGGTTAACCGCAATTAATCTCTGTTTAAACGAAGAATTGCATGCCACCATTGGTTGGCGCCATGGGTTAATCGTGGTTGGCCGTTAAGGTGAGACTGGCCCTTAGAATCCTAATGTCCATGTTTGCTGTGTAAACATTTAGCAGGCACATTTTGTTACGAAAATAAATTTTATATCAGTAAAGAATAATATATATTTTATAAATATTCGCAGTTTCCATTTTGGACAGTTCTTCAAATCACCTAGTAAAGTATTTTATTTCCTTTTCAAATTTATAACATGTTATACATTCTAAAGAAGATTGAAATGAGACAGAATGGTTGATGAAGCGATGACGTAGGAGTCCGTTGGGAGTTTCCCAAGTAAGTTCGAATCTTACCTATTACGCTAGGAGGGAAAACATTTTTGTGACCAGAACTGTTTTATATCAGTAAAAAGTGATGGTGATAATTAAAACAACATAAAATAAGTTTAAAAAATACAATTTATTTTGGAAAGAGAATAAGGTAGTAAATATGATTCTTTCTATGAAATCTTTCATGACTTGCTTAGATGCCAGTAGCGTAGCGAAGTGGGTATGTGGGTAACCCCATGAGGATTTCTATAGAAATCATACATTTAAGAATTTCTGTGTTAATTTGTATATATGAGTTAAAGGGGGATAAGTTTCTTCCATAAAAAGTTTCTTGCTACATCCTTGTTGGACGGCAATCATATTTCTTATACCATGTAATCCGAAACTATCAAATAAATTCACTGAACTTAGGATAATTTTCAATTCATGTTGGTAGATTTCGAATGCTAAAGGTAACTTTTGCTACACGATTTCTAATGTGACCAGGGCCTACATCTTAAAACCGATATGGAACATCTGCGAATATTATACTACTAGCAGTAATCGAACCGATAGACTCCGGTACAGAAAGACAATGCAGACTTCTTGAAAAGCCATCGACCGATGAATTTCTGACGAAGACAAGCTCTGTTGATGAAATAAAGTAAAGCAACACAATTCTATGATGTTATTAGTTCATATGGAAGTTGTAAGGCAGGAAGTCGTGATCGACGGGCCCATCCATCGGAATCTTTTTGCTTATATTCGTATAAGAATAATAAGCCAATTAATTAGTTTCTTCAGAAATCTAAAATTTAGATTTGGCAGTTTTTTGAGGTATTAGATATCAATAATTTAATTCTTTTTTTTGTCTTAAATAAAGATTAGTTTGTGAACTCACAACCCCGAATGTCTTGTAATTACCAATCTTAATATAACTAAGTAATTAACGAGTGCGAGTAGCAAAGTTCCACGTTTTATACATTCCTATACATGTGAAAAGTTTGAGTGTAGTCGTGGTAGAGTGATTAAGGATATGGCTTCAAAATCCATTGGGATTTTTTTCACTTAAGTGGGAATCCTAATGACTACATTGCCTGAAAAAATATTTCTAAGCAACAGTTTCGTTGCCAGAATGTATTTTATAGTAAAAACTGACAGTAATGCTCAAATGGACACTTTGGCCCCTTTGTGGTCATATTTGCTTAGCTGATGGGGTACTTCTCTGTTTACCTTTTTGTTATAGGCCCTTCGGGGTTATCTGCAAACGTGGAATTTTTCAGTCCTTAAAAGATTCTCTTAAAAAATAAATGGTTAATGAGACAAGAGAAAAAAAAAAGCTCCCACCTTTAGTATTTTCTTATAGTTAAATCTAGGTATTTAGTCCTGGATGAGTGGCTAAGGTCATAGAATTTAAACTAATCGGAATTGGTCTGCGTAATTTCGAATCCTACCAATAATTTCTCTGGGGATATTTTAGTTGCCAGGATTATATATATATATATATATATATATATATATATATATATATATATATATATATATATATATATATATATATATATATATATATATATATATATATATATATATATATATATATATATATATATATATATATATATATATATATATATATATATATATATATATATATAAGCTTAAATATTTAAATAAACAACTTCATGAAGTGTTTATTTTTCAAAAATTTTGGGTGTTATCCAGTACAAAGTGTCCATATTTCATTTCTCATCCCAAGTAAACATGATTTGTAAACTAAAATAACCCCGTATCTGGCAGTCATCTAGAAAAATACACCTGAATAAAGAAACAGAGTAAAAACGGCAAAAGATTCACGGTGCTATAGATTGGTAGGTATACAGCAGCTGTGTAGTCGTGGCCGAGTGGTTAAGGCGATGGACTCGAAATCCATTGGGTTAATCCCGCGTAGGTTCGAATCCTACCGACTACGATAGGTTTTTTTTTCATTTTTATTTTGCAAGAAAAATATAAAACTGAAAATAATATTCAATTAAACACTATGACAACATGAATGTTTCTTTTCATCAAACTGTATTAAATCTCACTGACAAGTTTGGTTCTTATGCAGTACACAAAAAGTTTCCATCATTTCTAATTTTTGTCCGAAGTAAAGATGAATATGTCAACTCCAGTCATTGTATATATGATAATTACGAATATAAATACAACTGATAAAAGAAACTATGGGAGAACGAAAAAAGTATCATGTTGTATGTTCGCGTGCATTACCCAGATATGTACAGTGCCCGAGTAACCGTGGGGATGGACTCAAAATCCATTGAGATCTTACCGCGTAGGTTTGATTTCTACCAACGGCGTTTGCTGCATAGTTTTTTGTTGCCAGAGTAATTCGTGTACGAAAACTAACAATAATATACAATTAAACAGTAAGGATTCTTTTAAAAAAGAAACTGTAGAATTCCCCACATGTAATGTTGGGTGGTATCCAATACAAAGGAAATTTCCATTATGTTTCATCTCTGGGCTCAGGTGAAGATGGATTTTTCAGCTTCAGTTTGTATTTATCAAATTCAGTTGCCTTGCATCTAGTAAATATTAATATAATTAGAACTGAATAAAGAACCCTATATAAAACGACAAAAGTTTCAAGTTGCTGCAAGTTGTCTTCGATGTGTAGTCGTGACTGTTTGGTTAATTAGGTGGATTCCAAATGTATTTTAATATTCCTGCACAAGTTCGAGTCGTAACTGCTACGTTCACTGAAAAATGTTTTTGGCCATAATAATTATGTATACAAAAACTATTTAATTAAACATTAAGATAAATTATTTTTTTTTTCAAAAATCTGTACAATATCCCACTGGAAAATTTTGGGTGTTATCCCGTACGCAGAAAACTTCCATCATATTTCAGTTTTCGCCTGAGGAATTTGTCAGTTCCAATCACCCAGCATATGATAATTACTAACATAAATGGAATTAAATATGAAAACCGAGAGAAAACGATAAAAATTTCACTTTGCTATATATTCGTATGAAGGCAAGCAGGTGTATAGCCCGGTTCGAGCGGTAAGTCGATGCCTTTGTAGTTGGTATCTTCCAGTGTAGGTCAAACCATACCCAATACGTACCCTGGAAAGTTGTTTGTCGACAGAATGAATAATAAATGCAACAGCTAATGTGCTATTTAAAGAATTAATCTAATATTTTTTTTTCAAAAATTTGTAGAATTTTCCTATGTCAATTTTCGGCGTTATCAAGTACATACAAATTTTTCATAATTTTTCGTGTTAAGTAAAGATGAATTAGTAGAAAAGTTTTCCTTGGCTATATGTTCGTATGTGTTTGACTAGGTGTGTAGTCGTGATAGAATGGTTTAGCGATAAATTAACCCCTTGCTTGTGGAATATATTTGTAAAGAATGTGCCAAAAATGAACAATTTTTTTCTCTCTAATTTTGTTTGTTATTATCATCAAAATGTTAGAAATAGATTATTTTTGAAAGAAAAAATTAAACGAAATAACTACTATTTTCGATATTTTCACATACATGGGAAATGTTAATGGATTACGGTAATTTTTGCTAAAATTACAGCAAAATAAATCAAATGAGATAATTTTTTAGATAAATATAATAAACTAATACAACACGATTATTACCTATATCAACTGTCATGAACTCCAAGTCTCTCAGATTCCATTGAATTTCGCAAATCCGTTACAGTTCCCGAGAAATAGCGACAAATGGCGCGAAATTGCCGAACTTTTCTCGAGAAAGTATCTTTATCTATTGTGAAAATGGCAAATTAAATATTATGTATTGAACTAACCGATTTCGGGCTTCACAGAATTGATATACTGATTTTTTTCTCTTGCCCGAACTTAGGTCGGGCATTCCAAAATTGGCGTATTTGTGTTGCAACGAACTGAATTCGAGAGTAACAGGCAAGAGGATAAGCCAATATGTAGGAAGACGATAGCTAATCCATTCCGATTATCCCGAATAAGTTCAAATCCTTCAATAAGTCCAAATATGTTCATTGAAAAGTTGTTTGTTGACGGAATAACTGATAAGCACAAAACTTATATTGCTATTCAAGGATTTAATCTAATAAAGTGTTTCCCCCACAAATCTATAGAATTTTTCTTTGGCTATTTTCAGCATTATCAAGAACACGTAAATTTTCCATATTTTATTTTGCTCCCAGTAAAAAATAATTTATCGAAAAGGTTCACATGGATATATGTTCGTATGTTCTTAATTAGGTTTGTAGTAAAGCGATGAGCTTGAAATCTATTAGGATCTTCCAGTTATCACCGTTAATTTCGAATCTTATCAACTACTTTCGCTGAATTTCTCTGTTGCCTGAATAATTCATAAAACCAAAAACTAACATTTATATTAAAAAATTTCTTCACTATACCAATGAATATATAATGATGCGTTATACTTTTGATTAAGGTATAGAGTATATTCTAATAAAAGATAATCACAAGTAACAATTACGGGAAACTCGTAAGTCCTTTTTATAAATTAAGAAGGAATTTTGGAGAAAACTGCAAATACTATTTTTTATTTTTCTCAAGAAATGCCTATTCCTTCCAGAAACAAAACAGAGAATCTTTTAAAACCCATTGTAATTATAAAGCAATGTTCATAAATTCCCCTCCCCCATTTTACGTCGGCTAAACACACTACTGCTGTTTCGCTACTTCTCCAATGTTTATTCGCATACTTATGGGTTATACTTTTGATTAAAAAATACATGAAGTATCTGCTCCCATAGATAATCACAAATGACGATTAGATGAAACTAGTTAATCAATTCTATAATTAGTATAGAAATTTCAGAGAAAATGGCAAATACTGTTTTTAGCACTTTTTTTAGACAACAGCAGTTTCTATTGCAGAAACCAAAGGTGTTGGAGACACTTTGAAAACTCATTTAAACCACAGAGGATTGCACATAAAGTCCCATCCTTTTACGTGTATTAAAAATCCTTTAATTTTTACTTCTAATCCAATGTATATTTGCTTAAATATGTGCTATTTTTTTATCCAAAAATGCATAAAGTATCTGTTTGCATGAAAACTTGCAAAGGACAATTAGGAGAAACTGGTAAGTCCTTCCTATAATTACTATAGGAATCTAGAGAAAACTGCAAATGCTGTTTTTAGCACTTTTTTAGACAACAGCAGTTTCTATTGCAGAAACCAAAGATATTGGAGACACTTTGAAAACTCATTTAAACCACAGAGGATTGCACATAAAGTCCCATCCTTTTACGTGTATTAAAAGCCCTTTAATTTTTACTACTAACCCAATGTATATTTGAGTAAATATGGGTTATATTTTTGATCAAAAAATATATGTTTGCATGAGAGCTTGCAAATGACAATTAGGAGAAACTGGTAAGTCCTTCCTATAATTAGTATAGGAATCTAGAGAAAACTGCAAATACTGTTTTTAGCACTTTTTTAGACGACAGATATCTATTGCAGAAACCAAAGGTATTGGAGACACTTTTAAAACTCATTTAAACCACAGAGGATTGCACATAAAGTTACATCCTTTTACGTGTAGGAAAAACCCTTTAATTTTTACTACTAACCCAATGTATATTTGCGTAAATATGGGTTATATTTTTGATGAAAAAATATATGTTTGCATGAGAGCTTGCAAATGACAATTACGAGAAACTGGTAAGTCGTTCCTATAATTAGGAGAGGAATCTTGGTTAAAAACTGCAAACACTATTTTTAATTCCTCATAAACAATAGCTATTCTTTTGCAGAAACCAAAGAAATTGGAGATACTTTAAAAACCCATTTAAACTACAGAGGAATGTACATAAATTCCCATCTTTTTACGTCGAGGGAAAAGCACTATAATTTTCAGAAGTAAACATTACTACTATCCCAACGAATAATAGAAATAATAAAAGAGAACCTCGAACTGTGTGCGTCGCAGACGAAAACTTGAAGCCACGCTGTCTGTTCCCAGAAAAACACCTGCGGAGTAGAAACCAATCAAAACAATAAAAAATGAGCCAACAAAAACCAGGCACGGCAGAAAGGAAAGGAAAAAAGAACTAAAAAAAGCTAAGAAACTTTTGAGACCTTCTTTTCCCTCTCTCTCTCTGCCGGTCCATACCAGAGCGTCTTGCAATTAAAACGGCTGCATGCAGCGTGCTATATCCCTTGGTTGTACCCAAGTAATAGGAATGTCAAGGCGAGCTACTCTTCTTGCAAGCTATCATCGAAATAGTTGGGGGAAAAAATCACTCACTCACTCTGCTTTTTTCCAGGCTCGGCGGCAAGCCGTCTAGCACTTCACGTTTTGACTTGGAATCATGCTCCGTTTTTTGGGGTTTTGTTGCGTGGATGTAGAAAACTGATAAGCGTCAGAGTCCTCTACCAAGATCCCATTACAATTCAGACGTGCGAACGCCGAGCTTAGGATAGATAAATATCGGTTTATGTTCAGCAGGACTTAATTTTAATAGAGACAGTAAGAAATGTTTAATATTAATTAGAGTGATATTTTAAATTAGTAGATTTATCACATACTTATGTGTGAATATTTACACGTTATCAGGACCGAATTAAACCACTTTGTGAGGCTAAACATTTTGTTTTCTTACCGGGATCCCTCACTCTCTTACAAGAGTGAAATAAACGTACTCGAACGATAGTACGGCACTGCTCTTAGGTACCGGAACTTGTAGATTCGAATCCTACTGATATCATAGAAGTTCTTAACCTTTCGGAATCAATTTTCAGCGGTAGGTCCCGGACACTTTAACCCTCGTGTAGCAAAACAGTAGACTGCAGCTTGCAAACCATTCAAGGATAGAGCAAAACCAAATAATGTGAAGAACTAAAACAAATCTTAAAATTAGTAGATTTATCGCATACTTATGTGTGAATATTTACACGTTATCAGGACCGAATTAAACCACTTTGTGGTGCTAAACATTTTTTTTCTTACCGGGCTCACTCACTCTCATACAAGCGTGAAATAAACGTACTCGAACGATAGTAGGACGCTGCTCTTAGGTACCGGAACTTGTAGATTCGAATTCTACTGATATCCAAGTTCTCAATCTTGCGGAATCGATTTTCAGCTGTAGGTCCCGGACTCTTTAACCCTCGTGTAGCAAAACAGTAGACTGCAGCTTACAAACCATTCAAGGATAGAGCAAAACCTAAATAATGTGAGAAACTAAAACAAAATTAGTAGATTTATCACATACTTATGTGTAAATATTTACGCGTTAAAAAGGCCAAATTAAACCACTTTGTGGTCCTAAACATTTTTTTCTTACCGGAATCCCTCACTCTCCTACAAACATGAAATAAAAGTACTCGAGCAGTAGTAGGGAGCTGCTCTTCGGTACCGGAACTTGTAGATTCGAGTCCTACTGATATCATAGAAGTTCTTAACTTTTCGGAATCGATTTTCAGCGGTAGATCCCGGACTCTTTAGCCCTCATGTAGCAAAACAGTAGACTGCAGCTTGCAAACCATTCAAGGATAGAGCAAAACCATATAATGTGAAGAACTAAAACAAATCTTAAAATTAGTAGATTTATTGCATACTTATTTGTGAATACTTACACGTTATTAGGACCGAATTAAACCACTTTGTGGTGCGAAACATTTTTTTTTTTACCGGGCCCCTTAACTCTCATACAAGCGTGAAATAAACGTACTCGAACGATAGTAGGGCACTGCTCTTAGGTACCGGAACTTGTAGATTCGAATGCTACTGATATCATGGAAGTTCTTAACCTTTCGGAATCGATTTTCAGCGGTAGGTCCCGGACACTTTAACCCTCGTGTAGCAAAACAGTAGACTGCAGCTTACAAACCATCCAAGGATAGAGCAAAATCAAATAATGTGAGAAACTAAAACAAATCTTAAAATTAGTAGATTTATCACTTACTTATGTGTGAATATTTACACGTTATCAGGACCGAATTAAACCACTTTGTGGGGAGGGGGGGGCTAAAAAATTTTTTTTTCTTACCGGGCTCCCTCACTTTCTTACAAGAGTGAAATAAACGTACTCGAATGATAGTACGGCACTGCTCTTAGGTACCGGAACTTGTAGATTCGAATGCTACTGATATCATGGAAGTTCTTAACCTTTCGGAATCGATTTTCAGCGGTAGGTCCCGGACTCTTTAGCCCTCATGTAGCAAAACAGTAGACTGCAGCTTACAAACCATCCAAGGATAGAGCAAAATCAAATAATGTGAGAAACTAAAACAAATCTTAAAATTAGTAGATTTATCACTTACTTATGTGTGAATATTTACACGTTATCAGGACCGAATTAAACCACTTTGTGGTGCGAAACATTTTTTTTTTTACCGGGCCCCTTAACTCTCATACAAGCGTGAAATAAACGTACTCGAACGATAGTACGGCACTGCTCTTAGGTACCGGAACTTGTAGATTCGAATCCTACTGATATCATAGAAGTTCTTAACCTTTCGGAATCGATTTTCAGCTGTAGTCCCGGACTTTTTAGTCCTCGTGTAGCAAAACAGTAGACTGCAGCTTACAAACCATTCAAGGATAGAGCAAAACCAAATAATGTGAGAAACAAAAACAAATCTTAAAATTAGTAGATTTATCACATACTTATGTGTGAATATTTACACGTTATCAACCGAATTAAACCACTTTGTGGTGCGAAACATTTTTTTTTCTTACCGGGCCCCTCATCTCCTACAAACGTGAAATAAATGTACTCGAACGATAGTAGCACTCTCTTAGGTACCGAACTTGTAGATTCGAATGCTACTGATATCATGGAAGTTCTTAACCTTTCGGAATCGATTTTCAGCGGTAGGTCCCGGACACTTTAACCCTCGTGTAGCAAAACAGTAGACTGCAGCTTACAAACCATCCAAGGATAGAGCAAAATCAAATAATGTGAGAAACTAAAACAAATCTTAAAATTTGATTTATCACATATAATGTGTGAATATTTACATATCAGGACCGAATAAACCACTTTGTGGTGCTAACATTTTTTTTTTTCGGTTATAACTCTCATACAAATGAAATAATGTACTCGAACGATAGTAGTTGCTCTTAGGTACCGGAACTTGTAGATTCGAACTACTGATATCATGAAGTTCTTAATTTTCGGAATCGATTTTCAGCGTAGGTCCCGGACTCTTTAGCTCGTGTAGCAAAACAGTAGACTGCAGCTTACAAACCATCAAGGATAGAGCAAAAAAATAATGTGAGAAACTAAAACAAATCTTAAAATTATTAAACATACATTAATATTTAATTATACAAGAATAAAATTTAGTTTCTTTTTTTTTTATGAAGAATAAAAAAGGCTGATTTTTATAACTATATAAATACATGGTAAAGAATCAACAGTAAAAAACTTTAATCTTTTAAAAAAAAAAAAACACTGAAAGTTAATAATTCGTATTTTCTTTTGTTATGAATTAGACCATAAGAATCATACAATTCTTATGATTTTAGCAAAATTCAAACGATAAATTTAGATTCTTTTAGAGCATTAGATATTCAAATTACTAGAGCACGTTAAATTTAATTTCATAAAAATAACAAATAACATTTTTTTTTCTAATTATTATATCATTTCTTTAAACATCTCTTTAAAATTTCTTATTTTAAATTATTTAAATATCGTCTGCATTATTTTCATAAGTTTTATCACTGAACTTATATATAACGTAAATGATTTTCTTTTATATTTGGCTTAAATAATAGATTAGGTGCATATATGATAATTTTAAATTTAATCTTCGATTATTTTTTGTTGCAATGAAAATTTTATTACCAGTATTAACAACAGATTATTTTCATAAAAGTCTAGGAGTCTATTTCACGGACTAATAAATATCAAGCGTTTAAGTTATATATATTTGAAAATTATCTTTGAAAGTTCATTCGTTTGTGTGTTTGTTTTTTATCCATAACTACACGGTTTGACTAAATGAATTCAATGTGATTCTAAACTGCATTCAGTATCGGGAAACTTTAGAGGAGTATGAAGATAAACAAATTACTGAACGTGTTCCAGATAATTCCCAGGCAAAAAACAAATAATTTTTTAACCAGCCTCATAAGGTACTTTACAATTCTGGAAAATTATAAAATTTAGTGATTGCGTCATATGACGGGATAAATCCCAGTTATAAATAATATGTCATTTTAAAGAAAGATTATTAAATTTTGCCCCAAAAGTGTTAAATATGACTTGCTTTAGTCACCCGCATGGTATCATCGTTATATGCCCTTTTTCTGTTTCCTTATTAACTGCTTTTGCGTTATGAAGTTCGGGCACACTTGAAGGCAAAGGTGAAATAAGTATAAAGTCTTTGGTTGGTTTGGTTTGGAGTGCTACGGTTTACTTTTTGCAACACGAGGGCTAATGAGACCGGGACCTACAGCTTAAAGCTGATTCCGAACATCCAAGCAACAGTGGGATTCGAACCCAAGAACTCCGGTACCGAAGGCCAGCACCCTAACAAATCGGCCATCGTTCGGCCATAAAATCTTTGATTTTCCTCAAAGGAAGAAATCGTATAGGCTTAATCCTTTAAAGGTCACTACTGAAAATTCTTTGGGATTTAATGGAATTAGGCTATAAATGTTATCTATGAACATTACATATGTGAAAGGTGTGAAAAATATTAAAATTTATTTGTAGTAAGGTAGTGGGTTTTAACTGTGAAACTATCTACCCCTTGTACAGCTCGAAAATAATACATTCTTAAAATGTAAATAATATTTAAAGCAGTGGTTCTTAACCTTTTTAAGCCGCGACCCAAATTTGAGAAATATGTTCATGTCGCGACCCAAAAAAAGTCAAAACTTTTTCATTGCTTTATTTTAGAGCGTATTTTAAAAAAGTCTTCAATCCTACGATGATGATTTTTTTTAACTTTCAAATTTTTTATTTATTTTTTTAATAATAAAGATAAACAAAAGTACTTTTCGATACAAGGAAAATTTAATTTATAATCAAGTGTTTTTAATAATTTTTATTGACCAAATTAAAATATATTTATAACTTTATGAAAATAATTGACATTTTAACTTATTCCTAAAAAAAAAAAAAGAAATATCAATACATATGTTAAGTTTTTTAAATTTTAAATGCAAGTCATACAGTTTTAATGAGAAACCTTATGCTTGAATACATTTTGAAAGAATCTTCAAACCTCGGTTGAATGTCTTGTCAAGGAGCACCTTATATCTATTTCCAAGAATTTAAATAACTTGTTCTAAGGAGGTGTGTTGGTATTACTTATTATTTGGTGTATTACTAACATTTTTGGTTCGACTCAGCGCGACCCAAGAAATATGCTTCGCGACCCAATTTTGGGTCGCGACCCATAGGTTAAGAACCGCTGATTTAAAGAACACTGCATAATTATCATTAAAGTGATGTAACAGATAAATAGCTAAACTATTTATAAAAAATGTTTTGAGTAGATATATTTATTTCAGGTCATGACGGAGGGAAATCAAATACCTAATTTTGTTCCCATCTTTTAAAGAGAAAAGTAGATTGTGTGTAGTGCTACCATTCATTAATAGTTTGAAGTATCAAAAACATCCGAAAAAATCATTATTATATCTTCAGAAAGAGAAAAAATATGTTAATAGGTGGTTTCACTACGAAACAACAACCTTTAAAGGGTTAAGTCAGGTGTTTGATTTGGTGTGGAACGCTACGGTCTACTATTTTGCTACATGACGGAATATGATGCTAATTGCTAAACTTAACTTAAAACCGATTCCAGACTTCTACAAACATCCATGCCTTCAGTGGGATTAGAACCCACGAATTCTGGTACGGAAGAGTAGCACCGTACCAATTGGTCATCGTTTGGTTAGTTGATCTAGGAGACTATATGTGGTGGATCAATTCAGAGGCTGCACTGAGATGAATTCAATTATGTGGTATCGGTTAAGAAATTTAAAATGCCAATGGGGTGTAGCACCATATTATTGGAAAATTAAATTTTGAATATCTCATTTCAACTGAAAAAAAAATTTCTAAAATATCGAGGTAGGTTGTACCCTTTCCTTAAAAAGATGTTACAATTTTGAAAAGGAAGTGTAACAAATAAAAATGCAACAGATTTTCAGTATAATGACATATTATTTATGATTTTATGATGCTGATTTTTACGAAAAACGGTTCATAAACATTTGATAAAGATTGCCACGTTTTGTGAAAAGTAACAACAATGTGTAACAACAATGTGTAACAACAAAGAAATGTAACTTTTTCTTTACAATATCATATTATTTATAATTTTAGGCTTAATTATGGGAAATATTAATATTTATAGTAGGATGATTTTTAAAGATAATTTCGTTTATGTATGTCTATTTAGTCACTACTAATTGTCTTGATCTACCTCTTATATATATAAGTTGTAGTCATTCCAAAGTGAATGAAAAATCTGGATTAACCTAGAAAATTAAAGCAAACCACAGGTTAGACAGTTTTGAAGGAGTAAAATATGTCTCAGGCTGTTTTATTATAGCATTCGCAAATTGTGCATAAATCTAGACAGTAGCATCCATCTTGAACATTTTTAGTAAGATTTATTGCGGTGTTAATACACTGAAAAATGTAACAATTTTTCCTAACAATTTTATATTATTTATAATTTTATGTTTGTATCTGTGGAGGAAATAATTATTTGTAACAGGACGATTCTTTCATGATAATCCTGTTTATATATTTGCCTCTATTATGCACTACGAATTGTCTTGATCTATCTCTTATATAAGTTCTAGTTATTCCAAAGTGAAAGAGAAATATGGATTAACCTAGAATAAAAAATCAAACCACAAATTAGACAGTTTTTAAGGAGTAAAATATGTCTCAAGCAGTTTTATTATATTTTTCGCAAATTTTGCATAAATCTAGATAGTAGAATCCAACTTGAAAATATTTAGTAAGATTTATTGCGGGGCTATTATATAAGCTGTAGTTATTCCAAAGTGCATGAAAAATCTGGATTTATAGCTTTCGCAAATTGTGCATAAATCTAGACAGTAGCATCCATCTTAAACATGTTTAGTAAGATTTAATGTGGTGTTAATACACTAAAAAATGTAACAGTTTCTTCCTAACCATGGTATATTATTTAGAACTTTATGTTTATATCTATAGAGAATATTAATATTTGTAATAAGATGATTCTTTCCCGATAATTTTGTTTATACGTTTGCCTCTATTTACTCACTACTAATTGTTTTGATCTATCTCTTATATAAGTTGGTAGTCATTCCAAAGTGAAGGAAAAATCTGGATTAACCTAAAAAAAAAATCAAACCACAGATTAGACAGATTTTGAAGGAGTAAAATATGTCTCAGGCAATTTTATTATAGCTTTCCCAAATTGTGCATAAATCTAGACAGTAGCACCCATCTTAAACATGTTTAGTAAGATTGTGATGTTAATACATTGAAAAATGTATCAGTTTTTCCTTACAATGGTATATTATTTATAATTTTATGTTTGTATCTATGGAGAATATTAATATTTGTAACAGAATGATTTTTTACTACTTCCTTAAAAAACCATTTTCTGGACAAAATTTCTAGTCATTTCAAAGTGAATTAACGATCTGGATTAACTAGAACTATAGCACACCATAGATGAGACAGTGTTTAGGGAGTAAAATATGTCTTGGGAAATTTTATTATAGCTTTCGAAAATTGTGCATTACTCTAGACAGTAGCATCCATCTTGAACATGTTTAGTAAGATTTATTGCGGTGTTAATACACTGAAAAATGTAACAATTTTTTTTAACAATGGTATATTATTTATAATTTTATGTTTGTATTTATAGAGCGTATTAATATTTGTAATAGGATGATTCTTTCCCGATAATCTTGTTTCTATATTTGCCTCTATTTAGTTACTACTAATTGTCTTGATCTATCTCTTATATAAGTTGTAGTCATTCCAAAAAAGTCTGGATTAACGTAGAAAAAAAGCAAACTACAAATTAGACAGTTTTGAGAGAGTA
>CM063506.1:115812680-115815180 GCA_032207245.1 Pardosa pseudoannulata | reverse complement strand
ATAATACGGGAGAGAGACGGTTAATTTTACTCGCCTTAAGAATTTTTAACTGCAAAACAGGGATAGACAAATGTTTTTGAGGTGAAAAAAAAACAAAATAAAATAATTAGTGGTACAACATAATTTACTCTAAAATCTTAACAACTGTAAAAATTATTATAATTCACTTATTAGAACACAGCATCAATTTTACAACTTTTAGCAAACGCTGTGGTGATGAAATATTTTACGAGTATCCGAAATAACCCAAAGAGATGATTTAGTTTTCAATGGTGTCATTAATACTTACATTGTTCCTATCTGTACATCATCTTACCATATGAAGTGAATAATATTAGAACGCTTGCTGAAAGAAAAATGTTCTTGAGTAGTATGAAATGAACATTTTCTCAAGTACGAGCTCAAATTCACATATACTAGATTCTTCTTATTAAACAAGGAAAAAGCCTTCATGTATTTCTGTGTTTTCCAACTTGAAATCACCGTAGTTTAAATAATTAACCCAAAGTAGAAAGTGGGTGGTTGTACACTTTAAATGTAGATAAACATTTTTGCTGTTACCATTTATCATACTATATAAATATCATAGAGTTTTTTCAGTTTGCCACAGTCTGTAGTTTGCCCATTCTTATCTTAAATCGCTATTTTGTTACTGTCAAAAGTTGTTACTATTTTTAGGTTAACAAGACAACTTTTAAAAAATTTATTTGAAATCAAAGAAAAATAAATAATAAATACGCTCTAATTAAAAAATATATATTGGACATTAGAGCTTTTTCAATTTTTTATTAGAATATTATATTAATTATAAAATATCTTGTGATCTAAGGATAATGGCTAGGATTAATCGTCAAACATTTGCTACTACTGCAAATTTTTAAAAATTTATTTTAAATCAATGTAGGCCAAGTAATAAACAAGCTGTCATTTTAAAAGATATATAAGATATATTCAATTTTCCTCCTTTTTTATTAGATTACTAGATAACCCGACAAACGTTGTCCTGTTTTAACGCTGCAAATCCAAAAAATTTAAAATGTTTTTAAATAAAATATAAATTGGACTATTTTGATGGAAAAGTAAGAAAAAATAATTATTTTAAAAATACTTGAAGCTACCACACGTACAGTCATCACAAACGTAATATATTATATTAAACTTCCCACATCGCTTGTTCGGGGATTCGATCCTGGGAATTCTCGTACTAAAGCCCACTGTGCTGACCACTAAACCACAGAAATGCTGGCAATGAATGATTTCAAGCGGTATTATAATAATCTCAAACAGTGCGCAATTCTGGCTTTTTAATAAAAAAAATATTTTTTATCGGATCAAATTACGAATCTAAATCATTCTCGAACCAACTTAATTACAAACACAAAATTCCTCCAAAATCAGTCCAGCCGTTTAGGAGGAATTCTACTACAAACACACGGACATTAGAATTTTATATAAAAAGATTATATTAATAATAAAAAATCTACAAGATAGACTGAAAGTGACAAGAAATTAAAATTCGGAAAGCCGCCTGAAGAAACTAATAAATTCAGCTTCTGCCATCTTTTTTTTTTTTGTTTAGTTTTCTTGTTATAGAGATATCATCTAAAACAATGACATTGCCAGAAAATGAATCATGAATCTTTAGTGAATTTAACTTAGAATGGTTTTTCCTTGTGTGCAGTTAGGGAATTCTTTTATCTCCTTAAATGCTTACCATTCCTTAATACTTATTTATTCCCATACTTAAATGCTTTCCTGGTTCAATCACAGAATACTATCCTTATATCTCAGTCGTTTTGCAATTAAAATAATTAGCTGTTAAACAATGAACATGAAAGACCAATATTTAGTGCCTCTAAGGCTTTTTTTTTAAAGCACGATATAAACACCTTGAAAA
This sequence comes from Pardosa pseudoannulata, assembly GCA_032207245.1. NCBI lineage: Eukaryota > Metazoa > Arthropoda > Arachnida > Araneae > Lycosidae > Pardosa > Pardosa pseudoannulata. Next base: position 115,813,283 of record CM063506.1, on the reverse strand, counting down.
AACATTTCAAAATGTATCGTTTTTAAAGGTTTTATTAAATTTTTTTTATCCCACATACGAATGTAAGGGAAAAGGTGTATGGTTTTAACATGCTAGAATTCTCTCACAGATAAACTAGATTTTATAAAAATCAAGACCCCAAAAACATTTTATAAAATTATATTTCAATGTTCACTTACAACAGAGCTTCGAACCTAAACTGCTACGAAAACCTAGAGAGAGTTATTTTGGTTCAACCAAAAACCAGAGCTGAACAGGAAAATAATATTGGTTTATTTCAGTTCGATACATGTTCTGCCTTCTTGTCACCATAACCAACTTCACTTCTTCGATTACCAACGGACATTTCTTTGTAAATGTAGCTAGCTTCATGATTTGCTGATGTGTCTCAGTGATTCTCAGTGGATAAACTTCTGTTATTGACTTAATGATAATAAAATTACGTATATATTAAATATTTTAAACCGATTTGTTCTGTATATTTAAAACACATTTTCAAAGTTTCTTTTTTAAAACTTGTTTATGGTCTTGTTCGACAACAAATCGAATGAATAAAATGAGGAAGTACCTCCAAACCCTTTTTTTCAATGAACGTGATTTTAC
>CM063506.1:115802680-115810180 GCA_032207245.1 Pardosa pseudoannulata | reverse complement strand
ATCTATATGACAGATAAATGCAGTTACAAAAACGTAAAATAAATTATAGCTATTTATCGGAGCTAAGGCCTTCTATTTTCTAAATTACCAACTGTAGAAAAGAGTATAATAGATTTTTTAAGCTTTCTTTGAGTCGGGCCGATTTTATTGAAAAGCTTTATAAAAGTCTTTGAGGTAGAAGGGAAGAAGACATAGTGTCTCTAACAATATGAAATTAGTAAAATTTGTAAGTTTTGTGTATAGAAGTGAGCTTCATTCCCTTGAGACCATGTAATTCATTGTATCTTTTCCAATTTACTAAATCTCTCATGTTTGGAAAATGAAGGTGACGGAGTGTATAATAAAGAATTTTTCAGGAGAGTATAATAAAGATTTTTAAAACTTTTTTACTTCGATATAGCGTCTGTAGACACATAAAATAGTATAAATTGTAAGCTTTGAATCCAAATGAGATACATTACCGTGAGACCATAAGTTTGTGGTACCTTTTTGCAATACACTAAATTTCTTAGGTTTGGGAAATGGAGGTGACGGAGTGTATAATAAAGAATTTTGCAGGAGAGTATAATAAATATTTTTAAAACTTTCTTTTTTCTTCGGGACGTTTTTAGTGGAAAGCTTTATAAACGTCTTTGCTGTAATAGGAAAGACATAGCGTCAGTAGACACATGAAAATAATAACATATATAAGTTTTGTATCCGAAAGAGATTCATTACCGTGAAAGCATGAGGTTCGTAGTACCTTTTACAATTAACTATATTTGCCAGGTTTGGGAAATAGAGGTGACGGAGTGTATAATAAAGACTTTTACAGGAGAGTATAATAAGGATTTTTAAAGCTTTCTTAGTTCAACTGGTCCTTTTTAGAGGAAAGCTTTATAAGCGTTTTTGTTGTAATAGGGAAGACATAGCTTCTCTAAACACAAGAAAATAGTAAAATTTGCAAGGTTTGTATAGAAATGAGATTTATTAAGATAAAACCATGTTCGTAGGACCTTTTCCAATTCATTAAATTTCTCAGGTTTATGAAATGGAGGTGACGGAGTGTATAATAAAGAATTTTACGGGAGAGTAAAATAAAGATTTTTGATGCTTTCATAGTTCTATGGGCCGTTTTTAGTGGAAAGCTTTATAAACGTTTTTGCTGTAATAGGGAAGACATAGCTTCTCTAAACACAAGAAAATAGTAAAATTTGTAAGTTTTGTATAGAAATGAGATTTATTAAGATAAAACCATGTGTTTCGTAGTACTTTTTCCAATTCACCAAATTTCTCAGGTTTGGAAAATAAAGGTGAGGGAGAGTATAATAACGAATTTGACAGGAGAGTATATTAAGGATTTTTAAATCTTTCTGAGTTTGTCTGACTGTTTTTAGTACAAAGCTTTATAAATCCTTTGCAGTAATAGGGAAGACAAAACGTCTCTAAACAGATGAAAATAGTAAAACTTCTAAGATTTTTATCAAAAGTGAGATTCATTACAGTGAAGTCATGTGGTTGGTAGTACATTTTCCAATTCGCTAAATTTCTCAGATTTGGGAAATGGAGGTGACGGAGAGTGTATAATAAATAATCTGACAGGAGAGTATAATAAAGATTTTTAAAGCTTTCTTAGTTCGTCTAGTCGTTTTTAGTGGGAAGATTCATAGACGTCTTTACTGTAATAGCGAAGACATAGTGTCTGTAGACACATAGTTAACTAAATTTTTCAGCTTTGGGAAATGGAGGTGACGGAATGTATAAGGAAGAATTTTACAGGAGAGTATAATAAATATTTTTAAAGCTTTCTTAGTTTGTATAGTCCTTTGTAGTGGAAAGCTTTATAAACGTCTTTGCTGTAATAGGGAAGACATAACGTCTGTTAACACATGAAAATAGTAAAATTTGTAAATTTTGTATCCAAATGAGATTTTTTACCGTAAAACCATGACGTTCGTAGTACCTTTTCCAATTCACTAACTTTCTCAGTTTTAAGAAATGGAGGTGACGAAGAGTGTAATAAAGAATTTTACAGGAGTGTATAATAAAGACTTTTAAAGCTTTCTTAGTATGTCTGGCCGTTTTTAGTGGAAATCTTTATAAACGTCTTTGTTGTAATAGAGAAGACATACTGTCTGTAAGTACATGAAAATAGTAAAATTTGTAAGTTTTATACAGAAAAGAGATTCATTACCGTGAAACCATGTGGTTTGTAGTACCTTTACCCATTCGCTAAATTTCTCCGGTTTGGAAAATGGAGCTGAAGGAGAGTATAATAAAGAATTTTACAGGAGAGTATAATAACGATTTTTAAAGCTTTCTTAGTTCGTCTGGCCGTTTTTGGTGGCAAGTTTTGTAAACGTCCTTACTGTAATTGGGAAGACATAGCGTTTGTAGACACATGAAAATAGTAAAATTTGTAAGTTTTGTATAGAAATGAGATTCATTACCGGGAAACCATGTGGTTACCTTTACCAATTCAGTAAATTTCTCAGGTTCGATAAATGGAGGTGACGGAGTGTATAATAAAGAATTTTACAATAGAGTATAATAAAGATTTTTAAAGCTTTCTTTGTTCGTCGGGCCGTTTTAGTGGAAAGCTTTATAAACGTCTTTTCTGTTATAAGGAAGACATAGCGTCTGTAGACACATGATAATAGTAACATATATAAGTTTTGTATCCAAATGAGATTCATTACCATGAAACCATGTAGCTCGTAGTACCTTTTCCAATTCACTAAATTTCTCAGGTTTGGGAAATGGAGGTGACGGAGTGTATAATAAAGAATTTTACAATAGAGTATAATAAAGATTTTTAAAGCTTTCATAGTTCGTCATGCCATTGTTAGTGGAAAGCTTTATAAACGTCTTTGCTGTAATAAGGAAGACATAGCTGTAAACACATGAAAATAGTAACACATATAAGTTTTGTATCCAAATGAGATTCATTAATGTAAAATCATGAGGTTTATAGTACCTTTTACAATTCACTAAATGTCTCAGGTTTGGGAAATGGAGGTGACGGAGTGTATAATAAAGAGTTTTACAGGAGATTATAATAAAGATTTTTAAAGCTTTCTTAGTTCGTCTGGTCCTTTTTAGTGGAAAGCTTTATAAAATTCTTTGCTATAATAGGGAAGACATAGCGTCTGCAAAAACACGAAAACAGTAAAATTGGTAAGTTTTACTGTTTTTTATAAGTTTTGTATAAAAATGAGATTTATTATCGTGAAACCACGTGGTTCGTAGTACTTTTTCCAATTCACTAAATTTCTGAGGTTTGGGAGATGATGTGATAAAGACAGTATAATAAGAAATTTTACAGGAGAGTATAATTAAGACTTTTAAAGATTTCTTAGTTCGTCTGGCTGTTTTTTGTGGAAAGATTTATAAAAGTATTTGCTATAAGAGGGAAAAATATAGCGTCTGTAGACACATGAAAATATTAACATATATAAGTTTTGTATCCAAATTAGGTTCATTAACATTATTGTTTTGTTAAAAAATCAAAATTATTAGCTTGCTTTATATTCATCAAGCCATTAATTTAGTATTGAAAGATAAATTCGTTACATCGGTTACTTATTTTATTAGATAAGATAAATTCGTTACATCGGTTACTTTATTTTATGTTATTATTTTGTTAAAAAATCAAAATTATTAAATTGCTTTATATATATTCATCATGCCATTAATTTAGTATTGAAAGATAAATTCGTTATATCGGTTACTTATTTTATTAGTTAAGATAAATTCGTTACATCGGTTACTTTATTTTATGTTATTATTTTTAAAAAAAATCAGAATTATTAAATTGCTTTATATATATTCATCATGCCATTAATTTAATATTGAAAGATAAATTCGTTACATCTGAGTCACTATCTCATTATACAAAAACGCTTCTGCATAAACTTTTACTCGTAATTCAGGATGCACTTTTGTGTTTGCTCATGTATATGAAATATATTTCATCAGCTTAGCAGGTGAGGGTATACAGCCGACTGCTGACTTAATCACAAACGAGGCACCACGCAGTCTACAGATAGAAGTCAGGTGAAATAATTTTATTTCGTGAATCATAAAAAATATAAAGCGTAGTTACGGCTAAAAAAGATCATTGCGTAATACCATAATTAATAATATTTCATAAAAAATATCAAATTAACAGATGATATGGAATGAACTGCTATTTGTTTGTTTTGTATATTATATGTTGTATAGAGTATACATATACTTTGTATATTTTGTTTTGCTTATACTATTCAGCATCTTTCTTATTTCTAGTAACATTTATTCATTATGTGCATCTTCCTTATATCATCGATACCCTTAATATATTTCAATGGCATTACTGTTTTGAGAAATGTTCTAGAAATACTGAAATGAGAAAGGTACTCCAGTATAACTAGTATCTTTTTAAAAGCAGTATTTCTAGTATTGTAATTCTATTATCTTTCTTAATTCAGACCTTAAATATGTTTTTTAAGCAGATTTTTCATTATATTTCTTATTCATTATTATTTTTAACCTTCAATGTTTTTGACACTTGGAATCTATCAAGTATCTGTCTTTTTTCATATATCTGTAGTATATTTTTATGCCTCTGACTATATGTTTTTTAAAGTTTTCATTATATTTCTTTTTTATTATTTTTATTCTTTTTAACCTTCAATATTCTTGATACTTCGAATCTATCAAGTATCTGTCTTATTTCATATGTCGGTAGTAGATTTTTATGCTTCTGACTACATGTTTTTTAAAGTTTTCATTATATGTCTTATTCATTATTTCTTTTTTTTACCTTCAATATTCTTGATACTTGGAATCTATCAAGTATCTGTCTTTTTTCATATATCTGTAGTATATTTATATGCCTCTGACTATATGTTTTTTAAAGTTTTCATTATATTTCTTATTTCTTTTTTAACCTTCAATATTCTTGACACTTGGGGTCTATCAAGTATGTCTTTTTTCATATATGTCTGTAATAGATTTTTATGCCTCTGACTATATGTTTTAAAGTTTTCATTACATTTCTTACTCATTAATTTTTTTTCATCTTTAATATTCTTGACTCTTGGGGTCTATTAAGTAGTGTTTTTTCGTAGTAGATTTTTATGCATCTGACTATATGTTTTTTAAAGTTTTCATTATATTTCTTATTTCTTATTTTTTTTCTTTCAATATTCTTGACACTTGGAATCTATCAAGTATCTGTCTTATTTCATATGTCGATAGTAGATTTTTATGCCTCTGACTATATGCTTTTAAAGTTTTCATTATATTTCTTATTCATTATTTCTTTATTTTTTACCTTTAATATTCTTGACACTTGCAGTCTATGAAGTATCTGTCTTATTTCATATGTCTGTAGTAGATTTTTATGCCTCCGACTACAAGTTTTTTAAAGCTTTCATTATATTTCTTACTCATTAATTTTTTTTTCACCTTCAATATTCTTGACACTTGGGGTCTATCAAGTAGTCTTTTTTCATAGTAGATTTTTATGCATCTGACTATATGTTTTTTAAAGTTTTCATTATATTTCTTATTCATTATTTATTTTTTTTTTACCTTTAATATTCTTGACACTTGGGGTCTATCAAGTAACTGTCTTATTTCATATGTATGTAGTAGATTTTTATGCCTCTGACTATATGTTTTTTAAAGTTTTCATTATATTTCTTACTCATTATTTCTTTTTTTTCACCTTCAGTATTCTTGACACTTGGGGTCTATCAAGTATTGTCTTATTTCATATATGTGTAGTAGATTTTTATGCATCTGACTATATGCTTTTTAAAGATTTCATTATATTTCTTATTAATTATTTCCTTTTTTTAACCTTCAATATTCTTGACAGTTTGTGTCTATCAAGTATATGTCTTTATTCATATACCTGTAGTAGAGTTTTATACCTCTGACTATATGTTTTTTAAAGTTTTCATTATATTTCTTATTAATTATTTATTTTTTTTTACCTTTAATATTCTTGACTCTGGGGGGGGGTCTATCAAGTATCTGTCTTATTTCACATGTCAGTAGTAAAATTTTATGCCTCTGACATGTTTTATTAAGTTTTCATTATATTTCTTATTTCTTTTTTTTTTTTTGCCTTCAATATTCTTGACACTTGTAATCTATCAAGTATCTGTTTTATTTCATATGTCGGTAGTAAATTTTCATGCCTCTGACTATATGTTTTTAAAGTTTCCATTATATTTATTACTCATTATTTCTTTTTTTTTACCCGTCAATATTCTTGACATTTGGTATCTTTTAAGTATTTGTCTTATTTAATATGTCTTTAGTAGATTTTTATGCCTCTGACTAAGTAAAACATTATATTTCTTATATATAGTAAATTTTTCTTAAATGACTTCTATGTCTTACATATGTCTGTATAGATTTTTATGCCTCTGAATTTAAAGTATAATTTTAAAAAATACATCATTGTCTTTTAATCACATTAATCTAATTTACAAACTTGTGTATTATGAAGACTAATTATAGATGCATTTAATTCAGATCCATAAATTAATCATAGATTTGTGCGTTTATCAACAGAAGCAACATTGAATAAATCCTTACATATGCACGTACGAATAATGGGAGCATTTAGCAACCAGAGTTTAAATTATCTTTCTAACACCTTCAACTTCCGTTCATATGTCTGTAGCAGATTTTTATGCCTCTGACTTTCAAAGTATAAGTCATAAAAAGTATATCAGTTGTATTTTTAATTACATTAATCAAAGTGATTTCTTAAATTAAGCATGTATTAATGAAGCACTAGTATAAAGACAAAAATGCATTTAATTCAGATCCATAAATTAATCATAGATTTGTGATTTTATCAACAGGAGCAACATTGATTAAATCTATACATATGCACGTACGAATAATGGGAGCATTTAGCAACCAGAGTTTAAATTATCTTTCTTACACCTTCAACTTCCGTTCATATGTCTGTAATAGATTTTTATGTCTCTGACTTTCGAAGTATAAGTCATAAAAAGTACATCAGTTGTCTTTTTAATCACATTAATCAAAGTAATTTCTTTGACAAATTGAGCTTGTATTAAAGAAGAACTAACTCAAAGATAAATTGTATTTAATTCAGATCCATAAATTAATCATAGATTTATGCTTTTATCAATAGGAGCAACATTGAATAAATCCGTACATATGCACGTACGAATAATGGGAGCATTTAGCAACCAGAGTTTAAATTATCTTTCTTACACCTTCAACTTCCGTATATCTTAAGTATTTTAAATAACTTAGTATGTCATAAATTGACAAACAAGCACTGTCTTAATCTTCAGTAACTTGATATTTTTCTTATAAGAAAAATTACTTAAATTGCCCTCATAAATTTTTTCAGAACTTAGCATCAACTTTGAACTCTTGTATTCAAATTAAAAAAACATTCTAGAAATTAACTTGAGATTTCGATTTTATTTAAATAGAAAAATGTTTTGATAAATTACTTGTTTTAAAAAATACTTACAACTC
>CM063506.1:115785180-115797680 GCA_032207245.1 Pardosa pseudoannulata | reverse complement strand
GGCATAATACATGAAAAATAATCTATTTATAAGGTCTTAAAAATCTCAGTTGGACATTTATGGTTAACTATTATATATGTATGTAATGTAAAGTGCATAATACATGAAAAATAATCTATTTATAAGGTCTTAAAAAAAGGATATTTATGGGTAACTATTATATATGTGTGTGTAATTTAAAGTGCATAATACATGAAAAATAATCTATTTATAAGGTCTTAAAAATAAGGACATTTATGGGTAACTATTATATATGTGTGTGTAATTTAAAGGGCATAATACATGAAAAATAATCTATTTATAAGGTCTTAAAAATAAAGACATGTATGTTTAACTATGATATATCTGTGTGTAATTTAAAGTGCATAATACATGAAAAATAATCTATTTATAAGGTCTTAAAAATAAGGATATTTATGGGTAACTATTATATATATGTGTGTAATTTAAAGTGCATAATACATGAAAAATAATCTATTTATAAGGTCTTAAAAATAAGGACATTTATGTTTAACTATTATATGTGTGTATGTAATTTAAAGGGCATAATACATGAAAAATAATCTATTATAAGGTCTTCAAAATCTCAGTTGGACATTTATGGGTAACTATTATATATGTGTGTATGTAATTTAAAGTGTATAATACATAAAAAATAATCTATTTATAAGGACTTAATAAAGACTTATGTAATATTATATATGTAATATTTAAAGTGCATAATACATGAATAATCTATATAAGGTCTTAAAAATAAGGACATTTATGGGTAACTATTGTTAATAAAATGCAATCAATACACATTATAATGAATTTAATATCTTGTGATGTTAATTAGTCATTCTGCAAATAAAATATTGCTTTTCTTATGTATACATGAATGCCCTTCTTCCCTGTGATTCAATTTATACTGAATTCTTACATTAGAGTGTAAGTACTTTTCTTATACAAACCAAGCCTTGAAGAAATGTTAAGTATGAATAACAACTGTTAAACAGATAAAAAGAAGTGGCAGCTGAGATTTCAACGTGCTAATATTGATAAAGTTCTTGTATCTCACGTGTGACATTTTTGATGAGTGTTAGAAATGATTGAGTGGAAAGAAAGGACCAAGCTAAATATTTGAAAAGCTCTTCAAAAATATAATAAGAAGTGAATAATTCTTGTGAAGTACTCTTTACAAGTAACGAAATTTCAGCAAGCAAAATTGAAAGTTGAATGTTAAAGTTTTTAACTTTCCTGTTTAAAATGCCAGTCCCATTATTTAAGGTAGTAGGAACGTCGTATCTCAATATTTTAAAAATGTGGACTTATGTTCTTGAAAATTAGGTTCTCGAAATGAAAATGAATGAAATAAAGATTTTACTCTCAAGACAGGAGTAGTAGTTGGACAAAGCATGATGCATGGACGCAGACAGCAGAATTCTAGACCGGATAATGAAAAATGTAATATTAAAATGTGCTGACTAAAAGTCTTCTTTAAAGAAGTTTTTCTTTATTTAAACTCTTGATCTAAATTTATCAGTTTCATAATTACAGGTAATTTTTAAAAAATAAAGATTTCGAAACTCATTTAAAAAAATATTTAGACTTATGTTCTTGAAAATAGGGTTCTTGAAATGAAAATAAACGAAGATATTACACTCAGAGACGGGATTAGTAGATGTAAAAAGCATGCACTCTCTCAAGGGGCAAAATTTCCACGGTGGCCTGTAGAAAATATAGTATTAAAATGCGCTAACTAAAGCTCTGTTTTTTTTTTAAACTTATTCTCTTTTAAACCTTTTTGTTAATAATGGCAGTTTTCTCATTAAAGGTAATAGGAAGTTCGTATCACAGTTTTTAAAAGATTTGAATTTATGTTCTTGAAATAAAAATAATAAGATATTACAAACAGGGCCCGGGTTAAAATATTGACAAAATGTGCTTGCATGCTGGCAGCCAAATATCTGGGGCGATCAATAGAAAAAATACTGAAGTGCCAAAAAAATTAGTACACCTGCCTAATATTGTGTAAGGCCTCTGTGATCACTCAGAAGCTCGCATCAGAACACGGCATGAACTCGACTAATGTGTGAAGTAGTGCTGGAGGTAATTGACACTACGAATCCTTCAGGGCTGACCATAAATCCCTAACAGAACCAGGTGGTAGAGATCTCTTCTGATACAGAACGTTGCAAGGCATTCCAGATATGCTCAACAACGAAGAGTTTAAAGTCAAAAGAGTGTTCTTGGAGCCACTTTGTAGCAATTCTGGAAGTGTGGGGTGTCGCATTGTCCTGCTGGAATTCTCCATGTCCATTGGAATACACAATGGACATTGTGGCATGGATGTTCGTAGACATTCAAAATTGGCTTTAACATGTAGATCCTGGCCTCATTATTCTTCGTGTTGCAAAAAAGTGGACCGTACAACTAAAAACCAAATCAAACCTTGTGATTTTAAAAACTTACCAAAAACCTTCGCTGCACACTTGAAAACCTCTCGTGACTTACTAACTGCAGCAAACAGGTTGAGAATCACTGCTCTATGTTCTTCATACTACGGATTATTTTAATCTGCGACTTTCTGAAACCAAACAGATTAACATAAACTGTAGTTTACAAGATTATGAACATAAAGATCAATAAATGTGCAAAATAAATTCTAGGTTATTTCTTATTGATAACCAAAACTTTATGATAACCCTAAATTCCATTCCAAACCTAAAAAAAATTTTAATACAGTTTTATGCAAGATATTTTCAATGGATCTAAAATTTATAATTTGGAGATGGTGGAAAAACTAAAAGTCTTTCTGCTTTTCCAGAAAGTTTCTTAGATTTTTTTTAAAATTTCCTAGCTTTTCCTCATCTTTAGTTTGTAAAGTTTTGAACATTTAATAGTCGCAATATTCATCGTTAAGCGAATAAAGTAAACAGCTGTAGTTTACAAGATTATGCACATAAAGATCAATAATTGTGCAAAATAAATTCTAGGTTATTTCTTATTGATAACTAAAACTTTAATGATAGCTCTACATTCAATTCCAAACATAAAAATGTCTGTTAATACAGTTTTATGCAGCACATTTTCAATAGATCTAAAATTCATAATTTTTAGATGGTTGAAAAACCAGAAGCTTTTCTTCTTTTTTAGAAAGTTTCTTTTTTTTTAATTTCCTAGCTTTTCCTCATCTTTAGTTTGTAAAGTTTTGAACATTTAATGATCGTATTATTCATCGTTAAGCGAATAAAGTAAACAGCTGTAGTTTACAAGATTATGCACATAAAGATCAATAATTGTGCAAAATAAATTCTAGGTTATTTCTTATTGATAACTAAAACTGTAATGGTGGCCCTACATTCTAAAAAAGTCTGTTAATACAGTTTTATGCAGCATATTTTCAATGGATCTAAAATTCATGACTTGGAGATGGTGGGAAACCCAGAAGCCTTCTGTTTTTCCACAAAATTTCTTAGATTTCCTTAAATTTCCTGGTTTTTCCTCATCTTTAGTTTGTAAAGTTTTGAACATTTAATAGTCGTAATATTCATCGTTAAGCGAATAAAGTAAACAGCTGTAGTTCACAAGATTATGCACATAAAGATCAATAATTGTGCAAAATAAATTCTAGGTTATTTCTTATTGATAACTAAAACTTTTTGATAGCTCTACGTTGAATTCCAAACATAAAAAGTCTGTTAATACAGTTGTATGCAGGATATTTTCAATGCATGTAAAATTCATAATTTGGAGATGGTGGAAAAACCAGAAGCCTTTCTGCTTTTCCAGAAAGTTTCTTAAATTTTTTTTAATTTCCTAGCTTTTCCACTTCTTTAGTTTGTAAAGTTTTGAATGTTTAATAGTGGTAATACTCATCATTAAGCGAATAAAGTAAACAGCTGTAGTTTACAAGATTATGCACATAAAGATCAATAAATGTGCAAAATAAATTCTAATTTATTTCTTATTGATAACTAAAACTTTATGATAGCCCTACATTCGATTCCAAATCTAAAAAAAGTCTGTTAATGCAGTTGTATGCAGGATATTTTCAATGAATCTAAAATTCATGATTTGGAAATGGTAGGAAAACTAGAAACCTTTCCAGAAAGTTTCTTAGATTTTTTAAAATTTCCTAGCTTTTCCTCATCCTTAGTTTGTAAAGTTTTGAACATTTAATAGTCGTAATATTCATCGTTAAGCAAATAAAATAAACAGCTGTAGTTTACAAGATTATGCACATAAAGATCAATAATTGTGCAAAATAAATTCTAATTTATTTCTTATTGATAACTAAAACTTTATGATAGCCCTACATTCGATTCCAAATCTAAAAAAAGTCTGTTAATGCAGTTTTATGCAGGATATTTTCAATGAATCTAAAATTCATGATTTGGAAATGGTGGGAAAACTAGAAACCTTTCCAGAAAGTTTCTTAGATTTTTTAAAATTTCCTAGCTTTTCCTCATCTTTAGTTTGTAAAGTTTTGAATTTTAAAATTTAATATCATCTAAAAATAAAATAACAGTATTTACAGATTATGCACATAAAGATCAAATTTGCAAAATAAATTCTAGGTTATTTCTTATTGAAAACAAACTTTATGATAGCATCTTATCCAAACATGAGTCTGTTAATCTTTTTATGAACAATTTTCAATGGATCTAAATCATAATTGGAGATTGACCATTCTCTTTTAGTTTCTTAAATTTTTTTAATTTCCTAGTTTTTCCCCATATTTAGTTTGTAAAGTTTTGAAGATTTAATATCATTATCTCCAAATCGTATTAAGACAAAATCTTATTATTTACAAAAATTTCTTTTATAAAATAAACGAAATATTATCCTGTTTTTTTTAACAATTTTTGTTACATGACAAATAACGTCATTTTTTCATAAATTGATATATATTTTTTTAAAAATAATTAAATAATTAAATTTAATTTTTTTTTTATTAGTTATTTTTTAAAATCTTGTAAATTATAACAGACAACATAAGACGATTTTTATTTGAGATTATGTTATTTGTTTCGTATAAACAAAATTTGTAATGATATTGTAAAATATTAAACAGATATACACATTTTTTGTTGTAGTTGAAAATTTAAAAAAAACAAAAATAAAATTATTTTATTGTTAAACAAAAGAGATAAATATGTAAGATTCTATTATAATAGCCTAATTAATCTGTCCGCTGTCTTCGAATTTATGAAGAGGTTGGACCTGGAATGGATAGACATCATATTGGATTCTTGGAGTTAGTTATCAAATTCAAAGTAAGAAAGTTTATCTTCTAAAATAAATTGGTATAAGGATACTTCCTATCACAGCAAAAAATACTGTCGTTGTTAAACATTCGAAATCCACCGTTTCCAGCCTTTTCGAGCGTTTAATGCCATTATTTGAAACCCTATTTTCCCCGATTAAGAGCAGGCAATTAAACTTATCAATTTATCACATTATAAGTATATGAAAATAACATTTTTTTCTAGCATTATGACGTCATTCCTTTAACCATCTCATTTAATTATTTTTTTATTTTAAATTATTTAACTATCGTCTGCATTACTTTCATACTTTTTATTGCTGAACTTAGATGTTACATAACTAATTTTTTTATATTAGGTTTAAATAATAAATTAGGTACATATGTGATAATTTTAAATTTAATCATCGATTATTTTTTGTTGCAATGAAAATTTTATCACCGGTATTGACAAAAAGTTCTTTTCATAAAAGTCTAGGAGTCTATTTCACAGAATAATATATATGTAGAGTTTAAGTTATATAGTTTTGAAAATTAAGAAGTTTCTTCATTTCTGTGTTTGTTTTATATACATAACCACACGATTTGACTAAATGAATTCAATTTGATTCTAAACTGCCTTCACACTATCGGGAGACTTTAGAGGAGTACAAAGATAAACAAATTATTGAGCGTGTACCAGCCAATTCTGAGCCAAAAAACAAACCATTTTTTTCCTGCCTCATAGGGTATTTTATAATTCTGGAAAGTTAAAAATTTTACTAATATCGTCATATGACGGGCTTTATGCTAGTATAATAATAGCCTAATTAATCTGTCCGCCTGTCTTCGAATTTATGAAGAGGTTGGACCTGGAATGGATAGAGGGATCCATATTGGATTCTTGCTGAGTTAGTTTTATCAAAATTCAAAGCGAGAAAAGTTTATCTTCTATTAAGATAAATTGGTATAAGGATACTTCCTATCACAGCAAAAAATACTGTCGTTGTTAAACATTCGAAATCCACCGTTTCCAGCCTTTTCGAGCGTTTAATGCCATTATTTGAAACCCTATTTTCCCCGATTAAGAGCAGGCAATTAAACTTATCAATTTATCACATTATAAATATATGAAAATAACATTTTTTTCTAGCATTATGATGTCATTCCTTTAACCATCTCATTTAATTATTTTTTTATTTTAAATTATTTAACTATCGTCTGCATTACTTTCATACTTTTTATTGCTGAACTTAGATGTTACATAACTAATTTTCTTTTATATTTGGCTTAAAAAATAGATTGCGTATATATGTGATAATTTTAAATTTAAACATGATTATTTTTTGTTGCAATGAAAACTTTATATCCGGTATTAACAACAAATTCTTTTCATAAATGTCTAGGAGTCTATTTCACGGACTAATAAATATCTAACGTTTAAGTTATATATCTTTGAAAATTAAGAAGTTCATTCGTTTGTTTGTTTTTTATGCATAACCACACGGTTAGAAATCGATTCGTTAAATTTTGGACATCATTCATATATACTGCAAAATAATCTCTGTCAATATTAAAACCTCTTCTGTCCACCCTATCACGTGATATGACAAGAAATATTGAAGTTGGCAACTAACATGCTGTCAGTAAAGATAAACAAATTATTGAGCATGTAATAGATAATTCTCTATTAGGTTAAAGAACATTTTTTTCTTTAACTGGAAGAATCCAGTCTAGATGAATTATAGCTCATATTGGAGAAAATCTTCATTTTGAAATCTACTCTTGTAGAAAAACAGTAGATCGTATCTCTCTAAATAAAATTAAACTATTTTAAACTCCTCCGAATGCATTTCTCTTTTGGAAATTATAATATTACTTAATTCATATAAAAAAGGGCTGGCAGATTTGCCATTGTAAACAGTGGGGAAATTTTAAAAAAATCAAGTGTTTCTGATGCTTGTTTAGGTTATTATGGTAAATATCGTAATTGTATGGAAGTATCGTAAAATGTTGTAATTCTACTTTATTAAATAAAATAATGACTGTATATATGACAAATATACAAAGTACAAAGGCACTTCTTGGGGTTAAGTATGAGTCCAGCTTCTTGAATGCATTTCAGAACTGTCGTTAATCGGATAAGGTGGTCTTCGTAACTTTTTGAGAAAACTACTATGTCGTCCAGGTAACACAGGCACATAGTCCATTTGAGATGGCATAGCAAATTGTCCATCATTCTTTCAAAAGTCGCCGGTGCATTGCAAAGTCCAAACGGCATGACTTTAAATTCATATAAGCCTTCTGGAGTAATAAATGCCGTCTTTTCACGATCCGCTTCATCCACTTCTATCTGCCAGTAACCAGATCGGAGATCCATGGAAGAAAAGAACTTGACATCTTTTAAACAGTCTAGAGCAGGGGTCGGCAACCTGTTTGTTCTTAAGGGCGCAATACTGAATTTGAAAATCACCGAGGGCGCATATTTTACAGATAATCAACAGGTATAAATAGGCATAAAAAACAGATTTTTTATAACTTTATTTTGTTGGTGTCATACATAATGATACATACAGTTCAGTGTGAAACTTGTGTGTACATATTTTCAGCTAATTTCTTATAATTGGGGATATATTTAGAGTTCCCGGTCTTTAAACAATTATCTAAATGTGAGTCATTAAGCTTTGTTCGGTATCTTGATTTCAAATTTTTCATATTTGAGAACAAAGACTAGCAATTGTATGTTGCACAATATGAATAAATTTTTAGCGCACATTTCCTTAAATTAGAATACTTATTTTCACCGACTAAATTCCAAAACATTTTATCATTACTATGCGCTTTTAAAATAATATCACTTTGCAAGTTTATTATTTTTAATTCTAGGCTATTATGAAGCTCGAAATTTACTGAAACTAATTCAAGGACATCATCTTCAGTAACATTGAATGGATTTATGAAAATTCTTAGAACGGGTTCTAATGCTGCAAAATCGTCAAATGTAGAAGAAAACTCTTCTATTAACTTATCTATAATTTCTAAATATGATGTATCAGTAAAACTTTCGTTATTCAAATTTAAATTCTCAACAGTATATTTTTGTATTTGGGATATGTGATAATTTTCAATAGATTGGATTTCAACAATACTAACTTGCATTTGAATGTCCTAAACTCAACTGACTACTTGCTGTATATCGCTGTTTGACAAGAGTAAGTAAATCGCTCTAGCTATCATACATTTACATTAGTCCAGCGAGGGCGCATTAAAAATCGATCGGGGGCGCCATGGCACCCGCGGGCGCCGCGTTGCCTACCCCTGGTCTAGAGTATCGTCAATACGGATCATTCGGCCACTGAGCTTGTTGGCTAAGCTTCTTTATGCGGCAATATAAAGGATCTTATTTCAAATTTTACCACTGCAATTTACAAAAGTAACGTATTATCGTTTAAAATAGAAGTTAAAACGGGTTATTAAAAGATAAGTTTTAAATAAAATCCGTATTATGTTTAATAGTTGTCTTTGTTAGCAAGCAATGGACTATTTATAGTTTAACACAGTGAATTTTTTACACTGAAATCCTAGAAATGTTAGAAAATAATTCTTAAAAACTATATAAATAGTTACTATATATATTTTCATACATACCTCAATAAAATATTTAACAGTTGAATTTATAACAGTCAAGTTTGCAAATATATCAGCTATTGTAAACAAATTTGTTTTTAATTTTTGGAAAATCTCCTAAAATATTTCAGCAAACACATGATAATTTCTTCATAAATGTAGATGAAAAATCTCTAAATATACATCAATGCAATTGTTGTTGTTTTATGCCCCTTAAACAAGCCAAACACGATTGCTCCACACTCTACTCATATTAAGGAAAAGGGGTGTGCCTTTTGTTTTTAATAAGCACCGTTAAGGTGGAAGAACAACTTTGTTCAAGTGGGTCCTCCTAATTATGAAGTAGGGACCAAGCAGATCACCTATAGACTTGGCCTGTCTACCCCATAGGTATTGATTGACAACTTGGAGGACATTGTGACCACGAACATATTTTACTTGCCCCAGTCACTTTTAACGAACACAGCGTATCTTACCTCAAAACCCTAAAATTCAATGAAAGTTCTGTACTCTAAGCGGTAAATGAACCAGAAAATATTTTTGAAGTTGGATCAAATTTTAGAATAAAGTACGTCGGCCTGATAAATAGTTTTCTTTTGTTGTCACCAGCTCCCATAAAAGTTTGCCTATATCTGGTCCACATATCAGAGCAACTTTAAGACGGCTTTTAGAAATTCGGAATCGATTTTTAAATGGTGATCATTCAAGTGCTTCTTCAATTGTCCGAAGAAATAAAAATCACTTTATGTAAGAAAACTCTGCGATTATCCCAATGATAATGCAAATCCATTCATCTTCATGAGAATTAAAGCCTCTAGAAAGAATTGCATTCTAGTGGTCCTAAAATATTTATTGACTTCAGCTAAACATGTTTACAATGGGTAAAATTATAACAAAGTATATTGGTCCGCTATTTTTTATGTTTTATTTTTACATTTTCAGAAAAGAAAGTTTGCCTATTCCTGGTCCAGAACATAGAGCCACATCAAGAAGGATTCCGGAATTTCGGAGTTGTTCTCGAAATTTCCTTTCAAGAGCTTCTTCAATGGTCCGAAGAGAGGAAAATCACTTTGGAATAATAATAACTTTTTGTTTCCAATAGTAACTCACATTACAAGAGTATCCATCTTCACTTGAACGGAGAGCGACACCTCTTGAAAGGTATTCATCCTAGTGGCCTTGAAATATTTATTGAGTTCAGATGAACTGTGATGAACTTGGGATGACTGATGAAAGACTGACGAATTTCAGCTGGAGCATCTTAGTTTTAAACTCAAAAACATTATCCAACAGAAAAGAAAGGTTTTTTTTATGAAATTGTTCTTTTGTTTATTCCTGGTCATGATCATATAGCCACATCAAGACGGCTTACGGAACTTTGGAATTGATCATCAAATTGGCTTTCAAGAGCTTCTTCAATGGTACTAAAAGATGAAAATCATTTTGTTTGGAATAATAATAACTTTGTGTTTCCAATAAAAATTCCCATCACAAGAACATCCCTCTTACCTTGAACTGAGACCAACACCTCTTGAAAGAAATACATCCTCTGATGGCCGTGAAATATTTATTGAGTTATGGTGAACTGTGATGAACTTGCGATGACTGACAAAAGACTGACGAATTTCAGCTGGAGCATTTTTTTAAGAGCAAATATATTATCCTGCTTCGCACTACACTCTTCGACCTTGTTTCTTTCAAGGCCTCCATCATCTAACTAAGACCTCCGAGAGTAGTGTGCTACATTTATCTCTGTGTAAACTGATACTTTCAAGTTGTGTTTTAGTGGTTGTAATTCAAAATGAATATATTAAGGCTTAATTAAGTACAGGGCACTTTTAGTATTATGGACTACGAATTACTTTAAGCAGATTACACAATTATACATAACACTATCATCGAATTGTTAATCGTTGATTCGTCAAATCGGAACAGTTCGTCTTTCGAAATGTAGCAGAGCAGCACTATTTTACACTGAATTAGTTCACAAGGAAAAGCACCACACGGCGGCAGCCGCATGTGGCTCTTTGTATAGGCGTTTCCTTCTCCCCAGTCTTCGGCTTTTAAGTAATCTATCAATAACAATTAATATGCATACATGGCTCTCTGATATTTTCGTTATCTTATTTTATTGATAATTTGGTTGCCCTCCCTCGAAAATCGAAACATCAATGCAGTAGTTGAATAGGAATTTCCCTTATTATCTATGATTGTCTTTTAAAGACGTGATCTCATTAGTATGTACAGGGAATTTAATTAGTGCGGGGAATTCATGCTTGTTACCTTACTTTTAAATCACCTACGAATTCTATTAATAGGTCTTTTACCATCTTCAGGTAAAAGTTTATTACCGAAATGAGATTTTAAAGGGTATCTCGATATTTCAAGAAGATAATTCCATAGATAAACGATAAACGATATTTCAAGAAGATACTTCCAGCTGTTGTTAGAGGTGACGCGTTAGATATAAACGAAACGAAATATTTTTAAAGATTTTAAAGCATATGTGAATTGGTTTTGTACTTACTTAATAAGTGGTCCCTTAAAGTAACCAAATACTTTAAATTCATGGTTTACACATTCAGAAATAAAACTTAAATCTATAAGAGATCAAGAAATTATCGTTACTGAATTAAATGAAGTCATAAGGTACAATTTGGATGAATTTTGAAAAACTAAAATAATTAAATTAATCATAAAATAATATTTTACTTTTGTCTTTTTTTCTAGTTTTTTGGTGGTTATTTTGTAGTCATTTAATACACAAGAACATTAAAATTGATCTTTTGCTTCTTTCCTACTGCTAATTACGTTCTACTAATTGTAATTATCGTTGTACCCCCCTCCTTTAGGTTTTTTATTGTATCGAAGAAGAAGTTGATTTAAGGACTTATATATGTGGGGAAGGGAGGTCCGATGGATCTCGATGTATTTTTAAAAGTCCCCCGATGTATTTTGGATATCCCGATATCCAAATATATTTTATACATCCAGATAATATCCCAATATATTTTAAACGTATGTATTGGAAGATATTAAAAATTCCTCTGTTTTTACAGTCCTGACGAAAGTATAATTAAATTTGTCAAATTCATTGCAAGATTTAAACTTATTAAAATTTGTGTAAATTTCTAGTTTCTACTGCAGTTCTTGAAACATTGATTTCAACCCTAAAAAGAGTAAAACAATTCAAGGTATAAAACTGGTTACAACAGTTTGACAAATTTAGTTATATTTCGGTTCACATAGGCAGGACTGTTAAAACTGATGATGGTTTGAACAAGCTTCCTTAACCCTTTGAAGGGCACTGGTATATATAATATACCGGCTGTTAAACTTTTTTCTCTGATTTATACAGAAAAAAAAGTTTTTGATTTTCAATTTTTCATCAAACTATAGACACTTAATTTTTCTCCTTCTTTTAATTATTCCTGTCAAAATCTTCTTTCAGAATCAAGCTCTATCAAAACCCGATCCTAAAAGTAAAAATTCGATTTTTCAAAGTTGAGACTTTAAAATAAAAGTACCTATTTTATTTTCACAAATTTCTTATCTATTTGATTTATAGAACATTTTAATAAAAATTATTAATTATTTTTCCAATATTATTAAAAAAAATGTGTCATTTTTTGCTGTTCCAAGA
>CM063506.1:115757680-115780180 GCA_032207245.1 Pardosa pseudoannulata | reverse complement strand
ATAACATTTATCTGTTACAGTGTATAATATTTATACGTAATAATTGATAACATTTATCCATAATATTGGATAACATTTATCTGTTACAGTGAATAATATTTATACGTAATAATTCATAACATTTATCCATAATATTGGATAACATTTATCTGTTACAGTGAATATATATAAGAGAACGTCCATGTCTCTTCGTTATAATTAATATTTAATATTTATCCAAAATTTAGGTTAATATTTATCCATAATATTGGATAATATTTATCTGTTAATGAAATAATATTTATGCGTAATAATTGAGGGTATCTATGCAAAATATAAAGTATAGTAAATTTATTTAGCAAATGGAATAAATAAGACAACGTCCAAATCTCCTTGAGTTAATATTTTAAGTTACGAAATAATAATATTATTTTAGGTTATTTAATAGTAAAGATAATAATTTAGGTTATTATAATATTATTACTATATTATCATTTTAGGCTATTAGCATACCATATTGATAATAATAATTGAGATTAATATTTATCCATAATAGTAGATTACATTTATCTGTTGCGGACAATAATATTTATCATTAATAATTGACAATATTTATCCATAATATGAATTATAATGAACTTATTTACTGAATGAACAAAATAATTGAACGTCGAAATCTCCTCGGGTTAATATTTATCCGTAATATTGAATAATATTTATCTCTTACAGAGAATAATATTTATGCGTAATAATTCAAGGTATTTATCCATAATATGTAATATAGTGAACTTATTTACTGAATGCACAAAAGAAGAGAACGTCCAAATCTCTCCGAGTTAATATTATAAGGTTATTTTAGGTTATTAGGCTACTACATTTATAACAATAATTGAGATTAATATTTATCCGTAATATTGCTAACCTTTATCTGTTACATGGAATAATATTTATACCTGATAATCTATAATATGTGTCCCTAATATGTATCCCTAATATAGTGAACTTATTTAAGGAATGAAGTAACGGAGAGAAGGTCTAAATCTCCTCGGGTTAAAATTTATCCATAGTTTAGGTTAATATTTATCCGTAATATTAAATAATATCTATCTGTTACAGGGAATAATATTATTACATAATAATTGAGGGTATTTATTCATAATATGTAATATAGTGAACTTATTTACAGAATGCACAAAAGAAGAGAACGTTCAAATCTCTTCGTGTTAATATTATACTGTTATTTTAGGTTATTAGGATATTGCATTTATAATAATAATTGAGATTTATATTTATCCATAATATTGGATAGCATTTATCTGTTATATGGAATAATATTTATACGTTATAATTGAAAGCCTTTTCCATAATATGACATATAGTGAACATATTTACTGAATGAACAAAAGATGAGAACGTCCTGATCTCCTCGGGTTAATATTTATTCATAATATTGGATAATATTTATCTGTTAATGGAATAATATTTATACGTAATAATTGAGGGTATATATCCATAATATGTAATATAGTGAACTTATTTACTGAATGCACAAAAGAAGAGAACGTCGAAATATCTTCGTGTTAATATTATACTGTTATTTTAGGTTATTAGGATATTGCATTTATAATAATAATTGAGATTAATATTTATCTATAACATTGAATAACATTTATCTATTACATGAAATAATATTTATATATAAAAATCGACAATATGTATTAATAATCTGGAATATAGTGAACTTATTTACTGAATGCACAAAATAAGAGAACGTCCAGATCTCCTCCGGTCATTACTTATCCATAATTTAGGTTAATATTTATCCGTAATATTGAATAATATCTATCTGTTACAGGGAATAATATTATTACATAATAATTGAGGATGCACAAAAGAAGAGAACGTCCAAATCTATTCGTGTTAATATTATACTGTTATTTTAGGTTATTAGGATATTACATTTATAATAATAATTGAGATATATATTTATCCATAATATTGGATAGCATTTATCTGTTATATGGAATAATATTTATACGTTATAATTGAAAGCCTTTTCCAGAAAATGACATAGAGTGAACATATTTACTGAATGAATAAAAGATGAGAACCTCCTGATCTCCTCGGGTTAATATTTATTCATAATATTGGATAATATTTATCTGTTAATGGAATAATATTTATACGTAATAATTGAGGGTATTTATTCATAATATGCAATATAGTCAACTTATGTACTCAATATAAAAAAGAAGAGAACGTCCAAATCTCTCCTTGTTAATATTATACTGTTATTTTAGGTTATTAGGGTATTACATTTATAATAATAGAGATTAATATTTATCCATAATATTGAATAGCATTTATCTGTTACATGGAATAGTATTTATATGTAATTATCGATAATATTTTTCCTTAATATGGAATATAGTGAACTTATTTACTGAATGAACAAAAGAAGAGAACGTCAAAATCTCGTCGGGTTAATATTTATCCATAATTAAGGTTAGTATATCATAATATTGGATAAAATTTATCTGTTGCATGGAATAATACATGGAATAGTATTTATAAGTAATAATCATTAATATTTATCCTTAATATGGAATATAGTGAACTTATTTACTGAATGAACAAAAGAAGAGAACGTCAAAATCTCCTGGTGTTAATATTTATTCATAATTAATATTAGTATAATACAATATTCGATAATATTTATCTGTTGCATGAAATAATACATGGAATAGTATTTATACGTAATAATCCATAATGTTTATCCCTAATATGGTATATAATGAACTTATTTACTGAAGGAACAAAAGAAGAGAACGTCAAAATCTCGTCGGGTTAATATTTATCCATAATTAAGGTTAGTATATCATAATATTGGATAATATTTATCTGTTTCATGGAATAATACATGGAATAGTATTTATGTGTAATAATCCATAATGTTTATCCATAATATGGAATAGAGTGAACTTATTTACTGAATGAACAAAAGGAGAAAACGTTTAAATCTCCTCGGGTTAATATTTATTCATAATTAAGATTAGTATATCATAAGGTTAGTATATTATAGATTAGTATATCATAATATTAAATAATGTTTATCTGTTACATGGAATAATACATGGAATAGTATTTATACGGAATAATCGATAGTATTTTTCCATAATATCGAATATAGTGAACTTACTGAATGAACAAAACAAGAGAACTTATAAATATTATCGGATTATCATGCATCCATAATTTTGGTTAGTATTTATCCATACTATTAAATAATATTTATCTGTTGTGTGGAGTAATACATGGAATAGTATTTATACGTAATTATCAATAATATTTATTCATAATATGGAATATAGTGAACTTATTTACTGAATGAACAAAAGAAGACAATGCCTAATTGTACCTCTCGTTAATATTTATTCATAATTAAGGTCATATTCAATATACCATAATGTTGAATAATATTTATCTGTTACATGGAATAATACATGAAATAGTATTTATACGGAATAATCGATAGTATTTTTCCATAATATTGAATATAGTGAACTTACTGAAAGAACAAAAGAAGAGAACTTACAAATATCCTCTGATTAATATGCATCCATAATTTAGGTTAGTATTTATCTATACTATTAAATAATATTTATCTGTTGTGTGGAGTAATACATGGAATAGTATTTATACGTAATAATCAATAATATTTATTCATAATATGGAATATAGTGAACTTATTTACTGAATGAACAAAAGAAGACAATGCCTAATTGTACCTCTCGTTAATATTTATTCATAATTAAGGTCAATATTCAATATACCATAATGTTGAATAATATTTATCTGTTACATGGAATAATACATGAAATAGTATTTATACTTAATAATCGATAATATTTATCCATAACATGGAATATTGTGAACTTATTTCCTGAATGAACAAAATGAGAGAATGTCTAAATCTTCTCGGGTTTATAAGTATCCATGATTTAGTCAAATATTTATTCATACTTGAATAATATTTATCTGTTTTATGGAATAATACATGGAATAGTATTTATACGTAATAATCAATAATATTTATCCATAATATGTAATATAGTTTACATATTTACTGTATCAATTAAAGAAGAAAACATCCAAATCTTCTCCATAATAAATAAAAGCGATCTCTTAAGAACAAACATTTAGTATTTCCTGTCTGATTGACGAGTATTTTATTTCCCCCAATTATAAAGCGTGGGTATATAATTCCAACTTCAGTTTCACTTGATGGATTACATTTTAATTATGTATACTGAGTTTTAAAAGGGAATGATCAAGATAAATTGCACTGAATGCTCCTCTCAGTGAATAACCTTTATCTGCTCTGAATTTTCGGAACAAATAACGCATTAGGGTATGCCTCAATTTCCGATTCAATATAGTAGAAGCGTAAGTTTCCGGAATACTAAATAAATGAAAATAAATTTGTAATATAATGGTATTTTTTTTAGTGTTTTTTAAAATTTTTTATATCTGAACAACCCCAAATTAAAATTTAATTTCTCAAATGTTAGAGCATTTTTTTATGTGTAAAAAAATCATGAAAATAATAAAATTATAAATAATGAACATTTATTAGCAAAATAGTGCCTTTTTTACGCAGAGTATAAATAATATTTCTTAAATAAATTTTTCAAATTTTTTGCATGAAGATTACATTTATGGATGCAATAATTATCTTTACAGAAACATTTGAAGCTATTTCTGTGAGAGGTCTACTTCTAAAGGCTTCACATTTTGAAAACATAATTGACAAATCCATAGATTGTTTTACAGTACAGGGATTAAACTATAAGATATATAACTCTTTCGCTATGGGCCATATGTTTGGACTAGTGGTCAGAATGTGGTATCAGCCCAATTTCTTCAACTGAAAATTTCAAGAATTTCTCCCCCTCCTAACCAGAACGTTATCATTTGCTATATCTATTGAAAAGAAATTTTGTTCTGCCCATTTCCTGTTTTGGCTCTATCACCAGATAATCCTTTGTTCGAGCCACACAGATTATGACTCACTCGCCTCGAGGCTCGACAATTGAACATATGTGTCCTCCTGGACAGAGAAGGTAAAATTTCTACCAAAGAAGGCTCTAACCTTTTTCTATAGTACCTTTTTTATACCTTTTTATATAGGAACTGCCTTAAACCAGATTCAAAAAGACAATCCTCATTGTAACTTGGCAACAAATTTAGCTCCAAATATTCAAGGTAAGGTAAATATTCAAGGTAAATATTCAAGGCCAATATTCAGGTAAATATTCAAGGTCAATATTCAAGGTAAATATTTAAGGTAAATATTCAAGGTCAATATTCAGGTAAATATTCAAGGTCAATATTCAAGGTAAATATTTAAGGTAAATATTCAAGGTAAATATTCAAGGCCAATATTCAGGTAAATATTCAAGGTCAATATTCAAGGTAAATATTTAAGGTAAATATTCAAGGTCAAAGTAATTGGGTTTAACGGTATTAAATTTCGAACTTAAGGAAAGAGCATCATCGAACAATAATATCCAAAAAACTCTTACCTTTTCACTTTCGGATTCTGTGGGACGCACTGGAAAAATATTCTTCAGACACAATTTAAAGAAGCCTTCCGGTATGAACAAAACATTTATTTTACACGTTCTGACGAAACGCTAACTAAACACATAAAGAAACACGAACATCATACATCGATTCCAAAGAACAACTAAAAACCGGAATCAAAAGCAAAACAAAATCGTTCTTTCTTTTCTGTTGCCATTTGGGAAGGGGAAAATTTTACAAAAATACAAAATTCAAAGTTATCACGTGATTTCGTTATCCATTTTTCCCAAACGGAGTACCTAGCGAAGTGTAAGGTCTTCACTTTAACTTCCGAACTTAAGCAGAACAAAACATAAATTTAGGACTCTAGGCAAAAAGGGATCCAAACAAAAATTTAATACACTCCAGCTCAAAAGGAAGTGAGGAAGTGAGAAGGTTCTCATAAAAAATTATGAGTAACCAACGTGTTGTCTAATTAGGAGATAATTAGACTGTAACCTTGACAATGACCATTCAGTATGGTTAACAGCAATGCATGGATTCAACAACATGAAGCTCAGAAATAATAAAAAGTATTACAATAATAATAATAGGGACAGTAAAAAGTTGCAACTTGGTACAGCAATTAAAAATAAACAAAAAGTGACAACACTAACAAAAAGATATATTTTTGAGTTTCATTTTTGAGTTTATAAAATTTTAAAATTTTTATTAAGCATTTTTTCAGTTTTTTTTATTTTTATAAACATAAAACAAGACAAAACATTACGCAAAGTAAAAATAAACGAGAGCAAAGTAGTGGAATGATACGATACCCAAAATATTGGGGAATGAAATATTAATAGAAAAATATCCAAAAGGTACAGAAACAAATATTAGTCACCAAAAACACCTGTGACTAGCCAATATCTCTCCAAACCGGAGAAATACATCGAAACTCTATAATATTAATCAAGGTAATTTGAAATCTAGCGCCAAAATAACAACAGTTTGAGGAATGTTCAATTTTATTTATCATTTGTTTGGATGCAAATGGGTATTACTTAACACATTGAGCAGTACGTCTGTCCAAGGGAATTGACAGAAGACTATTAGCAAGGCCGAAATCAGTCCTTGAAACAAGACCCTGAATACATTCTTTTTCAAAAGATACGATTCTTCAAAATAGATCGAATCTTCAGAAACAGAATCGATTTTTAATATAAAAAAACGATTCTTTTTTGAAAAGAATACATTTTTTTTCTAAAAGAATCAATCTTTTTCTAAAACAATCGATTTTTTAAAAAAAGAATTGGTTTTTAAGGAAAATAATCGATTCTATATAAAAAAGATTCTTATAAAAAAGATTTGATTCTCATTACAAAATAGATTTATTATTACAAGAATCCATTCTTTATAAAATGTATCGATTCTTTATTAAAATTAAAAAAACCTTTAATTAATACTATAATGTAAAAGGTTATTAGCACATTAAGCAGTACGTCTGTCCAAGGGGATTGACAGTAAACTATTAGCAAGGTTGAAATCAGTCCCTGAAACAAGACCCTGAATCCATTCTTTATGAAATGTATCGATTTTTTATTAAAATTAAAAAACCTTTAATTAATACTATAATGTAAAAAATCAAGTCTTTATTAAAATTACTGATCCATTTTATATAAAAAATCGATTCTTTTTTAAAACAATAGATACTTTAAAAATATCAATACTTTTAGTAAAAAAATATTGATAATTATCTGAAAGAATCTATTCTTAAAGAATGGATACTGTTTTTAAGAATCGAATCTTTGAAAAAAGAATCCATACTTTTTGAACTGATTGCATAAAGAATTCGATTCTTTTTTGGAAAGAATGGATTATTTCCTAAAAGATTGGCTTCTTTTAAACAAATCTGTTCTTTAGAAAACGAATCAATTCTTGTTCTAAGGAAGCGATACTTTTTTTAAAAGAATGGATTCTTATCATTAATAACCGATTCTTTTAGTAAAGAATCAATTCTTTAAAAAATGAATTCTTTTTCAAAAAGAATCGTTTCTTTAAAAAATCTTTATTGAAAATAATTGATTGTTTTTTTAAAAAGAAACAATTGTTTTACAAAGGAATCGCTATTTTAAAGAATCAAAACTTTTAAAATAGAATCGATACTTGTCCTAAAAATCAATATTTTTTAGCAGAATCGATTCTTTAAAAATTAGATCATTTTCCTTAAGCATCGATTCTTTTTATAAAGACTTTTAAAAATAAACATGTGTGTTACAAATACTTAGCCACTTTACCTTATTAAACTTGGGAATTCAGTACTTTACAAGTATAATGAAAGAATCCATTCTTTTTTGGAAAAAAAAATCATTCATATTTTATTAAAGACTTCTTTGATTATTTTTTTAAATGATATGAATCATTTTCTAAAGAAACTAATTCTGTAGTTAAAAAGGAATTAATTCTTTTATAAAAGAATTGTTTCTTTTTTGAAAAGAATCGATTGCTTTCTAAAAGAATCAATGTTTCAAAAAGTTGTTTCTTTTCTAATAAAATTAGTTCTTGATGAAAAGAATCAGATAATTTAAAATATTTGGAAACAACCAATTCCTTTAAAGAATTGTTTATTTTTAAAGGAATTGAATCGTTTAACAAGAACAGATTCTTTTTTAAAAGAATGCATTCTTTCATAGAATCAGTATTTTGTTTCAAAAGAATCTATACTTTGTTTTAAAAATATCATTTCCTTCAAAATAATTTAATTAATTTAATATAGAATCAATTATTTCAAAACATTCAATTCTTTAAAAAAATTCTTTTGAAAGAATGGATTTATTTAAAATTGATTTGTTTAAAAGAATCGATTCTATTAAAAAAATCAATTCTTAAAAAAATGGATTGTTTTAAAAGAATTGATTATTTTTTAAAAAATCGATATTTGCATTAAAATAGTCGATTCTCTTAAGAAGAATCTATTTTTTTTAAAGGAAATTATTATTTTAAAACAGAGAATAAATACTGTGACACAAAATATCGATTCTATGAAAGAATGGAATTATTTACAAGAATGGAATAATTCAAAATAATAGATTCTTGTGCAAGAATCGATTCTATTGAAACAATCAATTCTTTCAAAATTATGAAATCTTTTAAAAGAATTGATTCCCTCATACGATCTTTTTTTTTGTTTCGAAGGAATCGATTCTTCGCATTAAAATAATCGTTTATTTTGTAAGAATAATTTTTTTTAAAGAAAATCGATTCTTTTGAAATAAATTACGCAGAATGAAAGAAAAGATTCTTTTACGAAGACTCCATTATATTTAAATGATCGATTCTTTAAAATAAATATAGACTATTTTGAGATATTCGATTGTTTGAAAAGAAGCGAGACATTCATCGAATTAGTATTTTGATTGAAACGAATCGATTATTTGTTTTAAACAATCAATTCTTTGAAAAGAATCATTTATTTAAAAAGTGCGATTATTTTAGTATGAATAATAGATTGTTTCAAAAGAATTGATTCTGATTCTTACTGTAATTACTGATTCTTTCTTTGAAAGAATCGATTATTTTGGAAGAATTGAATCTTTCAGAATAATCTATTCTTTTGAATGAATCGATGTTTTTAAATAGACGATTCTTTTTAAAAAATCATTTTGTTTTTTAAAGGAATCTATTCTTTTAGAAAGAAAAGTATTTCCAAAGAATGGATTGTTTATAAGAATCGATTCCTGTGAAAGAAAATACAGATAGTATAAAAGAACCTATTCTTTTAAAAATAATATTCTTAAATATTTTATAATGTTCTTTTTTGTTGAAGCAAAGGAATACAATAAAATAACGTTATATAATAATAATATTTATCAGTAAAGTTGAATACGATTAATAAATATTATCCAATATATATATATATATATATATATATATATATATATATATACAGTGTTTATATTCACCAAACATTTATCCAAGTATTAGTAATATCAGGTATTACTTTCATAATATCAGGTATTATCCTTTCGTAGAATTATTATATTCTTTGATGTTGTACAATGTACTTTTGTATAAAAGTAAAATTAATTCAATATAATATATTTCTTAATAATCGATTACATCAATTTGTAATGTTGAATAACATTTATATGCAATAAAATAATATTATCCAATACACATAACCAGTAATTACACGCGTCGAATATTTATCAATGAATAATTATTATCCAATATATTCCTCAATTGATAATAAGTATCTAAAATCCGTATTTTATCCATAATATTTATAAATTACCCAGAAGAATATTTATCTGTAATATTGCGCAATATTTATCAGAAGTAAAGGATAATATTTAGCTACAATACTATATTGCATAATAATTATTAATGATAATGGATAAGATAGTTATACTTTAAATGTTACTACATCAAACATCTGCTTGATGAATAATTTTTATCGATGTATAAAAATATCAAACTCATCGAAAAATAATGGAAGTGTAATTTATGTATCCATTTCATAATCCATAATTCAATAATTCATCATAATCCATAATTCATGTATCCTGCAAGGTTCCTTATTTTATCTCATTGGCAACGAACTAAAGCCAGGATTCTTTTTTTTTATTTTTTATCCTAAATAGTGGGCTACGTTCTTATGCATGAATCTACAACTTATTACATTTATTAAGACTCCCTTAAATACCAATCACTCAAATTATTTCTCTCCATTTATGGGTACGTTTTTTATTTTGTTTGAAGTGCTACGGTCTACTGTTTTGCTACACGAAGGTTAAAGAGACCTGGACCTACTGCTTAAAGTCGATTCCGAAGAGCAGCGGTCTACCATTCGGCTATTTATGGGTACTGTAACGTCTCTGGATTCTCTGGTAGCGTGTGGGTATCAAAGTGGTTGTGACACGAAGTACAGCTTATAACAATAACAAAAACTTTTATTCTTGACTAAATAGAAGCTATTTACAAGTTTTCAGAATGGAAATCACAGGGCTCAGGTGAGCTGGTATGGACCTAAAAGTCCCAGGTTCTAGGCGAACCTAATAAACAATCTGCACTCAGATACCGACAGATATACTGTTGTACAAGGGTACAACTTGGACTCTTTGAGTCTCACACAAAACTGGAGAATGGCCCTCCAAAAAACCAACAGCAACAAGTCGTCGCCTTCGCTCGTTCTCTCCTCTTTCGCAAGGAATCTCTCCGAAAACTCGCCCCACCAGACGTACATTTCACCTCTTCCTATTGGCTTTTCATTCCCGCGTCACCGTCCTGCTGGCCTTCGATTGGTTCTTTCGTTGGCACATGACAGGCTGACATTTCGGCGTTGCGTCCGACCTTCTAATTACCTCGGGCATCTGAAGGCGTGTTGAAGCAAAATCCCTTTGTAGTTTAGAGTCAAAAACCCAGACAGAAAGTAGCCTTGGCCTGGGCTTTAACAAAACCTCTTTGTGATGAATCCTTTTTGTGGTGAAGCCAATGGGGTGTAGCGACGTCACAGTACGTAAGAAATAATCAAAATATAATTCAATGACAAATAACGTAAAAGTTCAGTTAATCAATAAAAAAAATGAGTGATGAATTAATTCTAACCAACATAGGATTTGTGAGTTCATTTGAAAGATTTCGTAGTATTTTTTTGCAACTAAACAGAAATGAAATATTTTATTTCTTTTAAAAATGAAACAAACATTTATAATTTTAACTTAAAATTCCTACTAAGCATTGAAGGAGGAATGAATTAATAAAACTATTTTGTTTTTCAACAAATAATTACTTTCTCACATTTTATAACAATTCTTTAGGAAGACCTGTTTGAGAACGAGATACTATTTACTTGGATGTAGAAAAAAGGATATAAACAGCGTCTTATTTCCAAAAATTTTAAAATGAAATAGCTTCTAAGAATTAGTTTAAAATCCTCGCGGCCATTCGTGAGAGGGTGAAAGTGTTTTTCTTTAATAAATAGTTTAAAACAAAAGAGTTTTGAGAAAGTTTTTCGAATTTCTCTTTCTTTGAAATTCTTTTTTAAAGGTAAATATTTCATTTTTCCAAAGACCCTTTTGATTCCATTTTTTTTTATGAAATCAATTGCTGTAAAGTAAAAAAATCGATGCAGCGTTTGGTACTTTTTAATAATAGAATGCACCGTATTTCTATTTTTTTTTCTTTAAATTTACTGTGCTTTTCTTTACTGGTTAGACTTGGTTAGCTGCTTATTGAGATCTATCATTGCTTTGGGCATCAAGTACGGTATTATTTGATTCAGAGCTATCATGCAGTATTAACTGCTGATTGCTATTCGTTACGACAGTTTGTTAATTTTTGACTTTAATTAGAAATTACTTTAATCTGGGATTTGGGTTAGTTAAATATACAGAGTAAGTAATGTGTTCTATTAAATTTAGAGTGAATACTTAACTTACTGGGATCTTCTTTACTGTTATGACATATGGAAAGTACTTGTGACCTACTCTTGCTTTGGAAGTCAAGAAAAACATTGTTTCATTTAGCATTAACTGAGTTTAATTTGTTACGACGATTTGTCAATTTTTGACCAAAGTACTTTAACATTGGATTTCAGGTAGTGAAATATGCAGAGAAAGTAATGTTTTCTGTTAAGTTTAGAGTGAGTACTTAATTTACTGTTCTCTTCTATGCTGTTACAAAATGCGGAAAATACTTTTGACTTAATCTTGCTTTGGACATCAAGAGTAGAATTGTTTGATTTGGCATTAGCATGCTGTATTAACTGCTGAGTTCTATTCATTACGATGATTTGTAAGTTTTTGAGCAAAGTATTTTAAGCTGGGATTTCATGTAGTTAAATATGTGGAGAAAGTAATCTATTGAATTTAGAGTGAATACTTATTTTACTGTTATCTTCTTTTCTGTTAAAACAAGCGGAAAGTACTTATGACTTAATCTTGCTTTGGACATCAAGAAAAAAATTGTTTTATGTAGCATTAGCATGTTGTAACGTATCCGGTCTCTGTTTTAGATGACACAAGAAAGAATCGGGTGTATCTTGATTGATGAATTTATTTACACTTCTGCTATATACATCATTTCACAAACACATACACACAAAAAAATTTCCTATCACAGGTAAGTGATTAGTACACGTAGGCCTGAGTAGAGACGGGTACCTAAACTAAAATCAGTCTTAGAATATTGGTGATTCGATGGAAGAAACAATTCGGTAGCTCTCGTGAAAGTTCACTGAAGTACTGGTAGAATATTAAAGCACAATTAGAGTTCCGGAGGAAAAATTCAAACAATCCTGAAGAGGATTATATTAGAAAAGGAAACCCAATGCACAGGGTATCGTTTCAATCTCAGCAAGAGATATATCCCAAGACGGGATTTCGCTAAATAAAACTCTCCGATGGAGAGACTGGTCGAGGCGACCTCCGAGTTAGCCGATGCGGGCTACTCTTTAAAGAAAAGATCCCAAGGTGGGATTATAGCAAAAAAACTCTCTGGTAGAGAGACTGGTCAAGGCGACCTCTGAATTAGCTGGTTGCTAGCTAACTAACTTCTCTAAAAAACAAATCTTCTCTCGTCTCTTTCTAGGGGAGGGGCCTCTAAGAGAGGGGCCTCACCCACAATTTCATTATTGGATCACCCAGCGATGACCTCACCTTCGAACAACTGGATTGGTCCGGGTTAAACAATCATCGGCCGCAAACCCAGGGGTTCCTGGAATTCTTAGCGGCTACATCCAAGTCGCGGCGAATCCTTTGTCGTTCCAGTGATCATATTTTTGGCTGTCAGTGAAGGTGCCGGGTTGTCTGGTATATTGTTCCTCTACTATAGGGCACAACAGTGTAGACATCGTGGTGCCGGGGAAAACAATCCTTTTGTATCCACACAAGCGAAGTCCACCTCTCAAAGCAAAGTTCTTTGATGTCGACACACCGCTAAATCACGCCGTTACAATGTTGTATGACCGAATTAATCTGTTACGACGATTTGTTACTTTTTGAGCAAAGTACTTTAAGCTGGAATTCCAGGTAGTGAAATATGAAGAGAAAGTAATGTATTCTGTTTAGAGTGAATATTTAATTTACTGTCCTCTTCCTTACTGTTACAACTTGCGGTAAGTACTTGTGACTTACTCTTGCTTTGGACATCAAGAGCATAATTGTTTAATTTGGCATTAGCATACAGTATTAACTGCTGAGTTCTATTCATTACGATGATTTGTAAGTTTTCGAGAAAAGTATTTTAAGCTGGGATATCATGTAGTTAAATATGCGGAGAAAGCAATGTAATCTATTGAATTTGGAGTGAATACTTGATTTACTGTAATCTTTTTCACTGTTAAAACATCTGGTAAGTCTGTGACGTACTATTTCTTTTAACATCAAGAACATCATTGTTTGATTTAGTATTAACATGCAGTATTACCTAAGTTCTATTGCTTACAGTCCTTTGTCAATTGTGTAAAGTACTTAAAACCAGTATTCTGGAAGTTACAGAGAACGTTATGTGATCTGATAAATTTAGAGTGAATACTTAGATATGTAAAGAATAAAGCAGTGTTCGGTACAGAGATTTAAAATATAGTAATTGCAATTTTCTAAACGTTTTCATTAAGTTTACTGTACTCTTCTTTACTAGTAAAACACCTACTAAGCCACTTGTTGAGAAATATCCTTACTTCAGGCTTCGAGAGCAGTATTGTTTGAGATGCTATTGACAGGTAATAACACAATCTGAATTACATTTCTTACGACAACTTGTCCATTTTACAAAAATATATTTTTACCCAGGATGCCAGGAATTAAGTTAATAAAGAAAAAGTTAGAAAGAATGTTTGTTATGATTTAAACCTCTTAGAATAAGATGAAATCATGTTTATTTGCACTGAAAAATCAGAATATTAGGAACACTTTGAAGTTAATTTTTTTTTATTAAATTTCTAAACAAATACTTGGTGATTACTTGTCTAACATTGGAAATTTAAAGAAAATAATTAACTAAAAAGCTCACAATTTAAAGTGAAATTTTGGGAATACATTTAGGGGATCATCTAAGTATTAAAAAGAAAAACTATATTTCTGATTTAATTTATATTTGACTTACAGTTTTCAAAACACAGCTCATCTATTAGAAAAGATATGAAGAATTCTTTAAAACATTGCAAGTTCTTTTATAAGGTTTTTATCACGTTTATATCATTAGCTTAAATAACTTACAGAAAATATGTAGTGTGCTAGAGGAGTGTTATAGAGTAAATTAAGTCTTAAAACGTTTAAGTGAATTTACAATGAGATACAAGCATGTAAAAAATCGAAGCACTCTCTTACAGTGCATGCGCGAACTTTACATATACCCTGGAAAAATAATGTTACTTTTGAATAGTGTTTGAGAAAGAAGAAATTAAAACTCATTATAAAACTCATGGACAAATATGTCTTAATTAAATAATTTTATACAATTAAATACCTAAGGAATACAATCGGAATACAACTTATTTGTAGATATCGAAGACTCCTCTCGACTTGGCGTCAGCCCTGCAAAAACATGACATCTCTATTCCTTCTTCTCGTGTCGCTCCAAAAAATGTCTATCCCGCAAGCCGCGGATGCCAGCAGCGTTCACCCTCTTCTTTCCTCTGGTAACAACATTGCCCTCTAAAAAAATCAGACTGCCTCGGCGAGAAAAAACAGTGGTCCCTTTTCAGAACGAAGGGGTCAGAATACCGCTAAACCAACGGGTCCTTCTAAGTCTGAAGCTTCTGCTAGTTCAAACCGGTCCTGTTCCTTATGTCTTTGACGAAAGCTTACTAGAAGGGGTAAAGAAGCTGAACCGAATGTAACTTATTGTTACATACCCATACATTTATTCTATAGTTTTGTAGCTAGTACTACTGGGCAACTTATTAAAAAATGCTCAAGTGTATTGTAAAGGCGTGATTTAGCGGTGTATCGTCATCAAAGAACTTTGCTTTGAAAGGTGGACTTGTGTGGATACAAAATGATTGTTTTCCAAGGCACCACGATGTCTACATTTCTGTGCCGTATAGTAAAGGAACAATATGCCAGACGACACGGCACCTTCACTGACAGCTGAAAAAATGATAGCGGGAACGACAAAGGATTTGCCGCTACTCAGATGTAGCCGCTAAGAATTTCAGGGACCCCTGGCTTTGTAGCCGATGATTGCTTAACCCAGACCAATCCAGTTGGTTGAAGGTGAGGTCATCGCTAGATGACCCAATAATGAAATTGTGGGTGAGGCACCTCTCTTAGAGGCCCCTCCCCTAGAAAGAGACGAGAGAAGATTTGTTTTTTAGAGAAGTTAGTTAGCTAGCAACCAGCTAATTCAGAGGTCGCCTTGACCAGTCTCTCTACCGGAGAGTTTTTTGCTATAATCCCACCTTGGGATCTTTTCTTTAAGGAGTAGCCCGCATCGGCTAACTCGGAGGTCGCCTCGACCAGTCTCTCCATCGGAGAGTTTTATTTAGCGGAATCCCGTCTTGGGATATATCTTTTGCTGAGATTGAAGCGATTCCCTGTGCTTTGGGTTTCTTTCCTTCTAATATAATCCTCTTCAGGATTGTTTGCAGTTCTTCAGAACTGTGTTCAGATCTCTTACCTATAGTTCAGCGAACTTTCGAGAGAGGTACGAATTGTTCTTCCATCTAATCACCCATATTTCGGCAGAGACTGAATTTAGTTTAGGTCCCCGCCTCTACTCAGGCCTATGTGTACTAATCTCTTACCTGTGATTAGAAATTGTTTTTATAGTGGTGAAATGATGTATATAGCAGAAGTGTAAATAAATTCATTATTCAAGATACACCTGATTCTTCCTTGTGTCACCTGAAACAGGGACCGGATACGTTACAGTATATAAAAATTGAAAAAGATATTGGCAATGCATTGAACAGTTTTTTAGAAAATCTGTCCAAATAGCTGATATAAGAGGGCAGTCTCTTACGAATTGTGAAAACAGAGTGTTGAAAACCAATGAGAAAGTAATTTTAAATTTTAAAACACGTTTCAATCTTATACACTACAAAGCAAAAACCTCTTTATTACTAATTTTGGTCTTTTAATGTTAAAAATTAATTTATGACCAAGGTTATAGAATAAATCACAAGTATTTGTTAGAAAATTTAAGAAAAAGTTTAAACACCAAGTATTCCTAATATTTTCTCTCTTTAGTTTATATTTTTTACTGTGTAAATATGTATAGGCATAAACATTATTACTTGAATTGCAACTCTATTGAACACAAAAAAATCAATAAGTATTTGTTTCTAAATTTTTAAAAAATCTTTAAACTCTAACGAGCTCCTAATTTTTGGTTCTTCAGTTTACAACTTTTTCAGTCAAAATATGCATAGGTATAAAACTTATTACTTGAAATGTAACTCCATTGAACAAAAAAAAAATCAATAAGTATTTATTTCGAAATGTTTTAAAAATGTTAGTACTGTAAAGTGTTCCTAATTTTTAGCTCTTCAATTTACAATTTTTACAGTCAAAATATGCATAGGTATAAAATTTATTACTTAAATTGCAACTCTATTGAACAAAAAAAAATCAATAAGTATTTGTTTCGAAATTTTCAAAAAATGTTTAAACTCTAACGTGCTCCTAATTTTTGGCTCTTCAATTTACAACTTTTTCAGTCAAAATATGCAGAGGTTTAAAATTTATTACTTGAATTGCAACTCCATTGAACAAAAAATATCTATAAGTATTTGTTTCAAAATGTTTTAAAACTGTTTAAACTCTAACTTGTTCCTAATTTTTGGCTCTTCAATTTACATTTTTTACAATCAAATTATGCATAGGTATAAAACTTATTACTTGAATTGAAATTCCAATGAAAAAAAAAAAACAATAAGTATTTATTTCGAAATGTTTTACAACTGTTTAAACTCTAAAGTGCTCTTAATTTTTGGCTATTCAATTTACAATTTTTACAGTATGCATAGGTATAAAACTTAATAAATGATTTAAAACTCCATTGGACACAACAAACCAATATGCATTATTTCAAAAGAAATTAAAAAAAAATTAAACTCTAACGTGTTTTTAATATTTTGGATCTTCAATTTGCATTTTTTATAGTCAAAATAGGTATAGGTATAAAACTTATTACTTGAACTGCAACTGCATTGAATACTTGCCAGCCAAAAAATTTCATTTGGTTTTTTATTCTGTAAGAAATAATGAAATATGTATTTTTTTAAAGACATTAAAAAAAGTAAACTCTAATGTGTTTTTAATATATTGACTCTTCAATTTACATTTTTTACAGTTAAAGTAGGTATAGGTATAAAACTTATTACTTGAACTGCAACAGCATTGAATACTTGCCAGCCAAAAAATTTCGATTGGTTCTTTGATCTATAAGAAATAATGAGAATTAAATTCAGTGAAAAATTACGTAATTTCCTAGTATTTCAAGTAAATGCAGAGTGTTAATCCTATTTAAGATAGAATTCATGAATTCTTTTGCAAAATTTTGTATTTAATCTCTTTGTTATGAAATGAAATTAACAATTTTTCATTTCTAAAGCATGGCGCATATTCTTATTTCACCTTTTTTAAAACCACAGCTATTTACTTAAGGAGGAATAAATTAATGAAAGTTTTCTCTTTTTCGCAAAGATATTTACTTCATAGCTTTCTGAGAACCATTAATTCTACTTTGTAGCTCTCTATGGGAACGAGGTATTATTTCCGTGAATTTAAAAACTGAATATAAACAGTTATGCACTTCGACATTTATAAAAAAGAAAAAACGGCTTGAATGAAATAGTTTATAATCCTTGCAGCAATACGTGAGAAGGAGGGGGGAAATATCTTTATTAAATAAATAGCTTTCGTTATAAGAGATTGGAGAAAGTTTTCGAATTACTTTTCCCACGAATTTCGTTTAAGGTTACATAAAATATTTTGTGACAACATTTTGATTTATTTCTTGCTAAAATCAGTGCCTCCAAAATAAAAATTCGATACCGTGTTCAGAACAATTTTATAATAGAATAATGGGAATTTTAAAATATTTTCCAGGAAAACATTTTTTATTGTTTTACTTTTCATTAATATTCTTTTTATTAAATTAATGTTTTATTAAATTATTTTTTATTAAAATAATTTTTCATTAAATTATTTTTAAACTTTTTCATTAAATTACTATTTTATTATACCATGTTTTTAATACAATATAGGGCATTTTTCGAAAATTTTTATTAAATTACTCTTTCTAAATTACTTTTTCATTATACCATTTCTATGATAGAATA
Source organism: Pardosa pseudoannulata (assembly GCA_032207245.1). Taxonomy (NCBI): domain Eukaryota; kingdom Metazoa; phylum Arthropoda; class Arachnida; order Araneae; family Lycosidae; genus Pardosa; species Pardosa pseudoannulata. Next base: position 115,761,348 of record CM063506.1, on the reverse strand, counting down.
ATAGGGAGTTTTTAAAAATGTTCATCCAATTACTTTTTTTGAACTACTTTTAATTAAACTACATTTTTTAACTACTTTTATTAAATTATTTCACATTAAATAACTCTTTTCTTCTTATTAGAACACTTGCGAAATTATAAAGATAAATTACTTTTTAATTATAACAAATTTATTATAGAATAATGAGAACTTTTGAAAATATTTCACCCAATTAAGTTTCAATGAAAGTAATTTTCAATGAATTACTTTTATTTAATTATTTTACAGTAAATTACTCTTTTCTTCTTATTAGAACACCAGAAAATTTATAAAGGTAAATTACTTTTTCATCACACCAATTTTATTATAGAGTAATGGGGATTTTTCAAAAATGTTCATTCAATTACTTTTTTAATGAAATTACTTCCTTAATCTACCTTTTCATTGACTTACTTTTATTAAAATATTTTAGATTAAATTACTTTTTTTTATTATTAGAACACCAACGAAGTTATAAAGCGAAAAAAATCAATAAGTATTTGTTCCGAAATGTTTTAAAAATGTGTAAACTAAACGTGCTTCTATGTTTTAGCTCTTCAATTAACATTTTTTGTAGTCTAAATCTGCATAGGTATAAAACTTATTACTTGAATTGCAACTCCATTGACCACAATAAACCAAATGAATTCTTTTAAAGAAATATTTTAAAAATTAAACTCTAACGTGTTTTTAATATTTTGGCTCTTCAATTTACATTTTTTATAGTCAAAATAGGTATAGGTATAAAGCTTATTACTTGAACTGCAACAGCATTGAATACTTGCTAGCCAAAAAATTTCGATTGGTTTTTTGATCCGTAAGAAATAATGAAAATTAAATTCAGTGAAAAATTACGTAATTTCTTAGTATTTCAAATAAATGCAGAGTGTTAATCCTATTTGAGGTAGAATTCATTAATTTTTTTTGCAATATTTTGTATTTAATCTTATTTGCTACGAAATGAAGTTAGCAATTTTTTATTTCTAAAGCATGGCACATATTCATATTTCACCTTTTTTAAAACCCCAGCTATTTAGTTAAGGAGGAATAAATTAATGAAAATTTTCTCTTTTCCGCAAAAATATTTACTTTTCGCTTTTTTTTTACTTTTTAGCTTTCTGAGAACCATTAATTCTACTTTGTAGCTCTCTATGGGAACGCGATATTATTTCCCTGAATTTAAAAATTGAATATAAATAGTTATGCGTTTCGAAATTTATAAAAAAGAAAAATGGCTTGAATGAAATAGTTTATAATCCTCGCAACAATACATGAGAAGGTGGGAGGAAATATCTTTTTTAAATAATAAGCTTTCTTATAAGACATTGGGGAAAGTTTTCGAATTACTTTTCCCACGAATTTCGTTTAAGGTTACATAAAATATTTTGTGACAACCTTTTGATTTATTTCTTGCTAAAATCAATGCCTCTTAAATAGAAAATCGATACCGTGTACAGAACAATTTTATAATAGAATAATGGGAATTTTAAAATATTTTCCAGAAAATGTTTTTTTATTGATTTACTTTTCATTAATATTCTTTTTATTAAATTAATGTGTTATTAAATTACTTTTTATTTAAATAATTTTTCATTAAATTACTATTGTATTATACCATGTTTATATTAGAATAATGTGTTTTTTTGAAAAACTTGATTAAATTACTTTTTCTAAATTATTTTTCATTATACCATTTTTTATAATAGAATAATGGGGATTTTTCAAAAGTGTTCATTCAATTACTTTTTTATGAAATTGCCTTTTATTAAACTATATTTTCATTGAATTACCTTTATTAAACTATTTTACATTAAAAAATTCTGATTAGAACACCTGCGGATTTATAAAGATAAATTACTTTTTCTTTATAAAATTTTATAATAGAATAACGAGAATATTTGAAAATTTTTCCTCTAATTACTTTTAAATGAAATTACTTTTCAATGAATTACTTTTATTAAATTATTTTACATTTAATTACTCTTTTCCTCTTATTAGAACACCTGAAAATTTATAAAGATAAATCATTTTTTCATTACACCATTTATATGATATAATAATGGCGATTTTTGAAAAATGTTCATTCAGTTACATTTTTAAGAAATTACTTTTATTAAACTACATTTTCATTGAATTACTTTTATTAAATTATTTTAGATTAAATTACTCTTTTTTTTCTTAGAACATCTGCTAAGTTAAAAAGGTAAATTTCTTTTTCATTATACCAATTTTATAATAGAATATTGAGAGTTTTTCAAAACGTCTCATCCAATTACTTTTTAATGAAATTATTTTTTCTTAAATTTCTTTTATGAAATTGTTTTTTATTAAATTACTTTTCATTGAATTACTTTTATGAAATTATTTTACAATGAATTACCCTTTTTTTCTTATTAGAGCAGCAACGAAGTTATAAAGAAAAATTACTTTTTCAAAACAGCATTTTAATTATAAAATAATAGAGATTTTTCAAAAATGTTCATTCAATTATTTTTTATAAAATTACTTTTTATTAAATTACTTTTCATTGAATTACTTTTATTAATTTTTTTACATTAAATTACTCTTTTCTTCTTAATAGAACACATGTTGAGTTATTGGTAGAAATAATAGTTCGAGTAACTAGGCTAAAGACCAGGGAACTGCATAGAGCCGTAAAGACCGCAAAACAATACGTCTAAGTTTTAAATTTATATGAAAATATTTAAAAAAAGAAAAGAAATTTCCAGCTTTTAAAATTGTCAAATTATTGTTTTTATCAAATGTTGAAATTCTAAAAAATCTAAAATTTCTAAATGAAATTCTAAAAATCTAATAATATTTTGAAATAAATAAACTAAGAAAAAGTGAATATAGTCCTACTTATGTTAAATAAATATTTTCATAAAATTTGCACTCTAATTTTTACATTGAACTATAAATCAAGTCTTTTTCCCATGTAGACTCCACATGTGGCCTTGAGATGGGATTGAGCTCATCATAACAGTTGGTAGCGCTATGGTTAATTTTATGCTACGCAGTTTCTAATAAGACCTGGAACTTAAGCTTATAGCCGATTCCAAAAGGCGACGAACATCCTTGCCAAAAGCGGATTTCGAATAATTACGCCAGTATTGAAAGGTAGCATACTACCCATTTGATAATCGCAAAACTAAAAGAAGAATTATAGAAAATCCCTTAGAATAAAAATTCTTGTAAGACTAGGACTGGAGTCATTGCCTGGATATCTTTGGAAGATTAGTAAAAGTAGAAGGTGATGAGAAATTGAGAAATATCAGCCGAACCATTAGGTACCCCATTAGGAGGGTGATCGAGTTCCTCTCAAATTAATGATTGTATCCTGTAGTAAGTCTTCTGCATTATGGATACGTGCTTCATTATAAAGTAGAATTACCCCATTTCACAGTTTTTCCAAACCTTTCGCCTTAATTGCACTTTGTAATCTCTATCCTTTGTAATCTCTTGTCCTTTCTAATCTCTCTTCAGCAGTAGAGTATCCCAGTGATGGAGGCATCTGGATCCTTGATATAAGTAATGGGCCCTGGTAATCAAAGAACCAGGTAGGCATATCTTTTCCAGCAAATGAATGGATCTTGAACATTTTAGAACGAGGGATCAGAAGAAGACAACAATGCCTGGAGTGATGGCCC
>CM063506.1:115685180-115752680 GCA_032207245.1 Pardosa pseudoannulata | reverse complement strand
AAAATTTGCTTATCTTCATATTTCTCTAATGTCTTTCGATACTGTGAATGCAGTTTAGAATCACGTTGAAATCTTTTAGTCAAACCGTGTGGTTATGTATAAAAAAAAGAGCAAACCTCTTAATTTTCAAATCTATATAACTTAAAAGCTAGATATTCATTAGTCCGTGATATAGACTCCTAGACTTTTATGAAAATAATTTGTCATTAATACCGGTGATAAAATTTTCATTGCCACAAAAAATAATCTATGGTTAAATTTAAAATTATCACATATGTACCTAATCTATTATTTATGCCAAATATGAAAGAAAATTATTTACTTAATATCTAAGATCAGTGACAAAAAGTATGAAAACAATGCAGACGATATTAAAATAATTTAAAATAAGAAAGGATTAAATGAGATGGTTAAAGGAATAACGTCATGATGATAGAAAATGTTATTTGTACCTATTTATTACGAGATAGATTGATAAATTTAATAGCCTGCTCTTAACTGGGGCAAATAGGGCTTGAAATAATGGCATTAAACACTCGAAAAAGGGGCAGGGATGGATTTCGAACGTTTTAAAGAATTTCTTTGTGTTTTGCTAACCCCAACTCATCAAGAATCCAATATGGGTGCCTCTATCCATTCCAGGTCCAACCGCTTTATAAATTTTAGTACAGATGGACAGATAACTGAGGTTTTTATTATATACGGGATTTTCTGTTCAACAATAAAAAACGACGAAAAGGTTCGGAGCCTTTGGATACACCAACAGTCTATTGGAGTGGCAAAATCCTCCTTTTAATTACCTAAAGATTTGTTGCTTTTGTAGTTTAGTTCAGAGGTTCTCAAAGCACGACCCTTAAATACATCTCCTCATGTTATATTGACCCTCCCCAACCATAAAACTATTTTGGTATTTCTTCATAAGCTTAATTTTTCCTCTATTATGAATTGCAATAGAAATGTTTGACAACCAGGATGTAATTTCATTACTATAAGTTGATCATAATTAAAATATAGCTACTCATCTCAAAAACAGTATGTAATTATATATTGCGAAATGTCTAATTTTAAATACAAATAATTGAAATTTTGACTTTGAAAGTGGTGTAGCATGGACAACCGTTTAACATCACTATTGGGCTACGACTACATACCTACCTGCTACTTTTAATAACAGATTGAAATTTAGCTATTCGTTCCTATGTTATCATTAACCAGTAGCATTTGAATGGGCAATTAACAGATAAACGGTGGTTTGATTTGACAAATTTGGCTTTATTTTGGATAGGAAATGAACTACAATGCGTATCCGGATAGTTTACAAAACCAGCAAAGGAGGAAAAAATTATATTACTTTTTACTAATTCAGAATATTTTTGGAAACAAAAATGTTCTTAAATAAAGGATTTCAAGGAATGTATTTGGTAGAATTCGTACTTACTTGGGAAATCTCAAAGAATTTCTAATCCATCGCTTTAACCACTAGTCCAGGACAGCTTTCTAAGATTATTTCTAAGATATTCTTTCTAAGATACCCCTTAGCAAAGAAGATGTTTAAGAAAGCTTTACTGTTTAGCTATTGGAAGCTTGGTTGAAATATATAAAATTGACAGTTCTCTAAATTAACAATTCAACAGTTGCTGTTGCTGTTGTTGCCTATGACACTTGGTCTAACCAAAGCCAGGGGGTGCGCCTTTAGTTTACAATTCAATAGTAACAAGAGCTGGTACTATAGAACTCTTAAATTATTACAGTTACTGTAACTATATCTCTTATTGTTACTGTTATTTTAAGGACAGTAACAGTAACATTCTTTAATATAATGGTAAACTACCTTGCTACATTTTGCTACAGAATGCATAAAAAGCCAATGTCAGTACTAAGGTTGAGCTTGCATCTTTTTCACCAGATCAAAAATTCTTTGGCCACTTTATGGAAGAGAACCACGAAGATTATCTTCTCTCCAACAAGTGTTAACTGTTGGTGTTGCTAGCAGTGGACCAAATTTAGACCAAAAGCATATGTCCCCAAATCACTATAATGTCTTAAAATAGAAGATGGTTATGTAACACCTCACTCAAAGAGAAATCCCGACATTTTTAATTGTTAGTTGGTGAAATATGAGTAGTCATACACTTGATGCTGGTCTTAAAAACTTTTGGCCGCTGTTCGTAGGAAAAATCCCTAAAGTGTCCCTGAGCGAAATTCTAAATATAAATCTGCTGTCTTCTCGGACACTCTCAAAAATAGAAAATTCCAGTCCAGTTGCTTAAGGATTAGTCATGTAACGGAGAGATATTCCAAATATATCTATTTTTCCTCTTATAAGAGAATACAACAATTTAAATGCAGAGAATATCTGATGTTGAAGTCTCTGAATGCGCAGACGAGCAGAGAATTCACGATCTCGTTTCTCTTAATTCGTAGAGGGGAGCAAATTCATTGCATATGAGATTTAGCTGATGGCCCAACAGTTGAGTTGAAGATAAAAATACACTGAATACACTGTCTTCATCAGCATTCCAGTCAATAAGGTGGTGAATTAAGAAACGATTATCAGTAAGGATTAAAATATCCACAATATCAGGGTCATTGATGTTCTTAAAATAGCTCAAGATTCTTTTGATTGCAATCACCAACAAGTACACTACTGTATTTAGATTAGATAACCGACAGACTGAGAAACCTTGTTCCATAAAGATATGTTGTTTAAAATATAAAAAGGTACAGCACAGTGTATTTTCCAATGGTCTTAGGCGACTCCGGGGAAAGAGTCGCCCTAGCCCAAAATAACTCGCGACCCTTAGGTTTAGAATCACTGGTCTAGTTGGACTCTAGACAGGCTCCTAAGACTTCAAACATTCTGATATTTCCTCATATTTAATTATTCAGTAAATTTTAAATTTCTTAATTCTGAATATCTTGCCTTTTTTGCACATTTCAGTCGAATTACTGTCAAAACTACTTTATTTAAAACCAATAAGCTGATATGTTCCAAATTTTAATTTATTTTACTACCAGAAATTATTTATATGTAAATAAATATATGCTATATTTAATAATTTCCTTCTATTATAACACCTAACCTATTATAACACTATAACGTTTTCTTTTATACGCTGTTATCGTGCCTCTATAACAGCAACAGAGTGTTCTGACGAAATCCAAACAAGTAAGGTACTACCTTTCAGTGCCAGAATCTAAGAGTTTGAAGCTTACTACTTGCATGGATGAACATGGCCATTCGTAATTTTTAAGCAGTAATATTCAGTCTCAATAGCAATAATCCCCTATATAATAATAGCCTAAGTTGTCTGTTCGTCTGTCCTCGAATTTATGAAGCGGTTGGATCTGGAATGGGCATCCATATTGAATTCTTGATGAGTTAGGGTTAGCAAAATTCAAAACGAGTAAAGTTTAAAACGAATAACTTTTAGTCAGCATATTGCAAACTAGAACAATATTTATTAAATATAAAAGGGAAAATCGTTCCCCATACAGCCGTTTCAATAGTTGGGAACTGCGCATGTTTATTTCGATCATTTTCGTACCTTATGTTTAAAACACACTCTTTAGTAGTGAACCGGAATGACTTGTAATCGGGATCTTCAATCCCAAAGATTTTTTTAATTCAACCAATGTACATTGAACTATAGGAGGCTTTCAAGCAGTACCATCGCTGATCGCTGTATCACTGATCTACCTTGCTCGCTGTTTGGGATTTGACTGTACCCCTCCCTATTTGATATCGCTTTCCGAATTTCGCTGTTGAACTTCGGCAAACTTTGGAAGATTTTCCCCAAACCTACATCTTTGAGCCAATTACATTCCGAGGTGGTCAGCTCTCTTTCTAAATGAATTCAACGTGATTCTATACTGCATTCACAGTAACGGGAGACTATAGACGAGTATGAAGATAAACAAAGTATTGAGCGTATACCAGATAATTCTTAGCAAAAAACAAACTATTTTTTACTTGGCTCATACGGTATTTTACAATTCTAAAAAACTAAAAATTTTAATGATCCCGTCATTTGATGGGCTATATGCCAGTATATTTATAAGAAAGTTCAACGTTCTAAGCCATATCAAGCACATAAAACCTAGTTATATGTAAAAACTAAATTTTTTTCTCGAAATGAATAACTTCCATCGTACGATGTTTTTATATCATTAAAAGAACCGAAAATGAGTTTTAAACGTTGATTTCAATAAATTATGTAATGAGATTTTATATTAATCTTTTAACACTTTGACTGCCAAGCCAAAATTGCAAATGTTCACAACGGGGCCAAACTTTTTTTTTTGTGTAATTTGTATTTTTTCAACATAAAACTATATATAAAAACAATATTTCAAAACAAACAATATTTTAAAACAAACTCTCTCTATTTATATATTCCCTTTTTTGTTGCATGTTCCAAATATTTAATTTTTCATAAAACTTAGCTCATAAAATCGTCACATATACCAATTTGCGCAAACCACGTATACCTAACACATCGTAGGGAGCCCAACAATCAAACTCCAATACGATTTTCATGTAACTGATAACATCTTTGATAGCCATGGCCTGAAGTGTTAAAACACCATGGCTATCATATCGGATAGCCAGTGTCACAACTGAAATATCACTGGATATCACATATGATAGCCATGGCAGTCAAAGTGTTAATATAAAACCAATATACCATCATAAAAAAAGCGTTTTGAATTTATCCAGGCATTTCACCTTACCTACCTAACTCTTAATCTAGCTCCCCATTTCTTTCTAAAATTTCCCTTCTTTGAAAGTTTTACATTAAACATAATTTTAAATATTTTCTAGACTTGCAGTTAAAATAGTTTTTTTTTTTACTTCCAGTAGTTTTGAAACTTTTTACGGTTTCTTTTTCCGGAAAAACTTTTTCAATATACATTATATTGAGTTGAATAAAAGCGGTATATATCTTTTTCACTTTGAGTTTAAATTTAAATTTTGCTTCTATATCGAGCTTGCCCTGAATGGTAAACAGTTTTGTTTATTTTCAATTTCTGTTTTAGTTATTTTATATAATAAAACAGAAGTTTTTTAAAGGTTTCTAAATTTTTATTTCATTTAAAAGTAAAAAAATATTTTCTTTTTCAATCTCTATAAGTGACAATATTTTCTTTTAAATTTTTTGTTTAAGTACTGAGCCCCACCTAATCTTCTTACACACTTCAATCTTATTCAGTGTTAAAATAATATTCAAATATGGTCTATTACCTTCAGAATTACTGAGCAGACTCTAATGGAAATTGATTTGAACATTAATTGAAATGATAAAAAAATTTAGCAGTTATAATATTCAATCATTTGTTATCCCCAGAGCAATCTAAATATGCTCTATAGGGTTGAAGACTGGAGATTTGGTTGGACTATTCATTTGGTGTATATCTTCACTTCCCAGAAAATCGTCCACCAAATGAATTATGTGACAGTACGTTGTCGTGTAATGGAATGAAATCAAGGAAAGATCCGCCCCTTAAAAAAGAAACACACTGTTCCGGAATTTCATCCCTAGACCTCACAATTATCACATGGAGGAATGTGTTGCCATCCAACAAGAGGCTTGTGAAAACCATTTCTTCCATAATGATCGATTTCTCTTCAGTGATGAGTATCGGTTTTGCTTATCACTAATTCTTGATGTACTTTCTTACAGAGAGAACAAGGCGCCTACTACCTAGGCTCAAAATGATAAAAAAATTAGCAGTTATAATAGTCAATCATTTTTTATCCCCAGAGCAATCCAAATATGCTCTATAGGGTTGAAGACTGGAGATCTGGTTGGCCAATTCATCTGGTGAATATCTTCACTTCCCAGAAAATCGTCCTCCAGATGAACTATGTGACAGCTCGTTATCGTGTATTGGAATGAAATCAGGGCAAGCTCCGCCCCTTAAAAGAGAAACACAGCGTTCCGGAATTTTATTTCTACACCTCACATCTATCGCATGAAGGGATTGTGTTGCCATCCAACCTGATTGTTGTGGAAACCATCAAACCATCAAACCTCCTCTTCCATAATGATCTATTTCTTTTCAGTGATGTGTCTCCGCTTTGCTTATCACTAATTCTTGATGTACTTTCCTATAGAGCAAACAAGGCACCTACTAACTACGCTCGAATATCCAAAAAATCCACCAATGAGAATTGGAGGATTTGGGAAGTCTGGTATGACTTGATTTGATGCGATACTGTCTAATTATTTGCAAGGGTAGAACTGATGATACCGATACTTAATACGTAACGGTGATACTAAACGTCTAATAACATGTTTGCCAGCAGTGGTAATTGAACACATGAACTCTGGTACTGAAGAGAAGCGTCCTACCTATTTGACCACTGTTCTGCTCGGTCTGACAAGTCACCATCTTGGATGGCTGTACAACATTTTATGCATTTGAAAAGTACTAACAATGCCTTAACCATTAGGTTAAGCTTAGGTTAGGATAACGATTAGATTAACTGTTACTCACCTGTATAAGAATGTGCAACGAGTACATTTTACACTTGTTTTTATTTTATGCCACATTTGTGCTTGAAAAAATGAAAAGCATGATCGTTCCAGTTGATAAATTTGTTTTTATCTTGTTTAGGAAATAAAATATTATTTGTTTTTGTGAAATTCACAAGACTGAATAAGACTATTTGTATAAATTTTATAAAAGATATAGACTGTTAGTTTTTTCTAAAATTCAATCTCAAGTTTTTAACATAAATATTTACCGTGGTAAAATGTGTTTATAAATCAACGTAGTCGGTAGGATTCGAACCTACGCGGGAAGATCCCAATGGATTTCGAGTCCATCGCCTTAACCACTCGGCCACGACTACACAGTCTTATAGTAGAATAAAAGCTTTATCTCTCTCATATATTTATTCAGCTTCAACTTTATTAGTAATTAGTGTACGTGTGCAAGAACTCTCGCATGTAGAAAACTTTCTACCTTTGCCCCCCCATTATCCATAGGAGGGGTACAATAACTTTAAAGTATAAAATATCACATAGATATAAAATTAAATAAATTCATGGAATATAAAATAAAACTAAATGCAATTTGATATTTTTAAGGAAAATATTATTTTTTCCTAAAAATATATCTTATTTCGGGTATTTTCTGTCTTTTGACACTTCATTTGCAAAAATTATTTTACAATAAGCTTTAATGTTTAACACCGATTCTGAAAGTCTAATAACATCTCTGACAGCAGGGGCAATGGAACTCATAAAATCCTGTATTAAAGAGCAGCGTCCTACCTATTTGGCCACTGTTCTGCTGGGTCTGACATACCACTATCTTGGATGGTTGTACAACCCTCTATGTCTTTGAAAAGCACTAACAATGCCTAAACCATTAGGCTATCGTTATACACGTGTATAAGAATATGTGCAAATAGGACATTTTATATTTGCCTTTACTTTATTAAACAGCCACATTTTTGTTTGCAAAAATGAAATGCATGATGGTTCTAGTTGATAAATTTCTTTTTACTTTGTTTAGGAAATAAAATATATGTTTTTGTGAAACTCACATGATTGAATTAGACCATTTGTATAAATTTTATAAACGGTATAGACCGTTAGTTTCCTTGTAATTTAATCACAAGTTTTTTTATATAAAAATTACTGTAGTAAAATGTATTTATGAAACAACGTAGTCGGTAGGATTCGAACCTACGCGGGAAGATCCCAATGGATTTCGAGTCCATCGCCTTAACCACTCGGCCACGACTACATAGTCTTATAGTAGAATAAAAGCTTTATCTCTCTCATATATTTATTCAGCTTCAACTTTATTAGTAATTAGTGTACGTGTGCAAGAACTCTCGCATGTAGAAAACTTTCTACCTTTTCCCCTCTCATCCATAGGAGGGGTACAATAACTTTAAAGTATAAAATATTACATAGATATAAAATTAATTAAATTCATGGAATATAAAATAAAACTAAATAAAATTTGATATTTTTAAATAAAATATTATTTTTTTCCTAAAAATATATCTTATTTCGGGTATTTTCTGTCTTTTGACACTTCATTTGCAAAAATTATTTTACAATAAGCTTTAATGTTTAACACCGATTCCGAACGTCAAATAACATTTTTGACAGCAGGGGCAACCGAACACATAAAATCCTGCCTTAAAGAGCAGCGTCCTACCTATTTGGCCACTGTTCTGTTGGGTTTGACATACCATCATCTTGGATGGCTGTACAACCTTTGAAATGCACTACCAATGCCTTAACCATTAAGCGACCGTTACAGAGCTGTATAAGAATATGTGCAAGTAGGACATTTTACAATTTACATTTTCTTTTACTTTATTAAACAGCCACATTTTTGTTTGCAAAAATGTATGCATGATGGTTCTAGCTGATAAATTTCTTTTTACCTTGTTTAGGAAATAAAATATATGTTTTCGTGAAACTCATATGATTGAATTAGACCATTTGTATAAATTTTATAAACGATATAGGTTGTTAGTTTTTTAAATTGAAATTACAAGTTTTTATTTATATAAAAAATACTATGGTAAAATGTGTTTATACAAGTACGTAGTCGGTAGGATTCGAACCTACGCGGGAAGATCCCAATGGATTTCGAGTCCATCGCCTTAACCACTCGGCCACGACTACACATTCGATTGGAAGAATAGAACCTTTGTGTCTCTCTCCTTTATTTATTCAGCTTCAATTTTATTGGTAACTAGTGTGCGTGTCCAAGAACTCTTGCATGTAGAAAACTTTCTACCCTTTCCCTCAACATCCATATGATACTTAGATAAGATAAGATGTACAAGAATTTAAGATATAAATGATATAAAATATCATATAGTTCTAAAATTAAACATATTCATGGATATATAAAATAAAACTAAATACAATTTCACATTTTTAAGGAAAATATTATTTTTTCTAAATATATATTTTATTTCCGGTATTTTCTCTCTTTTGGTACTTTGTTTGCAGAAATTATTTTATAGTAAGAGTGCAAAATAAAACAATACAATAGTAATTAATTTATGATGATTTCCTCGTACCGCTAAATCACCAATGTACACGAAAAATGTTAAAAACAAAAGGTTCAAGGATTCCTAAAATTTTTATCTAATTGTTTATTATTTATTTATAAATTCATAACTAATAATTATTCATGTTTATCATTTAAAGGAACCGTATGGTGTTGCTTGTGCATAGATATGGTTTTGAAAATGTTACTGTTAGAATTTTTTTCCGTTAATTACAAAACAAAAATTTTTAATTATAAAATGGTTTTAGATATCACACAAAAATCAATCTGTTGAAAAATGTATTGAATATCATCACTGGAAAAAAATAAACTTTAAAAATACACACACAGATTAAATACACATACATATTTAACAATATAGTTATTTTCAGATACAAGAGGGTTATCAAATTTCCCTCTTGTTGGCGTAATTGCAGCATATATGCAAATTAGAGTATCACCCCTGTGGGTACACAAGAACTGATATTGATGCTTGAGGTTATTGTGTTACTCGTTCATTTCCGAATTTTGTTTGGAAAATGATGAAGCCTCCTTAATGGCAGCGTTATCACCAAATGTGAACAAACTGGACCAATATTCACTCTGTTATTTGCCTATTGCTTATTGATTTCAAAATCTGAAATTGGGGTGCCGACTCAAGACTGTGAAATCGGGTGATTCTGTTCCGTGATGCTGACGTGCTTATATATAGCGAATGTTGTAAGGAAGAAGTGACGCTTACTGGCATTAGTGTCCGCCATATAGTCCTGATATTTTCCAAAGGGATTTTTACGTCTTAGGTCTCTTAATTAATCCTTAAACGGTCAACAGTTCCTGTCACATATAGACGTTCAGCAGACAGTTTCGAATTTCTTAGAGTAGTAGAAAGAAGAGTTTTAACAAAGGGGGGATATGTAGCTTAGTGAAGCAGAAAGAAAGTTATATCAAGGCTCAAGGCTATTTTGCATGACTTGTATGCCATATGTGGACTGTATAACGATTTAACTGAAACTTTTTGATCCCTTTTAAAGTAATAGGCAAAATCCGTTCACTCTTCCAGTGGATGATAGCCGAACGCACGCCAAATGATAGGGAGATACTTTTCGGTACAGGCATATGCCAGTTCCAGTCCTTCTACTGGCATGGGTGTTCGTATCTGTTTACAATCGGTTTTAAGCTGTCGTCCTGGTCTTATTAGCCTCGTGTAGAAGAAGAAAAAACCGTAGAGCTGAAAACTAAACTAAACCAACTTGAGGGTAATTTAATTAACTAGGAAACAACCGTGAAATGAACAAATAAGAAAATAGAGTAATTGAAGTGCACTTTCAAATTTCAATACTGTATGACCCCTTATGTAGAGAATGTTAAAAGATTAAAAAAACTACTAAACCTTTGAATTATATTTTAAAGGAGCCGTGGTAGCTCAGTCGGCAAAGGCAACGATCTCGTACCTGAGGGATTGCAGGGTTGGACCCAGAGCCGACCTAAGATCCACCATGTTCGTTAAAGTTGACTGGGGCACGTTAAATATGTTAGTGGCAACAATGTCCTCCAAGTTCTCAATCGATACCTCTGGGAGGGGGTGAGGCAAGCCAAGTGTATGGGTTTTCTGCTTGGTCCCTGCTTTAAAACTAAGAGGAACCACTTGAGCAAAGTCGTTTTTTTCACCTTAATGGTTCTCATTGAAACGAAAGGAGCACCTCTTTGCCTTAATACGATTAGCGTATGGCTCTATTATGCTGGGTTTGTCCAAGTAGCATCAGAAACAACAACAAAAATTATTTTAAATTATAGTTATAGAAATCTAATGCCGATATGAACGAAAACATCAAAGTGATATTGGAATTAGTTTGCTGGATGCCTTTTGATATTGAAAGTATACAAAGATAAAACAAAAATGGCTAGAAAAGCAACTTTTACCGAATGTTTTAAGTTGGATTGTCATCAAAGTTAGAGGATGTCTTCCACATGTTACTTGCTAAAGACCAACTGGAATGGCTTGAACAATGCGTTCCTGGGAGAAATGTGAGGTCAAGTGACACATGCCCAACATTCTGTCCTAAACAGAGAGGGTCACGTAACAGCTACTGAGTTAAAAAAAGTAAAACTTTGCAGATGAAGTTTAAATTTTTAAGAGGGGAATTTTAAACTAAGAGCATGCAAATTCCACTCCCCAGTAAAAAACTTCAATAATTTTTACCTACAAAGAAATGCAAGGAAGAAATCACACGAATAACGCTTCAAAAACATTAGAATGAAAAAAATAAGTCGGTTATGTTATAGAAATTATTTTTAAATTTTCGGTTCAAACACGGCCAATGTAGCCAGGCACATGTAAGCCAGTTTTATGCGATTATCTTGAGGAAAGACGAAGTTATTGAATATTTAATTAAAGTTTTGAGTAACTATATAAAAACCATCAAAAAATAGTTTTAGAAATTTAATTTTCAAACTTTTTAGTCGATAAAAGTAAAACGTGCACTTTCCCAGGACATAAAACTCGATCAAGGTATTTTAGAACGGGATACATGGGAGATCAAAAATAATATCTGAAAATAAAGGTAAAAACTGACTTATTAAAAAAATTATCTTGTAAAAAATATGCTGTATAATGTTGAAATATCTTTTGTAACTGATAATGCATCGAAAGTAATATCATAATATCCTGTAGTTTATAAACATCAAAATATGTGGTGAATTTTTTCAATGACATGAGTTTACAAATTAATATGTCAGAAACAGTCTGTACAGATATTTACTTTCTAGTTTTTTAAAAATGACTTAAAGCTGTAACTTTATTTAATATAGGGTGTACTGAGATACTTTTCCTTTTTTTAGCAATACTTTTTAAACTAACAGTAATTTCGACAATTTTAGTGTTCAAAATATATTGTTTTGGTTTTTTGCATCTTTTGGTACTTTTGGTTTGTTTCCGAGTTCAGCTGTTCAGCTGTACATATGTATTGAACAGTTGCTGCTTAATACTTGGGACACTGCCTTTAGGTACATGACTATGAATTCAATTATTTTCATGGGTTATCGGTATTCAAAGCTGTTTGGAATCATATGTAAAAAGTAGGTCTATGTCTCTTTAACCTCTGCATTTACAAACAAAATAGAATTTGATACACCCAAATAATGCTATTGAATCTGGATCATCCCAAAAGTTATATGAAAGCTTAGAAACAAAACATTTTGATTTGACATTGGCATTGCTATGTAACATTTAATGAGGTTAATATACCATGTTGATAGACAATAATAAGTAAGATTATAAAATATGTTAGTATTTTTATAAAGAATGAAACATATCAAAGCATTTTTAAATAGGTAGAGAAACTGACGTTTCTTACATTCCTATCTTGTTTCGCTTCTTGTATTATTTTTAAAGGACACGTGACATTTTGAAAATTCTAATGAAAACAGAATTGAAACACGAGTTAAATAATTAAATGATTTCCCATCACTCTGCAAGATGTCTGCCGGAGACAGTTCTTGACGTCTCGGAGACGTTAAAGTCTACTTTGGTACATGAAATGATTGACGTTTCCCAGACTGTAATGTATGCCAACGGGTTAATAACCATTTAGTAAAAGGAAACCTCAGCACTTTCAGCCGACTATCCTCGATTGTAAACCATCTGATAAAGGGCGCTTTCATTTGACAATTCGGTTACTCTTAACAGGAAATTTAATATGACAGAATCTCAGTAACGCATAATAGGTACTTGCGCATTTCACTTATTGCACGAGGAAGAATTTAACAGATTAAAAAAAAAACACATTCTTTAAATAATTCCTCATCACCATCACCATTATTTCTTTAGATGCTCAGGTGCATATAAGGCGTATGGCATTTGTTTTGTTCCAGGTGCGTGTTCAATCCGTTTTGAAGATCCGTTTCGAAATATCAACCAGTAAATTAATACTAAGTATTTATTCACAGCATGAAGTAATAATGATCATTCTAACAATAAAAATGATTCCATAGTCCAAATTCAGCATTTGACCGAAGAATCCACAATGTCACGCTTATGTGCCAATTAACAAAAAAGTATAAAAAAATTCTTAATCGATTAGGGAGGAAGCGCGACGGAATTTTTCCTTTTAGGGATGACTGTGGCCAAGTTACCACAAGGCCTTCAATTAAGCTGTCCATCTCATGCAGCTTTCTTTTCGTCAGCCCAGCTGGACCACTCCTCCTCGTTTCTCTCTTTCTCCATCATTTCATTCGTGGCCATATTAGTCATGGACGACTGTCCTCAGGTACCCAGTTTGGGTTAACACTGGGTATTTCTCAAGAGTCTATTCGTAGGACATGGCCAGTTAAACAACATCTTAATTTGATGTCTTGATCTATGTTTTTAAAGTTCTCTATAGCATTTCTTTATTCATTATTGTATGTGGTCAAAAACCTTTTATGATTATCCTTAAACACTTATTTTGAAATGTGTTTACTTTTCTTGTTTGGGTTAAGGTTAACTTCCAGGTTTCAGATCCAATTAAAACAACTGGTTTAACTAACGATTTCAAAAGGTTTAATTTAACTCTAAATTTTATACTGTCAGATTTCAAAACTTTACCTAAATTTTTGAAACAAATACGGGATTTTTAAGATAAATAATTATTTCTTTAAATATTAATATTATTCAACACGTAACGAAGTTTATTTTGTCCACAAGAATGCTGATTTCAAAAGTTTCCCAGAGTACTTGGTTGGTAGGATTCGAACCTACGACCCCAAAAGGGGTGCGAATCTATTGAGGAGTAGATACCAATAAATTTCGAATTCAACCCCTCTAACCATTTAATGTCTCGCTTCTCACTTTAGATATTTCTAAAAAATAAGTTGTTGAATTTTAATGTTCTCTTAGAGCAAGTTTTCCTTTAGAGAGTCAGTAAACGGCAATTTTATAAACAATTTACAAAATTTTCAAGTAATTTCTATTAATAATAGATTTTTCATTTGGATTGCCACTTTGATTTTGCTCATAAATTTAGCTTTCCGGCAAGTATATAGACTGAAATCATGACAAATTGCTTTATCTATTACAAACTCCATTTCGCAGTACTTATTTTACATGTAATACCAGTTAAATCTTTTTTCATGAAGTTTTTTGTTTTTCATAAATGACATCCTATGAAGTTTAAAACGATAGCTGATTACTAACACGAAGTACTGTAATATTCAAAGATGTTCAAAATAATATTTATTTTGTTCTAGTCAGACCATAAAAACTGCATCTATATGTAATCTGCAGAAATGACTCGAGTATTAAAGGGTTAATACCTAGTCAGGATTATTATTCTTTTAATATGGAGAGAAATGCTTTACCGGTTAGGAATTTTGTTGATTGCTCTTATTTTATTATAATACTTTATTTTAACTCGGAATGGACTAGAGAAGAGCCGGACAGGCTTTACCGAAATCTGTGGGATCGAACCCCTATGTGGTGGTAGTTGTTTGGATTGATGTATGAGAAGTAGGTTCTGATTTAATTACAAATCGGGTAGTACAAGTAGATATTTGCTCTATAAACTTACCTACTTGTATTGGAAACAATCAGATTCATAACCGATTATAATTTACTTTGCGCCTGGAAATAAAAAATAGCATGTGAAGGATTAGATATATGCAGAAAAGGCATTTATAAATCTCACTTACTATCTGTGAAAGATTTTACATATTTTTTAAAGACTTTTTTCAGGAGATTTTTTTTTCTTCAAATGTTAAAACTAAATTTTGATTTTTTTCAAATATTATTGTGATAAAAAAATGTGTTTGCAAAAATCTTCTCACAGACGTAGTCGGCAGGATTCGAACCTGCGCGGGAAGATCCCAATGGATTTCGAGTCCATCGCCTTAACCACTCGGCCACGACTACACACCTGCTATAATGCTTACGGAAATGTCAAAGTATTTTCGTTTCCTTTTGGTTTCTTTATTCAGCTATGTTTATAGTAGTAATTATCAGGTACATGGGGATGGGAGTTTAACATTTCATCTTTACTTGGGTCAAGAAATGAAATATGAGGTGATTTTTTTTATGATCTGGACAATTTCCAAAATTGCGAGAAGGAGATTCTATAAAATAAAATAAAATGTTTTATAAGAATATTAGTTTTTGCATGCAATAGTTGTTTTAGGAGCAAGTATACTCCTAGCAAACGAAATCGCCGGTATTATTCGAACCTACTCATAAATATAAGGAGAGATTTTGTGTCCATCGCCTAAACCCCTGACTACAAAACAGCTTTAACCCTTTAACGTCCAATGGTTTCGGAGCGAAACCACCTGTTAAATTCTTTCTCTGCTTTTGAAAGACATACTATGGATTTTTTAGGTCTTCTATGTTTATGACATTTTCTACTCACCGCAGAGATTATACAAGAGCTCCATATTTCATTTGAAATATACGTGGTTAAACTTACTTTACCTGGAAAAGTCAGTAATATGATTTTTCCACTTATAATCCCAAATAAAAAATATCTATCTAAACAACACTTATAAATTGTTTGTTTGATTTAGACTACTCTTTTGCAACACGGGGGATAATCTGACCGAGATCTACACCTTAAAGCTGATTCCGAATGGCTACGAACATCCATGCCTACAGTGGGATTTGAACCCTCGAATTCCGGTACCTAAAAGCAGCGCTCTACCACGCTCATCGCTCGACTGTAAATTGTTTCGTTTTTTCTTTATTATACTCTTTTCATGATAATCATTGTTTTCCCAGCATAATTAAACCTTTATAAAAGTATTTTCACTCCGTACAAGGGTTTTACACTTTAAACACCCCTCAAATTCCACCCCACCCCCTCAAGAAATGTAAAAAAAAATGATGCATTTATATTTATACAGTTCATAGACATCATTTATGAACTAATTTAATTAAATCCCCAAAAAATTATATGAGTGACCTTTAAAGGGTTAACTCCTACGGAAATGTGAAACTTTACACGTTTTATTTTTGTGTTATATAGTCCTATTTATACTGGTAATTACCATATACACGAGAATTGGAATTGAAAAATTTATCTTTTCTTCGGGGGAGAAATGAAATGTAATAGAAATTTTATAGGCTCTGATTAACACCCCAAACTGCCAAAAGAAGATTCTACAAAATAAAAAAAAAATTAATAAGAATGCATATGTTGCTGTTGTTGTCTTATGCTACTTGGTCAAAACCAAGCACGATTGAACAATACTCTATTCGTATTAAGGCAAAGGGTGTACCTTTTGATTTAACGAGCACCTCAAGGGTGAAAAAAAGACTTGCTTAAATCAGTCCTTGTAATTTAGAAATAGGACCAAGCAGAAAACCCATAAGCTTGGCATGCACCCCCAGAGGTAATGATTGAGAACTGGGAGGTGATTATGAAGATGAACATATTTTACGTGCTCCAGTCACCCTTAACGAACACGGCGGATCTTAGGTCGTTTCGGGTTACAACCCTTGAGTTACAAGAGCTTTGTCTCTGCCGATTGAGCTATCACGACTCTAGAATGCGCATGTAAAAAATAATATTACCTCACATTAAGTTATTCTGCAGGAAAAGGAACTCCAAGCTATTGTAGTCGGTAGGATACAAACCTAGGCGTAAAGATTCCAACGAATTTGAATCTATCGCTTTAGCCACTAGGCGACGACTGTATGCATAAGGAGTTTTAAAGCTTTTTTATGTCGTAATCGTAAACGTAAACTTTTTTATGTCGGTTATTGTATTCAGTGATATTAATAGCACTAATTGCTTGATACACATGGAGATACACTAAGTTGAAAAATTCATCTCTACTTTGGGTAAAAAGGGAAATGCACTGAAAATTTTGTGGATAGCACACAAAATTGCCAACAACAGATTCTACAAACTTAAAAGAAAAATTATGAGATTGTATTTGGAATATAAAGAGCCAAAACACTATGATCACCCCTACATTTTGCAATAAACTCGCCTGGATGCCGTGGAAGGCACGTGATCAGGTGGTAGTGGTATTTAACTGCTGCTGGAGATCTAAAGGATCATTCTTTCACTTACTTCTGTGTGCGATGGGAAAGGTTGCGGATCTAAGAGATTTTGATAGAGGGCAGATTGTAATGGCTCGAAGACTTGGAACAAGTATTTTCGAAACTGCAAGGGTTGTTTGCAAAGTGGATGAATGACGGTGAAATAAGCGGTAAACGACATGGTGCTGGACGTCCACACGTTATGGAAGATAAAGGTCGTCAGAGACTGTCTCCCATGGCGAAGCAAAATCGGAGCCAGACAGTGGCTCAGCTGACAACCCAATACAATGCAAGTAGAATAGTATCAGAGCACACTGTTCAGCGGACACTGTTGGATATGGGGCTACGCAGCAATAGTCCCACTCGTGTTCTTTTGCTGACCAAACGTCATCGCCAATTGTGCTTATGCTGGGCAAGGGAACATCGCTACTGGTCCATATATCAGTAGGAGAGAGTTGACTGGTCAGATGAATCACGGTATGTCATTCATCACGCTGATGGCCGTGTCAGGATACGTCATCTTCCAGGAGAACAGTTGCACCTTCAACGTATAGTAGGTCATACACAGGCCGGTGGTGACGGTATTATGCTTTTGGGTACTTTCTCTTGAGCGTCTCGGGGACCCGTGGTTGTGGTAGAGCAGACCATGAATTCTATAGGGTACCTGAACATCATTGCTTACCTGTCGCACCCTTACATGGCCTCTGTTTTTCCAGCTGGAAATGGAATGTTCCAACAGGACAACGCCCCGTGTCACAAGACTAAAATTGTGTTGGAGTGGTTCCAGGAACATGATGCTGAATTCTAGTTAATGTCCTGGCCGCCTAACTTACAGGATCTCAATCCGATAGAACATATTTGAGATGTCAAGGGAGGACAGCCCAGAGATCAAAGACCACCAATTCGCAATATCTCGGATTTGAGTAACCGTTGCTTAAACATCTGGTACAATCTGTCTCCGGGCATCTACCAAAAAACTTGTGACATCAATGCCAAGGCTGGATGAAGCTGTGTTGTGAGCCAAAGGTGGGCCAACTCGTTATCAGGTGGTAATAATGTTTCGGCTCTTGAGTGTTTATATATATGTATGTATATATATGCATATATATATATATATACATATATATATATATATATATATATATATATATATATATATATATATATATATATATATATATATATATATATATATATATATATATATATATATATATACATATACATATATTTAATAATATCTATGAATTATGGAAAAATATATTGAATGCATACGGAAACATATATACATAAATGCAGAGATATACATACTCATACAGACATACACACACATACACACATATATCTATACATCAAATAGATGTGTATATTTGAATAAAGGTTACATTTTCTATTCCTAAACATTTTCCCTCTAAGTTTGAGATTTGGATAAAATATTTCATTTCTTGTCAGAGCAGATGAAATAGAGTGAAATGTATTTGGCACTCTGTTCGACCGAGTTTTTGCCAAAAATACATACTTCGCATGACAAATGACGTATCAGAAAAGTAAATACCTTGCCATTTTTCTTGACTTAGCTGTCACTTTTACAACACTAGTTATTTTGCCACTTCACGAAAATCAAAGCGGATAACGGGTGTAAAAAAATGAAATACTTATGGGAATGACCAATAGGATATTTTTAGTGAAAAATGTGAGTAGAGATTTTGGGAAAGATATTGAAAATATAGAATATTGTTTTATTATAAAAATGTGTAAAACATACATTTGCTTTTTTTAAACCCTCGGTGGTAAACAGCCTTTCCTAAGAATTAGACCTTGAGATATTTACCACGAAACAGTGCACTCCGCAACAGTAAGTTACTTATTAACCTGGCCCAGCTTACGCCGTAAGGGAAAATGATACTAAGTCATAAGGATAGCAACCGTGAACCAAACAATATATAACAAAATAGATAACTAAACTAATTTCTAATTAATCCTAACCGAGAAGCGAAACCGCCAAACCAGAATACCTTTCCAGTGTTGAAGACTTTCTCCTTTCTTTCCTTTAATTAACAAGAGAAAATTACATCAAATTCAATTTTTTACAAAAATTAAACAGTGTTAAACAACAATTACAGTCATTAAATAACAAACAAAACAAAACAATCAAATACAATACAACAAATTAGCCATCAATAGACAAGTTAACAAAAAATTTCATAATATACATCAAACCTTGCCTAGATTTAGGCGAGTTATACAAATTAAATAAGTTTACAGATAAATAATTATTAGGGAAGAACTTTTTCCTTATATCGTTAACTAATTCACAACGTTAAATACGATGATCTACAGAACCCTCCTCCTTATTACACCAACAACTCCGCAACAATGTGTTTTACGCCGATCCGTCCGAGGACATACAACAGTAACTTCTGATGACCGTGCCGCGACAGTGATTCCATAATAGCTACCAAGCCACCGCTGACCTACGAGAGGCCTGTCATGGTCCGATTTTGATGTGGTCCAACCCGGTAAGGAGCAAACACTACAGAGGTAAGAGTTCGAGACTACCAGGATTTGGTTTGGTTTGGTTTGGTTTGGAGCGCTACGGTCTACTGTTTTGCACACGAGGGCTAATGAGACCGGGACCTACTGCTTAAAGCCGATTCCGAACGGCTACGAACATCCATGCCATTGTGGGATTCGAACCCACGAACTCCGGTACCGACGATCAGCACCCTAACCAATCGGCCATCGTTCGGCCGAGACTACCAGGAAGAACGCTAGAGAAAAATCACTCAGGTATCCCGGTATCATGAACCCGTACACACCCAAAGGAGGTTTGCCCCTGGGAGCTCTCCGCAACAGTAAAACAAACAAATACATTTACTTTTAAAATGATAGACCTGCTCAGTTGACAAAGGCTACGATCTCATAATGGACGGTTGCAGGATCAACACTTGAGTAGACCGAAGATCCGCTGTGTTAACTTATGCCGTCTGGGGTAGGTAAAATAGGTTAGTCTTCGCAATATCCTCCAAGTTCTCAAATGATATCTTTGCAGGTGGCAGACCAAGCCTGGGTGTCTTCTGCTTGGTCCCGGCTTTTAAATTAAGAGAACCTACTTTGTTTGTTGGTGCAAAACTTCAGTTATCTTATTATGGAATAAAACAAAGTTATAGAAAGTCTACAAGTAGAAACAAAACTGTAAGGAATTTGGACCTCAAGACTTGTTTTTCGCAGATGTACACCCTTGACTATATCTGAAAAATCGACCGCATTGACCCCTTCCAACCGGCTTTCCTTAAGGAAAAGCAGAACCGGCCGGCTAAAGGGGTCTGATAAGATTTTTCGGATGTGGCGCTTGTTTTTTTTTTTTTTTTTTTTTTTGCAGGACGGCAGTGCATCTGAAAGGGAGGACTTCTCATTTCGGAAGGGATTAAGTTTCGAGAAGCTTACCCCCCCCCCCGAAGAAGGGAGAGAAGATATGCAAGTGAGCAGTTGGATTCAGGGAGTCGAGAGAGAGCCTGCGATCTGGAGACATCTCTCTGTTTTATAGCGAGGGAATGATACCTTCGAATTAAAAGCAAGCTATGAATATCTTTGCACTATTTCATAGAAAAGACTAAAATCTTTATTTATATTATTGCATTCTTATAAAATTTATATTTCTTATTTACATAAACACACATTTCAAATTTACATACTAATATGTAAATTTACCTCATGTAATAAATATTAAAAATAACATAATAATATTAAAATCAGACATATAAATTTATTTAAGTTAATTACAATAAGATCTCAATAGCTTTGTTTGTGCTACATAGCACAGAAGCGGTGATCTTGCACCTACATTAATTATTTGTAACTAGTTATACATAGTAAAGACTTAATATGATCATAAAGTTTCTAAAGATACTGCGATTCTTGTCAGTTTTGATAAGGAACTTTAGAAGGAAGTAAAATATTGGTTACTTATGACATTTCAGATACAATCATCAGTCTTTAAACGTAAAGACATTTGGAGAAAATAATATCTTCGCATTAATAGCAAGATTTGGATATCTTTCCATTGTCCTAAAGCATAGAGTAAAATTATTACTTTTTTATATTATTGCATTGTTATAAAACTGTGTTTCAAATTTACATATCGCACACATTTAAGAGTTACATATTCGATTAAATCGGCCGACTGTAATAAATATCAAAAATAATATAAGAATATTAAAATAAAATAGAAAAATACTTATTTATTTAGATTAATCATAATAAGATTTGAAAAGCTTTGTTTATGGTACATAACGCCAAAGCAATGATCTTTCCCCCACATTGAATATTTGTAACTAGTAACAAACAGTAAAGACTTAGTATGATCATAAGGTTTCTAACGATACTACCATTCTTGTAAGTTTTCATCTGGAACTTTCGAAGGGAGTAAAATATTGGTCACCTATTATGACATTTCAAATACAATCACCAGTCTTTAAATGTAAAGGCTTTTAAAGAATATCTTCGAATTAACAGCAAGATTTGGATATCTTTGCAATGTCCTACAATATAGACTCAAATTATTACTTCATTTATATTACTAGGCGCATCCAGAAAGTAAGTTTCTCAATTAAAAAAAAAAGAACTCGCACTTACTGACATATTTATTGGCAACAAATACAGCAATGTTTCAGCTATTTTTCAACATAACCACCTCCAGAATTGAGACACTTGCCTTATTGTGAGTTCAACTTTTGTATACCTCTGTCGTAGAACTCTGCTGCCTGTGAATGGAACCAGTCTTCCTGTCCCAGAACACTGTGCACACCTCTTTCTGTACCGACTTCATTTGTTTGAAATTGGTCGTGACCGAATATCCACTGTGATGCCAATGCATTTAATGCTGCTTGGTTTAATGGGAAATCTAAGTCTCATTGCCAGTGATGCTCCTGCCGAGGAACTCGTCGCCGTCATCGGGATATCGTAGCAGAAATGTCCTAAGCGTTGATTTCTGTGTTCGGGTGTTAGTTTTGTCTCATAGACCTGACAGAGCTGACGATGAATTTCAATTGGCGCAATGCTTCAAGATTACCAAGAGTCTTGCGGGCGGCGGGATAAGGAATTTCATTTTGGACCAATGCTACCCCGCTACTGGCACGAATCGGGACTTGTCCAGCTGGCATATGATTAATACATTATAGATCTGTTATGCACGAGCAATTGACACGACTAATTACGTTTACTTTAAAGGGGAAAATATCTGAAAACTTACTTTCTGGATGCCTCGTATTACATTCTTATAAAAGTTGTGTTTTATATTTACATATCACACACCTTTCAGATTTTTATACTAGCTTAAATTTACCCCATGTAGTAAATATTAAAATCAAATATACTAATGTATTTAAATTAACTATAATAAGATCTTAATAGATTTGTTTAAGTTACGTAATACAGAGGGGCTGATCTTTCACCCACATTGAATACTTTTAACTGGTATTACACCGTTAATGTAATCGGTTTCTTTCAGCGAGCATGAATAGCAGCGAAAGAGAAAATAAAACACGAAAAAGAAAATATAAAGGATAGATAAAGAGAGATTCCTGAATTCATGACACAAAATAACTAGAGAGAAGAGAATTTAGGGATAGAAAAAAAATACGATATTTTTGCGACCGGATACTTCCGTTTACGTCCTAGATTTATTCAAGAATGAATATTTTTGTATTTCTTTACTACCCTGGCTGTCCAGTCATACTTAAGAATGCCAACCGATGGGAAAAAATAACACCAGATGATTGAAACCTTCTTTTCAATACCGAGTACAGAAAAAAAGATCGGGTGTAAGGATGCATTTGCCACCCACCAAACCAAGCTCTTATAAAGTTCTAGAAATTTCCAGTTTTCTGATTCGTGATATTATGCTCTCATTTAATAAATACAATTACCAGACAATTCAAAGATTATTCAAATCAATTCATTCCTCTCTTCAAAGTGCCATTCAAATAGCTAGACCAATATTCCGTATCAGAGGTCACATGGGCAGTTTTATCTCTTTGAGCGTTCGGAAGTCTCTGTACACTTGTGCAGATGGTGTCAAATAAGGAATGTGATTCTAATCGACAGCTGATACATTATGTCGCAGCTATTTCAGTAATGTATTTATATATATGTATACACACATGCACATATATATATATACATACATATACATATATATATATGTATATATATATATATATATATATATATATATATACATATATATACATATATATATACATATATATATATATATATATATATATATATATATATATATATATATATATATATATATATATATATATACATATATACATATATATACATATATACATATATATATATATATATATATATATATATATATATATATATATATATATATATATACATATATATATATATATACATATATATATATATACATACATATATATATATATATACATATATATATATAATATATATACAATATATGTATGTATGTATGTATGTGTGTGTGTGTGTGTGTGTGTGTGTGTCAGTCTTCTAAATTTAGTTAGTTTTAAATTGGTTATTTTGAGATCTTAATGGAGAACTATTTAATAACTGGGGTAGGTATGTGATGTAAGGTAAGGAAAATAGTAAAAGGTTTGTGGTAGCGAGAATTGAAGGAGAACGCTTGGAATTACAGAGCTGGCGGACCCTTAATAAACAACTATGTAGGCAATTATTGTCTGAGGTTGGCCGTCAACAGAGTGGCAACCATGTTGAATAAGATTTAAACAGAAATAAATAATCAGTGTTTATAAGTGAAGTGTGTCGATTGCCTTAACCAGCCATGACATATATATATATATATTTATATATATATATATCTATATATATATATATATATATATATATATATATATATATATATATATATATATATATATATATATATATATATATATCTTCTTTGGTGTTTCAGCTCAGAGCATGCCCCACGGCCTTCCTAATCAGTTTTCATTTACTTGCTACTTATTCCTAAATTCTAAGGTTTTCTCAACGTTGTCAAGCCATCTAGTTAGAGGATGACCTCTCTTTCTAATACCTCCAGGCTTCCTAAATATTAGTTTGTTTAACCTTGTTGGAACCAGTCAATCTAAATATATGTCCAAACCATCTAATGCGATAAGCCTCAACGGTCTTAACGATGTCATCCTCTTTAAATTTGTCATAAATTTCATTATTGTCTGCCATACATTATTTTCATGGACAGCTCCATAGATTTTTCTTAGTATTTTCCTCTCAAATATCAGTAACCTATCCACCTGACTTATTGAGTGTCCAAGACTCACAGCCATACTTTACTTTTTGTGGTATACTTAACCCATTTTGTGCGGGTACATTTCGCAGGGGAATTGCACCGGGAGCCTGCGTGTTGAGCGTAAATTTAGTTATTCAGTTAAATCTCAATAGACCGAAAATTATTTAATTTTTTAACCAACTTTTCGTATTTTATATTGAAATATATAAACAAATATATAAATAGAAATATAAGATTAACAACCATAAGATTTTTGTAAACAAAAAATATATTTTAGTGGATAAATTTATAATAGTATCTTAAAAATGAAAAATCAAATAGAAATAGTAGTATATAGTTTTAATTTTTTTTAAATTATGTTATGTATAAACATTTTTACATTATATAAAAGTGAATAGAGCAATCATAAAACTAATAATGTAAAAAAAATGTCTAAATGTTTCCAGAATCTATGTAATAGACAAGAACATTTGGCTTCGTTTTCCGGTATATACCGTTATTTTTGTACCCACAAACAAACCATGTTGTGACACTAACCCGTACTAGTACGTACCCGCTCTCAAGTATCAATCGTCAGAAAACGTACTAGTGCGTGTCCCGCATACAATGTGTTAATAGCAGTAATTACTGGAGATACACGTAAATACACTGAGTTTAAAAATTCATCTTTACTTTGGGTAAAGAGAGAAATGTACTGAAAATTCTGTGGATAACACACAAAATTACCAACAAGAGATTCTACAAACTTAAAAGAGAAATTATGAGATTGTATCAGTGAATATTAACGTTAGTTTTTGTATATGTAAGCTGTTTTGAAAGCACAAATCAAACACAATCCCAGCTAACGGATTTGGTAGAATTCGAAACTATGCAGCAGAAAACGTAGGGGTTTCAATCCATCAGGTTAATAAGCCCAGTTTTGAGCAAATTTTTTAAACCTTAAAAACCCTTATTTGCCATGATGAAAAGATTATTAATTTAAGTATTTATTTCATTTTTGTCAGTAATTAGAGTTCCTAAGTATTTTAAACTCAGTAAGCCTTTCAAAGCAGTATATTCTTCAGATATCCTTTATTTTCTTGCTTTAGACTTATAATTAGTGATAAATATAGAAATGAAAGATTTACAGCTGTAGGAGATGAACAGGAATGTGTGATGAGATACATAGATGAATGGACATGTGTTACAGGTTGTTTTTTAGTCAAATATATAGAGAGGATATAAATTTGGTAAAAAATATTTCAATCCTTATCAATCTCGCTGTTAGATTATTACTGATGTTTTAAACAGATCTAGAGTAAAATAAATCAGCTTTGGAATTCCCTGTATAATAATAGCCTAAATTATCTGACCACCTGTCTTCGAATTTTTGAAGCGGTTGGACCTGGAATGGATAGAGGCGTCCATACTGGATGCTTGATGTGTTAGGGTTAGCAAAATTCAAAGCGAGTAAAATTTATCTTCTCCTAAACTATCGATTCGGTTCTTAAAAAAATTGGTATATATATGCTTCGTATCACAACAAAAAATACTGTCGTCTTTAAAACTTTCGAAATCCACCCGTACCCCCTTTTTCGAGCGTTTAATGCCATTATTTCAAGCCCTAATTTCTCCGGTTAAGAGCAGACGATTAAATTTATCATCACATAATAAATAGGTAAAAATAACAGTTTACTAGCATTATGACATCATTCCCTTAACAATCTCACTTAATCATTTCGTATTTTAAAATATTTAAATATCGTCTGCATTATTTTGATAAGTTTTATCACTGAATTTAGGTATTACGTAAATAATTTTCTTTCATATTTGGCTTAAATAATAGATTAAGTACAAATGTGATAACTTAAAATTTAATCATCGATTATTTTTTGTTTCAATGAAAATTTTATTACCGGTTTTAACAACAAATTCTCTTTATAAAAGTCTAGGAGTCTATTTCACGGACTAATAAATATTAAGCGTTTAACATTATATGTCTTTGAAAATTAATAAGTTTGCTTAAACATAACCCCACGATTTGACTAAATGAATTCAGCGTGATTCAAAACTGCACTCACAGTTTCAGGAGACATTAGAGGAGTATGAAGATAAACAAATTATTGAGAGCGTACCAGATAGTTCTCAGCCAAAAAAAAAAACATTTTTTTACCTGCCTTATAGGGTACTTTACAATTCTGGAAAATTCAAAATTTTACTAATCTCGTCATATGAGGGCTATATGCTAGTTATGAATAGGAGTATATGCATTTGTGTACGGAGTATTGTATAACCAGGACCACATTTACGAGGAACTATTTATTATCTAGTGACTAATTCAGAGACTTTAAAGCATAAAATATAGTCCATTCTGTTATCTATCTTCTGAAAAGGTTATGCCGCCTACACTACTTAAATTTTTACTATTCTACAAAGCAGTTTAGTATTTAATGCTTAATATACATGAAACTTTAAATGAAAACGAATTATTCAACTATGTATGTCACGCAAAGATGTCATGAAGGCATTGCATGTGGTGACTATAACAAATAAAATTATCTTTCACTTTGAAGAATTACCGTTTTTACACGCAAATCTTTCAAAACATTTTAACAAAATTTTGCAATTATGATATTTTTTTTCTAACAGTGGTTTAAAGCTATAAAGAAACAAATACTTTCATATTTCAGGTAATGGGGAAATCTGCTTATCTTATTGTTAAACGTTTCCATAAAAAGAATGTCATAACAAAACATTTTTAAAGTGGATAAATGTAAGTTTTTAAAAATAAAATCTAACTTTTTCAATCTATTTATGCCTTATAATGTGCTGCGTGTATATTTGTTTTTTTCTCAATAAATTATAGACCACTAATAGTTTAAAAAAATTCTTTTAAAATTTGTATTTAATAGATTTTTTTAATTTTGCTAACCAGAGTAGCAATTTAGTGGCAAAATATTAAAAACTAGCATATAGCCCGTCATATGACGGGATCAGTAAAATTTTTAATTTTCCAGAATTGTAAAGGCTCTTTATGAGGCAGGTAAAAAAAGGTTTGTTCTACAAAAATAATAGATTAAAATTATCACTTATGTACCTAATCTATTATTTAAGCCAAATATAAAAGAAAATTATTTAAGTAATACCTAAGTTTAGGGATAAAAAGTCTGGAAATCATGCAGAAAATATTTAAATAATCTAAAATAAATGATTAAATGAGATAGTTAAAGGAATGACGTCATAATCCTAGAAAGAATTGTTATTTTTTACCTATTTATTATGTGATAAATTGATAAATTTAATAGCCTGCTCCTAAAATAGGGCTTGATATAATGGCATTAAATGCTCGAAAAACGATATTTCGAACGTTTTAAATATGACAGTATTTTTCGCTGTGATACGACGCTTATTCATACCAATTTATTTTAGAATCGGATCTATAGTTTAGGGAAAAATAAACTTTACTCGCTTTGAATTTTGCTAACCCCAACTCATCAAAAATCCAATATGGATGCTCTATCCATACCACGTCCAATAGCTTCATAAATTCGAGGACAGACAGACGGATAACTTAGGCTATTATTACATTACGAGAAGAAAGTTTAAGTCATAAAATGTTGAAAAAATAATAACATTTATTTTAAAAATATTAAAACAATTTTGAAAATAATAAAACAACTTTAGGAATATGAATTTAAAAGAAAAATCAGAAAATATTAAATTAATTAGATATTTAGAAAAATCTATTATAACAGAAATACCCGAGAATACGCTGATAAAGTTAGACCCTTACCGAACGTGCTAAAGAGGAAACTAATTAGAGTATATGAGGGTCGAAAACACAGTCCAGTTTAAATATTAATTTGCTTCTTATTTATACTAAATTCATATCAAGAATGAATTTAGTTTAATAAAAATAAGACTTGAAATAATATTTAAACGATCGAAAAAATTTATTTCGAACTCGCTTTGAATTTTTCTAACCCTAACTCATAAAAAATCCAATATGGATGTCTGTATCCATTCCAGGTACAACCGTTTCATAAATTCGCGGACAGACATCTTAGGCTATTATTATATAGGGGATTATTAGAATTATTAAAATGTTAATTTTTTGAAAATTCGAAGAAACTTTTTATGTTCTACCAGGCTTAGTTTACCGAGAGTATTTTAGTAGTACAAAAATTCGATTTCGATATTTTAATTGATCTTCAACACAGAATATTATTAAATTTCGTACTTAAAGGAAGAGCATTATCGAAAAAATAATATTAAAAGGCTTTTACATTTTCCTTCTCGGGTTATGTGGGACGTACTGGAAAAATATATTCAAAAGAACACAATTTAAAGAAAAATCCTTTTGGAACGAATAATACATTTATTTAACACGTTTTGACGAATACTTAAACAACACGAACATTATACATAGATTAAAAAAAAAAACAACTCAAAACCGCAATCAAAGAACAAAAACCGTATATCCTCTTCTCGATGATATCGATATCTCCTAATATCGATAGTTTAGGAGAAGATAAAACTTACTCGCTTTGAATTTTGCTAACTCTAACTCATCAAGAATCCAATATGAATGCCTCCATTCCAGGTCCAACCGCTTCATAAATTCGAGGACAGCCGACAGATAACTTAGGATAATATTATATAGGGGATGAGATAGTTTTAATGTCTTTTGTAAAAGTTACGAACAAAACCAGGATAACGAAAATAGTTACTTTGTAAAGTACCCTATGAGGCAGGTAAAAAATAATGATTTGTTTTTTGGATGAGAATTATCCTGAAACAAAGAAATAACTGAAGATTAAATTTAAAATTATCACATAGATACACAATCTATTTATTATTTAAGACAAATATTACAAAAAAATATATTTACGTAATATCTAAGTTCAGTGATAAAACGTATGAAAATACTGTAGACGATATTTAAATAATTTAAAATAAGAAATGATTAAAGGAGATAGTTGAGGGCAGGGTTGGCATGAATTAAATCAGTTGATTTTTAAAAAAAATCATTGATTTTTTTCACTTAAAACCTATATTCCAAAGACTGGAGAATTGGTAATTAGTCAGCACAGAAATACAAATAAGTAAATAGATAACATGTGTTTTCCAAGAATTTAGGGGCTGTTACCAGAAAGTATGTAGTAGGGGTAGGTACAACGACTAGTTATGACTAGTGAAATTCATTTTATGTAATGGGAGGTAAATAGAGTATTACAGAACTTGAAATCGAGTTTATCTACCAAATAACAACAACCGTGGCATCATCTGCTACAATAGAAAGACAGTTTTCTTCTTTTGGTATTGTTCATTTCAGCCTTCGTAACAACTTAGTGGATACGGCCTCGAAACTAATGTTTCTATTGAAACAGTCAAATCCATAATTCATTGATTAAAAAATATTGAAATAATTGTGATTTTTTGTTTTTTTTAATAAATATTTTGCATTAAATGAATATTTAATTTGTTCTTTAAATTTACATCTCATTTAGTTTCCACCATACAATTACAAAATAATGAAATGTATTTAGATGAGAATTTCTGTATTTAATTTTAGGTAATCAGTGTGTAGAATATACTAGATAAATAAGTTGTTACTTATGACAAACTATTCCATGTATATTGTAAAAAATACAAGAACCCAACAATAATTAAAATAAGAATTCAGAAAAAAATCAAATAAATCTGATTTAAATCGAAAAAATCTGATTTAAATCAAATAAATCTGATTTTTTTGATTTTTTAAAAAAAAATCATGAATTTTTTCCAACCCTGGTTGAGGGAATGATTTCATAATGCTTGAAAAAAATGTTATTTCCACATATTTATTATGTGATAAACTTAATAGCCTGCTCTTAACCGGGGGCAAATAGGGCTTGAAATAATAGGATTAAACGCTCGAAAAGGGGGGGAAAAAAGGTGGATTTCGAAAGTTTTAAATCTGACAGGTTTTGCTGTGATACGAAGCCTACTTATAACAATTTATTATAGAATCGGATCAATAGTTTAGGAGATGATAAACTTTGCTCGGTTTGAATTTTGCCAAAACTAACTCATCAAAAATCCAATATGAATGCCTCCATTCCAGGTCCAACCCCTTCATAAATTCGAGGACAGCCGGACAGATAACTTAGGATATTATTATATAGGTGATAAGATAGTGTTAATATCTTTTGTAAAAGTACGAACAAAACCAGGATAACGAAAATAGTTACTTTGTAAAGTACCCTATGAGGCAGGTAAAAAAAAATGGTTTGTTTTTTGGATGAAGATTATCCTGCAACAAAAAATAACCGACGATTAAATTTAAAATTATCACATATATACATAATCTATTTATTATTTAAGACAAATATTACAAAAAATATATTTACGTAATATCTAAGTTCAGTGATAAAATTATGAAAATATTGTAGACGATATTTAAATAATTTAAAATAAGAAATGATTAAATGAGATAGTTGAGGGCAGGGTTGGCATGATTTAAATCAGTTGATTTAAATCATGATTTAAATCTTGATTTAAATCAGTTGATTTAAAAAAAATCATTGATTTAAATCATTTTTTTTTCACTTAAAACCTATATTCCAAAGACAGGAGAATTGGTAATTAGTCAGCACAGAAATACCAATAAGTAGATAGATAACATGTGTTTTCCAAGAATTCAGGGGCTGTTACCAGAAAGTATGTAGTAGGGGTATGTACAACGACTAGTTATGACTAGTGAAATTCATTTATGTAATGGGAGGTAAATAGAGTATTACAGAACTTGAAATCCAGTTTATCTACCAAATAACAACAGCCGTGGCATCACCTGCTACAATAGAAAGACAGTTTTCTTCTTTTGGTATTGTTCATTTCAGCCTTCGTAACAACTTAGTGGATACGGCCTCGAAACTAATGTTTCTATTGAAACAGTCAAATCCATAATTCATTGCTTAAAAATATTGAAATAATTGTGATTTTTTGTTTTTTTAATAAATATTTTGCATTAAATGAATATTTAATTTGTTCTTTAAATTTACATCTCATTTAGTTTCCACCATACAATTACAAAATAATGAAATGTATTTAGATGAGAATTTCTGTATTTAATTTTAGGTAATCAGTGTGTAGAATATACTAGATAAATAAGTTGTTACTTATGACAAACTATTCCTTGTATATTGTAAAAAATATAAGAACCCAACAATAATTAAAATAAGAATTCAGAAAAAATCAAATAAATCTGATTTAAATCGTAAAAATCTGATTTAAATCAAATAAATCTGATTTTTTTGATTTAAAAAAAAATCATGAATTTTTTCCAACCCTGGTTGAGGGAATGATTTCATAATGCCTGAAAAAAATGTTATTTTCACATATTTATTATGTGATAAACTTAATAGCCTGCTCTTAACCGGGGGCAAATAGGGCTTGAAATAATAGCATTAAACTCTCGAAAAGGGGGAGAAAGAGGTGGATTTCGAAAATTTTAAATCTGACAGTTTTTTTGCTGTGATATGAAGCCTACTTATAACAATTTGTTTTAGAATCGGATCAATAGTTTAGGAGATGATAAACTTTGCTCGGTTTGAATTTTGCCAACACTAACTCATCAAGAATCCAATATGAATGCCTCCATTCCAGGTCCAACCGCTTCATAAATTGGAGGACAGACGGACAGATAACTTAGGATATTATTATATCGGGGATGAGACAGTGTTAGCATCTTTTGTAAAAGTACGAACAAAACCAGGATAACGAAAATAGTTACTTTGTAAAGTACCCTATGAGGCAGGTAAAAAAAATGGTTTGTGTTTTGGATGAGGATTATCCTGCAACAAAAAATAACCGACGATTAAATTTAAAATTATCACATATATACATAATCTATTTATTATTTAAGACAAATATTACAAAAAATATATTTACGTAATATCTAAGTTCAGTGATAAAAAGTATGAAAATATTGTAGACGATATTTAAATAATTTAAAATAAGAAATGATTAAAGAAGATAGTTGAGGGCAGGGTTGGCATGATTTAAATCAGTTGATTTAAATCATGATTTAAATCTTGATTTAAATCAGTTGATTTAAAAAAAATCATTGATTTAAATCATTTTTTTTCACTTAAAACCTATATTCCAAAGACAGGAGAATCGGGAATCAGTGAGCACAGTAATACCAATAAGTAAATAGATAACATGTGTTTTCCAAGAATTTAGGGGCTGTTACCAGAAAGTATGTACTAGGTGTAGGTACAAGGACTAGTTATGACTAGTGAAATTCATTTTATGTAATGGGAGGTAAATAGAGTATTACAGAACTTGAAATCCAGTTTATCTACCAAATAACAACAGCCGTGGCATCATCTGCTACAATAGAAAGACAGTTTTCTTCTTTTGGTATTGTTCATTTCAGCCTTCGTAACAACTTAGTGGATACGGCCTCGAAACTAATGTTTCTATTGAAACAGTCAAATCCATAAATCATTGCTTAAAAAATATTGAAATAATTGTGATTTTTTGTTTTTTTAATAAATATTTTGCATTAAATAAATATTTAATTTGTTCTTTAAATTTACATCTCATTTAGTTTCCACCATACAATTACAAAATAATGAAATGTATTTAGATGAGAATTTCCGTATTTAATTTTATGTAATCAGTGTGTAGCATATACTAGATAAATAAGTTGTTACTTATGACAAACTATTCCATGTATATCATAAAAAATATAAGAACCCAACAATAATTAAAATAAGAATTCAGAAAAAAATCAAATAAATCTGATTTAAATCGAAAAAATCTGATTTAAATCAAAAAAATCTGATTTTTTTTTGATTTTTAAAAAAAATCATGAATTTTTTCCAACCTTGGTTGAGGGAATGATTTCATAATGCTTGAAAAAAATGTTATTTTCACATATTTATTATGTGATAAACTTAATAACCTGCTCTTAACCGGCGCTAATTGGGCTTGAAATAATAGGATTAAACGCTCGAAAAAGGGGGGGGGAGGGGGGGATTTCGAACGTTTTAAATCTGACAGTATTTTTTGCTGTGATAAGAACCCAACAATAATTAAAATAAGAATTCAGAAAAAAAAATCAAATAAATCTGATTTAAATCGAAAAAATCTGATTTAAATCAAATAAATCTGATTTTTTTGATTTTTTTTTTAAAAAATCATGAATTTTTTTAAACCCTGGTTGAGGGAATGATTTCATAATGCTTGAAAAAAAATGTTATTTTCACATATTTATTATGTGATAAACTTAATAGCCTGCTCTTAACCGGGGGCAAATAGGGCTTGAAATATTAGGATTAAACGCTCGAAAAGGGGGGGAAAGAAGTGGATTTCGAAAGTTTTAAATCTGACAGTTTTTTGCTGTGATATGAAGCCTACTTATAACAATTTGTTTTAGAATCGGATCAATAGTTTAGGAGATGATAAACTTTGCTCGGTTTGAATTTTGCAACACTAACTCATCAAGAATGCAATATGAATGCCTCCATTCCAGGTCCAACCCCTTCATAAATTCGAGGACAGCCGGACAGATAACTTAGGATATTACTATATCGGGGATGAGATAGTGTTAATATATTTTCTAAAAGTACGAACAAAACCAGGATAACGAAAATAGTTACTTTGTAAAGTACCCTATGAGGCAGGTAAAAAAAATGGTTTGTTTTTTGGATGAGAATTATTCTGCAACAAAAAATAACCGACGATTAAATTTAAAATTATCACATATATACATAATCTCTTATTTAAGACAAACATTAAAAAATATATTTACGTAATATCTAAGTTCAGTGATAAAATTATGAAAATATTGTAGACGATATTCAAATAATTTAAAATAAGAAATGATTAAATGAATGGTTAAAGAAATGACGTCATGCTAGAAAAAAATGTTATTTTCACCTATTATTATGTGTTAAACTTAATAGCCTGCTCTTAACCGGGGAAAATAGGGCGTGAAATAATAGCATTAAACGTGTTAATATCTTTTGTAAAAGTACGAACAAAACCAGGATAACGAAAATAGTTACTTTGTAAAGTACCCTATGAGGCAGGTAAAAAAAAATGGTTTGTTTTTTGGATGAGAACTATCCTGAAACAAAATAATAACTGACGATTAAATTCAAAATTATCACATATATACATAATCTATTTATTATTTAAGACAAATATTACAAAAATATATTTACGTAATATCTAAGTTCAGTGATAAAAAGTATGAAAATATTGTAGACGATATTTAAATTATTTAAAATAATAAATGATTAAATGAGATGGTTAAAGAAGTGACGTCATGCTAGAAAAAATGCTATTTTCACCTATTTATTATGTGTTAAACTTAATAGCCTGCTCTTAACCGGGGTATATAGGGCTTGAAATAATAGCATTAAACGCTCGAAAAGGGGGGAAAGGGGGATTTCGGACGTTTTAAATCTGACAGTACTTTTTGCTGTGATACGAAGCCTACTTATAACAATTTATTATAGAATCGGATCAATAGTTTAGGAGATGATAAACTTTACTCGCTTTGCATTTTGCTAACTCCAACTCATCAAGAATCCAATATGGATAGCTCTATCCATTCCAGGTCCAACCCCTTCATAAATTCGAGGACAGCCGGACAGATAACTTAGGATATTACTATATCGGGGATGAGATAGTGTTAATATATTTTCTAAAAGTACGAACAAAACCAGGATAACGAAAATAGTTACTTTGTAAAGTACCCTATGAGGCAGGTAAAAAAAAATGGTTTGTTTTTTGGATGAGAATTATCCTGAAACAAAATAATAACTGATGATTAAATTTAAAATTATCACATATATACATAATCTATTATTTAACACAAATATTAAAAAAAATATATTTACGTAATATCTAAGTTCAGTGATAAAATGTAGGAAAATATTGTAGACGATATTCAAGTAATTTAAAATAAGAAATGATTAAATAAGATGGTTAAAGAAATGACTTCATGCTAGAAAAAATGTTATTTTCACCTATTTATTATGTGATAAACTTAATATCCTGCTCTTAACCGGGGCATATAGGGCTTGAAATAATAATATTAAACGCTCGTAAAGGGTAGGAAGGGGTGGATTTCGAACGTTTTAAATCTGACAGTATTTTTTGCTGTGATATGAAGCCTACTTATAACAATTTATTTTAGAATCGGATCAATTGTTTAGGAGATGATAAACTTTACTCGCTTTGCATTTTGCTAACTCCAACTCATCAAGAATCCAATATGGATAGCTCTATCCATTCCAGGTCCAACCGCGTCATAAATTCGAATACAGACGGATATATAACTTAAGCTATTATTATATAGGGGATTAGATAGTGTGTATATGTTTTATAAAAGTATGCAGGAAGGCTAAACCGATTTATTTTCTTTTATGAATTCTATACTCTAATACCTAATATGTGTAGTTCATCTGCATTGTGTACTTTAATAATTTAAAACGAAACTAACTTTAATGACCACTTAATTAGATCATGTGTGCAAATTAAAGACTACTTTGCACACATGATCTAATTAAGTGGTCATTAAAACTTATAAGTCCCTCGCCCTTATATCTACATAATCTTCTAACGGAACACTACACCTTTCTCCAAAAGCATAGAGTAAGACATTTAACAGGCGTTTTCTCCAAGACCTTTGAGGAGGAAAAGAGACTGCGATTATAAACGGAGGATGTATCTATAGTAAATTACATATTCACTGTATTATTCAGTAAAATAAGCTCTTGTCCCGTTCCCTTTTGCTATAAGCAGGAAATTGTAATCGGATTTCAAATAGCCAATTAATTTAACACTAGATTGCTCGAGATTTCTTGTATACCTATATTGCCCCAAAACAGTCAAAATGACTGCATTGTGAAAAAATAACAAATATGTAAAGAAATTTGTTTAAAATTGATTTTTAATATTATATAATAAAGGAGGGCGGAAGTAACTGCAATTATTCATAAATCCATTTATATGTTATAGAAAAAGTCACCAAATTCTAAGAAATTGTGTCATTATATTTCATAATTGTTTTTCTAATTGAAATTAAAAAACAGTTAAAATGACTGCCTTGGGCAATCTAGTGTTAATTAATCTTAACTGATTTCCCAAAGGATATCTGGTTTTGGGTTCAAGCACTAAGGTCTACTTTTTTGCAACAAGAGGACCAATGAGATAGAGACCTACTGCTTAAAGCAAATTATGAAAGGCTACGAATACCCATGCCACATTAGGATTTAAACCCGCGAACGTCGGCTCCGAAGATCAAGGCACTAACCATTCGGCCATCGTTCGACTCCCAAAGGGGGAGAAAAAATCTTTAAATTTCTTTAAAATTCTAAAAATTAAAAAAAAAAACATGGATTTAAATATCTCGGCCAATGTTTGCTACACATAAATGGAGCTTTTTGTGTTGTATCTCTTAGGTAGAGTTTCAATTTTTACTTAAATCTTCTAAAAAAAAAAAAAAAAAGGAAAATCGTATAAAATGTTAAATTTTGTAATTCTTACAAAATTGAATTTTTAAATTTAAAAATACTTTAAAATGAGTGATTATTTTATGTAGAATTTTTTTTTGTAACTAGAATCAGGCAATTATTTTATTATAATAAAATCATGACATATTCATATTTAATTATTTTAGATAATTATCTCATTATTCAGGTAATCCGGTATATTCGTGATTAATTATGTATTTGAATGGCAATGTTAGCACATTTCAATACGTTCACTGAATCTTTAATGAATTAACCCTCTAAGAGAGCAGAACTTGAAAGCCTATGCGAAAGAACGGTCTGGCTCAAATTGGAAAACCCCAAATTTTGGTTTTGCTACTGTTATTTCCTCTCTCTGTGTGTGGGAGGATGAGATACTTTTTGCATCTCCCTTTTGACCAGCACCCAGCGTTGACTGATTGAAAAATAAAATGACAAACTTCAAAAGGACGTGCAGAAGTTGCAAACTTTCTATTTTTTGTACTCATAAATTTTTAAAAATACACTAAGCATAAAAAAGTCACATTAAGAAACAGAAGCTGATATTTCATCACAAAATTTTAGTGTTTTCAGTCTAGGAAGTCTGTAATTAGAACCTATATTTTATTTAACTTACTTTATCTTAATTATAAATGCTATAGGTGACACATTAAAAATGTTTCTGAAGCGTAAAATACAAACTATGAGCTTTGCATGGATGCTAGAAATCTTAATCTTTATTTTTCCTTTGTTTACTTAAATAGGAAAAAAAACGAAGCTTAAAAGAACTAAACTATTAATATTTACGCTCATTACTTCAGGTATAAACTCTTATGTTTCGTTTTGAAATCAAATTTCAAAATATTTTTCAATACTTTTATTTTCCGTATCTTAGTGACTTATCTAGTACACGCAATAACTTTGAATGTTGAATTGATGCATAAAATCCACTTGAACTTAAAATGGTTTTCGTAAAACGCCCTCACTTTTGAAAACAATAGACAGGAAAAAAAATGCTGGTTCATTTCTTCTATAAATTTATTTACACGATTGGAGTAACAAGTTTTTTTATTTGATCAACTTTTCAAGAGCTAATAAATTATGAAAAATAATGTTTTTAAAGCCGATGATTTTTGCGTGACTATTGGAGCATGAATTTGCCAAAAAGTTGATTTTATTGTCAGGATCACTTGTTTTTAATGCTTAAAATGCTTTTTTAAATTTTTATTCAATGTTTTTTTTGTTGCTGGTAATTTACTACCAATCATTATTTTTTAAAACATTTTTGCTTAGTTATTGGTTTTATCAAGTATCTTCCTTCTTTTTTCTGTATTTTTAATTATTTTAGATTTATTATCCATTAACAACACAGCTTTTTTAATTTGTTGATCATCACTCATTAAATTTCTTACTTAATTACTGAGGTCCCTCCCCATTATGGCCCACTGCAAACCATTACCACTTTCTGGAGTGGGTATGTCTTATCCAGGTTGACAGTGGTACACAATAAAATGGCCTTGGCGGAGGATGGCTTCGAAAGTGGTTTTTCTCCTGTAGACTCCATGCTATGGCCAATTGTTTACTACTCCAGTACTGATCCTAATGGTGACCTTGAAAATGGTTCAAGGGTTGCATCCACACACTGGGCCACTAAATGACCAGAACGCGTGTATGCACTGAGAGAATCTACTGCGCACTTTAGTAGTTTGATCTTTGGAGAAAAACCGCTTTCGTAGCCATCCTCCGCCAAAACCATTTTATCATCTGCCATCGTCGACCATTGATAAGCCCTTCCAGACGATGGTAATGGCTTGAAATGGACCATAGTGTGTAGATGACTTTATACCTCTAAACAATAGACAAACTCAAAGACAGTTTTTATTGTACTGAAAAATACCACATCAATGATATTATCTCAAAAAATAAAATACCTCTTTTGCGGCATAAAAGAATGCTTATCTTAAAAATAATAATTGTGACTACTTTTAAATTTTTCTTTCATTTTGTTGATTAAAAATATTTGTTTTCTTTATTATTAATAGTCTTGCTATATAAAATAATGTTATATAAACACTATAATATTTTGATTCGATATCACTTAAGATATATTGAGATTGAAAGAAGAAAGTTCTTTTCAGCGACTCTATGAATAATCCGCTTCCGAAGTCATTCTTCGTCAAGGACATTTTATCTTCTGCCATCATCGACCTCGATAAGCCATAATCCCTCCAGACAGTGGTAATGGCTTGCAGTGGACCATGGTGTGGAGGGGCTTTTATATTTATCTTGCTTTTTGCAAATTTTTCCTAGTTCAAGGGTACATGCTGCATTTCGAGAATTAAAATTTAATTTAAACAGCGTTTTATTCAATTTATCAGGAAATAATTTTTAAGGGTCCTTTTAAGGAGACAACGGCAACAAATGACAGATTTTGGTTCGAAATAGGAATTGGTTCTTGTTCTGAAAAAATCAACTTGGAATGGTGGGGAGAGACTTTTATATTTATCTTGTTTTTTTGTGATTTTTCCTAGTTCAAGGGTACATACTGCATTTCAAGACTTAAAATTTAATTTAAACAGCGTTTTATTCGATTTATCAGGAAATAAATTTTTAAGGGTCATTTTAAGGCGACAACGGCGACAAATGACAGATTTTAACCCTAAATAGGAAATGGTTTTTGTTCTGAAAAAATCAAATTGGAGTTATGCTTTATTATCGAAAGAAATTTTTCTAATAACATGGTTATTTTACAGCACCGAAACCTGCTTTATTTTGTATTCCCTTATTTCAAACTTCAAAAATAATATTTTAAAGTTGTTTATACTGAATTTGTTATTTCGAAAAGTTCCAGGTGCGTTATTTTTTTATGCATTTCTTAATTCTGAATTTTCGAAATTGCCTATTAATGTGTTTGTAACTAAAGTGGGTGTATTTTTGAAAATAACAAAGTATTTTCTTGAGAGTTTAAAAGCATATAACAACGAGAATACTTTTTAAGACTTATACTTTTAAAGAGATCCACAATATTTTGTGTTTAGAAAGGTATTACGTTCCTAAAAACTCTTTTTAGCTTTGTCCACTAGTTCCATTTCGGAACATATCGTGAAATAGTACGATTTCAAACGACAAATAGCTGCAAAAAATTGAGCCTAGAGTTCACAAAAAGAACTAAATACTGTTCGTTAAATAATCAATAACTTCTATTAGAAACCGGAATAGAATCTGCCTTTTCTTGCGTTACATCTGAC
Source organism: Pardosa pseudoannulata (assembly GCA_032207245.1). Taxonomy (NCBI): domain Eukaryota; kingdom Metazoa; phylum Arthropoda; class Arachnida; order Araneae; family Lycosidae; genus Pardosa; species Pardosa pseudoannulata. The sequence continues at coordinate 115,712,585 of CM063506.1, read as the reverse complement.
TTCCTCCCATTGAATTGCGAATTCTTTTAAGTAAACAAGAGGCTTAAAACATGAGATTTTTATATATTTACTAGACGACTCGACAGACGTTACCCTGTTTTAACTCTGTAAATCCAAAAGTTGTGAAATGTTTCTAAATAAATTATAAATTAGACCATTTTGATGGAAAAGTAAGAAAAAAATACTTTTAAAAGTACTTGAAGCCACCACGCGTATAGTCATCACAAACGTAATTAGATTAAATTAAAATTACCACATTGCCTGTACGGGGATTCAATCCTAGGAAATCTCGTACTGAAGCCCGTTGCGCTGACCACTGCGCCACAGGTATGTTGGTGAAGGGTTTCAAGTAACATTATAATAAGCACGCAATTCTGGATTCGTATAAAAAAAAAACATTTTCTATCGGATGAAACTGTGAATCTGAACCATTTTCCAATCAAGTTAATTACATACACAAAATTTCATCAAAATCAAACCAGCCGTTTTTGGAGGAATTTTATTACAAACACACGAACAGAAGAATTGTATATAAAAAGATATTTTACCAGTATTTTTATTACAAGAATCAATAAGCATATAAAATCAGACAAAGAAGACCTAAAATCTATTAGAAAAAGCATTTTTTTGATTATCAGGCATAACATTTTATAAAATCCAATAATATTTGATAAAAACTTTTTTTTTCATACAGCATATTAGTGAATTCCTTTCATAATTTTACTATATTCATAGTATTTATACAGAAATAAAGCTGGGTATTGGTTTTCAATTAAGTTAGAAACACTTAATTACAGAGAAAATTTTTGTTTTAGTATTTTTTTCAGTGTTTAAATATTGCATCCTCTGAACCATGAGAAAATTTGAAAAAAAAGACTTAGGAAAAACTCAATAGATAATATCCAAATATTTGAGAGATATTAAAAAACATAATACAACTGGAATATTCAATAAGCCGCTAATTCAATATCAAAAGCATAAAACTAGAACATAAAAACTTTACGTAATAAAATAAAGACCCACAGTTAAAAAAACAGGTTTTAGTGAAATAAAATAACCATAAGTAAAATTATCATTCAATTTGTAAAATTTTAATTTTAAGATGAAGCGTTGGTTTGACATTTTTAAAGCAGAAAATATTTCAAATTTTTGGCTGATTTCTATAATTTTGAAGGTCTTATGTCTTATTATAATTTTAGAGTACATTTTATAAAATCTATGTTCTATAATATATTGTTTTACAGCCTTAACAAAGTTATTTTGGCTATAAGAATTTTGTCAAACAAAACAGCCAAATTTGTCGCAAAAGATACTTAAAGTCACCAAATGTGGTTAATTTCCTTAAGTCGAGTTCATGAATTCTACTGCCTAGATCCATAGAAAGAGAACTAGTTCTGGAATTATTCTTTCTATAATTTTGAAGGTCTTATGTCGCCTAAATAATTTTAGAGTAAATTCTAGAAAAATCTATGTTCTATAATATATTGTTTCATAGCCTTAACAAAGTTATTATGACTATAAGAATTTTGCCAAACAAAATAGACAAATTTATCGCAAACGATGCTTAAAGTCACCAAATGTGGTTAATTTTTTTGTCGAGTTCATGCATTTGACTGCCTAGATCCATAGAAAGAGAACTTGTTCTGGAATTATTCCTTTACAGATACCTATTTTATAATATTATTTTTAATTTAATACGCACTCGCAGTGCTTAAGTTTCGTTTTCTGTTAAACTAAAATATATAGTATAAGTGGTATCATTTTGAAATTTCTCTGAAAAAAGTGGCAGCTTTATAGAATTTGGTAAGACTAAATGGCTCTTACCTGGCAATAATTATTCATCAGATGACTGATAATTAACTTTAAATTATCCAGGCACAAAGTGGATTTTTTTTTATCTCAGCAGTTAGCAAAAGCTAATTTGCAATTAGCTACCTAGAAAATACTTTACTTAATGGACGATTAGCTGTAATCAAATATAGTGTATGCAGAGCGAAAAAAAATACTTAGAATGTTAAAATGCTATTTATCAAATCAAATTTACCCCTTTTTGTGCTAACTTGTTTATACACATTCACACATCATTGCATCCCTTAGACTGGGATATTTTAATTTCGTTAGGCAGAAATTTCTGCAACGGGTTATCTTATCTATTTAGTTAGTTTTAGTTACTTTTAATTTATTTACTTATTTATTTAGAGTAAATGTTTTTTTCTCATTTTTTTTTACAAAGATTTAAAAAAATTTGCTTAGCGTAACAAATGAAATTATTCAGGACACAAGAATTTTTATAAAACTTTAAAAGCCAATAAAGATTAATATAGTTCTTATGTTAAAATTTATTTGAACAGTAATATGCTACACAACTTTCCTTTAAAAGGAAAATATAAAGTTTATTATAGCAAATATTTTACGCATAAACAAAACATTCATATATGTTTTCTTCATGCGGATATAAACACAGTTATGCATGTAAACAAAATAATTGTAGGAAGTAAATAATTAAGAAAAAATATTTATAGATGTATTGCTGCATTTATATTTCATTTACATTGCTCTTTTGTAGCTTTTTGAGCTTATTTTCTACTGGAAGAAATGTTTCCATTTTATTTTCCATATTGCACAACTTGAAGTTTAAATGTTAAAGTATAACTAGGTATCTTCTCCACTTTACTCCCTCATTTAGACAAAACTTCTTTTCTAATAGAATTAGAGAAATAAAGAGAGTACAATCCCTCTTATAATGTCCCCTAAAATGGACTACGAGGTTTTCAATTTCAGAATTTCTGTTACATTATAGGAACTATGGCTAAATGATCAGAGAGCTAATCTCGACTGGAGGTTGAGGGTTCGAATCCCAATGTAGCATGGATGTTAGTAGCTTTTTGGAATCGGCTGTACGCAGTAAGTCCCGATCTTATTAGCCTCTTTCTTGGAAAATAGTAGACCGTAGCACTCCAAACCAAACCGTTGCATCATAGAAGTTAACTCCTTCTCACATCCCTATGTAAAAAAATACGGATAAATGTAGGACATTGTATGAAATAATTGGTAGAATCCCAGTTCCGGGGGCCGGCCGTTATGTTTTTGGCTCTACTTTTGTACAAGTGATAGCCAAATTGTCGCCAAGTGTTGTTTACAATTTGTGCTTCGTTTTGTATAAAGTTTATACCCAATTTCAAAGGATATTTTGAACAAAAAATGGTTTGAAAATTTGTTAAGATGAATCCAAATTTAAAAGAAAAAAAATAGAAAATAAAAAATAGAGCAAGGAATGCCAGAAAACTGGGTTCTAGAATTTGGCGACATCGCTCACGCTTGGCATGCCCACTGAACTTTGTTCAGCGGGCCCCGTAAATTGGGATTTAGCCAAATAATGTTTAGAATAACAGTGAAAGAGTGTTAGAAGTTGATTAGTTGGGTCCGAGTAACAATTCATTTACAATCGAGAAAATAATTTGTGTATCAAACTTCAGGCTCGCGTTAAACGCAAAATAAAATTTTTGCCATAAAAATAGAAAAAAAAAGATGTTCGTTATACATTGTTAACCAGTTATTTTGAAGAACCTATTTTTGGAAAAAAATGTAGCATATATTTTTTTTTGTAATCAACGATGTTTAAGTCCAGGTTTGAATTTTAATACAGACTTCAATTTCTCAAGTCTGGTTCTTTGATCCGTCAAACTTCTAAAGTAATATGTAATACAGTTGCGTTTCGCTTATTAGAAACGGTTTTTCCTTTTTTCTCTAATAGAAATCTGAAGAAAAGGCAAACAACTTCAATAGAGTATGTTTGTTGTATCTTTTTCGAATAAGCAATTTATTTACATTGTTGCAAGGTATTGTTGCATTCAGTGTTTTTTTTAGATTTATTTTCTTTATATCTATATGTATTGGAAGAAATTTGGCTGTTGGAAAAAATGTTATTTGGAAACAGTTTTCTTGAAGAGGAATAAACAAGCATATAAAATGAGGCAGTAGTTTGCAATGAATCTCAATCAATGAATACTATTTCTTTAGAGAGAACGATGTCATAAGTCAGTTAGTATATTAGATGATAGAAGGAGGTAAACTTTATAACAAAGAAATCTAATATAGGTAGAGTGTATACACTTTTGCTCTTTCAGTTTATTCACTGACTTCAACTAATAGATGTAATGAAAGTCTGTAATAATACTTTCAAAGGGAAATTTTTGATACAAATAGCAGATTTAAAATAAGAGTCAAGATTTGAATAAAAGAAAGTTGTGATTTTTACGTTATATTTAAATCTCTATGCTATACATAAAAAAAATGGTTGGAACAGTTGCGATATTTACGCTCTTCCGGCCGCCATGTTTTTTTCTTGGCGATCTTGGCAAAATCTCCCATTTTTGAAAGTCGCCAAACAAAAATGGAGGCAGAAAATGGCGTTTTCTGAAAGATCACCATGAAAAAAAAAACATTGACTGCACCACATGTCTTTTAGGAACCAAATATATTACAATAATTCTACAAAAATGGATAAATATTTAAACAAAAATGCCGATTGAAAATGGCGTTTTCTAAAAGTTCCCCAAGAAAGAAACATGGACGGCACCACGTGGCTTTCAAGAAATCTAAGATATTACAAAATTCTTTAAAACAAATTAATACCCCCTATATTGTTACAACAACTATGAATACATAAAACCTACACACATTTTAATACAATCACAGGGTAGTAAAAGCTAAACAGTCATCGCCCGGCAAAAGCCGCCAAATTTGGCGACAAAAGCCGGAGCGTAAATATCGCATCTGTGCCAAATGGTTTTATAGCAATATATGCATAGTGTTTAACTGAAGATGTGAAAAATCATTATTTAATTCACTGATGAACTTTAGTGCATAGATAAATTTGGCGACTAAAGCCGGAGCGTAAATATCGCATCCGTACCAAATGGTTTTATAGCAGTATATGCCTAGTGTTTAACTAAAGAAGTGAAAATTCATCATTTAATTCACTGATGAACTTTAGTGAATTGATAAATTTTTTCGTGCTATACAAACTATTTGAAAATACTCCAAATAATTTTTATTTAAAATACAAGCAAAATTTATAAAAGAAAATTAATTTATATGCTTTTTTCTTTTCAAGAATGTTTAAAATCTCAGATTCAATTCGTAAAATATATAATTTTAGAACTATAGTTAAAAAATTTTACAATAGAATTGTTTTTCCCGACCAGAGCCTTTTTATAAGACATCTAAAATAGATAAAGCCCAAGGTTATTACTTTTTAAAATAGAGGTTGATGTCACAATTAAAAATCATTAAGCAATTTAGATGTCAATATTTTTTCCTCATGAGCTTAATATTGTGTCTTACTGATCTTGGCTTTCGATTTTCTCAGGTGAAATTCAAACTATGGTGGCAGCGAAGTGAAATATGATACAGATATATCATGGTTTATGAGAAACAGAGTATCGTGAAATGTATTTCGATTAATATCTGTTTCTCAATGATACTGCTATTTAGCCCCCAAATTGGAAGAGCAGCATATAAATTTTCATATAATGACATTTTAAAGTTGCATGATAGTTGGCTTAGTTTGAAAAGTGTTCATCTGATGGGCTTTTAAGAAATAAACTGGGGAGTCGAAATTCAGCTGCAGTGTTTTTTCGAAATTGCCCGAAAAAAAAAAACGCGATCTTCATATAACTTAATTGCTTTCCTTCTGATGTTAAAAGTACGGAAACTGGTATCATTTTGCAGAGTTTTACGGAATGACGTTTTAAAGTTCCATGATAAATTGCCTGCTTTGAAATTGTCTCTTCTAGCGGGCTTTTTATTAATAAACTTTGGAGAAGTAAAGTCAGGTAATCTGTGTTTTCAAAAGTGTTTGATAAAGTCGAGACATTCATATTAATACTTGATTGTTTTCATGCGGATGTTAAAAGAGCGAAAACGGGTATAATCTTACAGAAAGTTCTACCGTTATAAATATAGCTCGAAATCAGTCTCAATTTGTCTAGACTTAAAAATAGAAAGATATACCAACGTTTGGAATACTTTTTATTTCAAAAACACTCTAAAATTAACAATCATATAACATTTTAGTCTCAATATAGTATAAAACTTTGAAAAAATATAATTACAAATATTTATAAAGGTTTCAGATATAAGAAAGTTTGTACAAAAATTCATCAAGTATTTATTCTTATGCAAGATAATTTATAATATGTTTATATAAATTCTTTATACATTTCCTTGATATCCCATTTTACTAAGGTTTATACCTATGGAATGAATAAAAGCTTTTGTATCTTGAAAACTCGCTGAAGTAAGTCAAAAATTGCGAAAAAATGCAAATTTTTCGTTTTATACAAACTATTTGAAAATGCTCCAAATAATTTTTACTTAAAATGCCAACAAGCAAAACTTTATAAAAGAAAATTAATTCATATTCTTTTTACTTTTCAAGAATCTTTAAAATTTCGTAAATTATATAGTTTTAGAACTATAATTAAAAACTTTACAACAGAATTTTTTTCTCTATTACAGCCTTTTTATAAGACGTGAAAAATACACAAAGCCTAAGGTTATTACTTTCTATAATAAAGGTTGATGTCACAATTATAATCATTAAGCAATTTAGATGTCAATATTTTTTCCTTATGAACTTAATATGGTGTCTTATTGATCTTGGCTTTCGAAGATTTCATGTGAAATTCGAACTATGGTGGTAGCAAATTGAAATATGATACAGAAATATCATGGTTTATGAGAAACAGAGTATCGTGAAATGTATTTCGATTAATATCTATTTCTCAATGATACTGCTATTTAGCCCCCAAATTGGAAGAGCAGCATATAAATTTTCATGTAATGACATTTTAAAGTTGCATGATAGTTGGCTTAGTTTGAAAAGTGTTCATCTGATGGGCTTTTAAGAAATAAACTGGGGAGTCGAAATTCAGCTGCAGTGTGTTTTCAAAATTGCCCGAAAAAAAAACGCGATCTTCATATAACTTAATTGCTTTCCTTCTGATGTTAAAAGTACGGAAACTGGTATCATTTTGCAGAGTTTTACGGAATGACGTTTTAAAGTTCCATGATAAATTGCCTGCTTTGAAATTGTCTCTTCTAGCGTGCTTTTTATTAATAAACTTTGGAGAAGTAAAAGTCAGGTAATCTGTGTTTTCAAAAGTGTTTGATAAAGTCGAGACATTCATATTAATACTTGATTGTTTTCATGCGGATGTTAAAAGAGCGTAAACGGGTATAATCTTACAGAAAGTTGTACCGTTATAAATATAGCTCGAAATCAGTCTCAATTTGTCTAGACTTAAAAATAGAAAGATATACAAACGTTTGGAGTACTTTTTTTTCAAAAAGATTCTAAAATTAACAATCACATAACATTTTATTCTCAGTGTAGTATAAAACTTTGAAAACATATAATTTATTTACAAAATATTTATAAAAGTTTCAGAAATAAGAAATTTTGTACAAAAATGCCTCAAGAATTTATTCTTATGCTAGATAATTTACAATATGTTTATATAAATTATTTATAAAGTGTTTCCTTGATATCCCATTTTACTAAGGTTTATACCTATGGAATGAATAAAAGCTTTTGTATCTTGAAAACTCGCTGAAGTAAGTCAAAAATTGCGAAAAAATGCAATTTTTTCGTGTTTACAAACTATTTGAAAACGCTTCAAATAATTTTTATTTAAAATGCCAACAAGCAAAACTTTATAAAAGAAAATTAATTCATATTCTTTTTACTTTTCAAGAATCTTTAAAATTTCAGATCCAATTCGTAAAATATATAATTTTAGAACTATAGTCAAAACTTTACAACACAATTTTTTCCCGATCAGAGCCTTTTTATAAGACGTCAAAAATACACAAAGCCTAAGGTTATTACTTTTTATAATAAAGGTTGACGTCACAATTAAAATCATTAAGCAATTTAGATGTCAATATTTTTTCCTTATGAGCTTAATATGGTGTCTTACCGATCTTGGCTTTCGATTTTCTCAGGTGAAATTCAAACTATGGTGGCAGCGAAGTGAAATATGATACAGATATGTCATGGTTTATGAGAAACAGAGCATCGTGAAATCTATTTCGATCAATATCTGTTTCTCAATGATACTGCTATTTAGCCCCCAAATTGGAAGAGCAGCATATAAATTTTTCATGTAATGACATTTTAAAGTTGCATGATAGTTGGCTTAGTTTGAAAAGTGTTCATCTGATGGGCTTTTAAGAAATAAACTGGGGAGTCGAAATTCAGCTGCAGTGTTTTTTCGAAATTGCCCGAAAAAAAAAAACGCGATCTTCATATAACTTAATTGCTTTCCTTCTGATGTTAAAAGTACGGAAACTGGTATCATTTTGCAGAGTTTTACGGAATGACGTTTTAAAGTTCCATGATAAATTGCCTGCTTTGAAATTGTCTCTTCTAGCGGGCTTTTTATTAATAAACTTTGGAGAAGTAAAGTCAGGTAATCTGTGTTTTCAAAAGTGTTTGATAAAGTCGAGACATTCATATTAATACTTGATTGTTTTCATGCGGATGTTAAAAGAGCGAAAACGGGTATAATCTTACAGAAAGTTGTACCGTTATAAATATAGCTCGAAATCAGTCTCAATTTGTCTAGACTTAAAAATAGAAAGATATACAAACGTTTGGAGTACTTTTTTTCAAAAACACACTAAAATTAACAATCATATAACATTTTAGTCTCAATATAGTATAAAACTTTGAAAACATATAATTTATTTACAAAATATTTATAAAAGTTTCAGAAATAAGAAATTTTGTACAAAAATGCCTCAAGAATTTATTCTTATGCTAGATAATTTATAATATGTTTATATAAATTATTTATAAAGTGTTTCCTTGATATCCCATTTTACTAAGGTTTATACCTATGGAATGAATAAAAGCTTTTGTATCTTGAAAACTCGCTGAAGTAAGTCAAAAATTGCGAAAAAATGCAAATTTTTCGTTTTATACAAACTATTTGAAAATGCTCCAAATAATTTTTACTTAAAATGCCAACAAGCAAAACTTTATAAAAGAAAATTAATTCATATTCTTTTTACTTTTCAAGAATCTTTAAAATTTCGTAAATTATATAGTTTTAGAACTATAATTAAAAACTTTACAACAGAATTTTTTTCCCTATTACAGCCTTTTTATAAGACGTGAAAAATACACAAAGCCTAAGGTTATTACTTTCTATAATAAAGGTTGACGTCACAATTAAAATCATTAAGCAATTTAGATGTCAATATTTTTTCCTTATGAGCTTAATATGGTGTCTTATTGATCTTGGCTTTCGAAGATTTCATGTGAAATTCGAACTATGGTGGTAGCAAATTGAAATATGATACAGAAATATCATGGTTTATGAGAAACAGAGTATCGTGAAATGTATTTCGATTAATATCTATTTCTCAATGATACTGCTATTTAGCCCCCAAATTGGAAGAGCAGCATATAAATTTTCATGTAATGACATTTTAAAGATGCATGGTAGTTGGCTTAGTTTGAAAAGTGTTCATCTGATGGGCTAAAGAAATAAACTGGGGAGTCGAAATTCAGCTGCAGTGTGTTTTCGAAATTGCCTGAAAAAAACGCGATCTTCATATAACTTAATTGCTTTCCTTCTGATGTTAAAAGTACGGCAACTGGTATCATTTTACAGAGTTTTACGGAATGACGTTTTAAAGTTCCATGATAAATTGCCTGCTTTGAAATTGTCTCTTCTAGCGTGCTTTTTATTAATAAACTTTGGCGAAGTAAAGTCAGGTAATCTAAGTTTTCAAAAGTGTTTGATAAAGTCGAGACATTCATATTAATACTTGATTGTTTTCATGCGGATGTTAAAAGAGCGTAAACGGGTATAATCTTACAGAAAGTTCTACCGTTATAAATATAGCTCGAAATCAGTCTCAATTTGTCTAGACTTAAAAATAGAAAGATATACAAACGTTTGGAGTACTTTTTTTTCAAAAAGATTCTAAAATTAACAATCACATAACATTTTATTCTCAGTGTAGTATAAAACTTTGAAAACATATAATTTATATACAAAATATTTATAAAGGTCTCAGAAATAAGAAATTTGTACAAAAATTCATCAAGAATTTATTCTTATGCTAGGTAATTTATAATATGTTTTATATAAATTCTTTATAAATTGTTTCCTTGATATCACATATTACTAAGATTTATACCTATGGAATGAATAAAAGTTTTTGTATCTTCAAAACTCGCTGAAGTAAGTCAAAAATTGCGAAAAAATGCAAATTTTTCGTGTTATACAAACTATTTGAAAATGCTCCAAATAATTTTTATTTAAAATACTAACAATCAAAACTTTATAAAAGAAAATTAATTTATATGCTTTTTACTTTTGAAGAATGTTTATAATTTCAGATTCAATTCGTAAAATTTATAGTTTTAGAACTATAGTCAAAACTTTACAACACAATTTTTTCCCGATCAGAGCCTTTTTATAAGACGTCAAAAATGCACAAAGCCTAAGGTTATTTCTTTTTATAATAAAGGTTGATGTCACAATTAAAAAACATTAAGCAATTTAGATGTCAATAATTTTTCCTTATGAGCTTAATATGGTGTTTTACTGATCTTGGCTTTCGATTTTCTCAGGTGAAATTCAAACTATGGTGGCAGCGAAGTGAAATATGATACAGATATGTCATGGTTTATGAGAAACAGAGCATCGTGAAATCTATTTCGATCAATATCTGTTTCTCAATGATACTGCTATTTAGCCCCCAAATTGGAAGAGCAGCATATAAATTTTTCATGTAATGACATTTTAAAGTTGCATGATAGTTGGCTTAGTTTGAAAAGTGTTCATCTGATGGGCTTTTAAGAAATAAACTGGGGTATCGAAATTCAGCTGCAGTGTGTTTTCGAAATTGCCCGAAAAAATAAAACGCGATCTTCATATAACTTAATTGCTTTCCTTCTGATGTTAAAAGTACGGAAACTGGTATCATTTTGCAGAGTTTTACGGAATGACGTTTTAAAGTTCCATGATAAATTGACTGCTTTGAGATTGTTTCTTCTCGCGTGCTTTTTAGAAATAAACTTTGGCGGTGGAAAGTCAGGTAATCTATGTTTTCAAAAGTGTTTGATAAAGTCTATACATTCATGTTAACATATGATTATTTTCAATCGGATGTTAAAAGAGCGTAAACGGGTATAATCTTACAGAAAGTTGTACAGTTAGAAATATAGCTCGATGTCAGTCTGAATATGTTTAAGTAGCTTGGAAATGGCACGAACAATATATAAACGTTTGGAGTACTTTTGTTTTCACTCAAAACTCTCTAAAATTAACAATCACATGACATTTTAGTCTCAGTGTAGTATAAAACTTTGAAAACATTTGAGAACTCTGCCAATTATAAGCAAAACACTTGAAGAAATTTGAAATCATTTTAATAAAAACCTTAATTTCCCCACGAGTATTTGCTATCCTCACTACAATGAACACAGATTATTACAAATAGCATCCTAATCATTGCTAGGGATTCATCGCTTTTCATACATTACTCTTTACGGGGTTATCCAAAACACATTAGTTTTTCTTTAATTTGTTGACCGTTTACTATGGGGCTTTGCGAAAAATTCTTAGGTGAAATATATGACGTGTACCATCCTGTTTACAAGCCTGGAGTTTCAGAATAATTCCCAGTGTATTTTTCTAAATATTCAACAAAATGTCTAAAGTCGCAAGGGATCGGCCGTCATTGGCAATATAGTGTATGTTTATATAAATTCTTTATAAAGTGTTTCATTAACATCAAATATTACTAAGGTTTATATCTATGGAATGAATAAAAATTTTTGGGTTTTGAAAACTCACAAATTTTTCTCTTAAATTATCATATTTTTCATAGCAATACTTATTAACTCCATAAGGACACTTAGAGTTCAGCTTGTAATTCAAAACATAGTTAATAATTCCCAAAACTCTTCAGAAAAATTCAATCACGATATCTCTAAAACATTCTGAGCATTTAAGGTAATCGTAAATTAAAATAACTGAAAAATTAGTATTTTAAAAATACATTTAAAGAGAATCATCAAGTTAGATATTATTTTTTTAAGATGCAGGAAAAGTTATCAGATGTATGTCATACTTTTTTTTTAAAATTTTAATAAAATTACGTAAGCAAAAAGAATATATATATATATATATATATATATATATATATATATATATATATATATATATATATATATATATATATATATATATATATATATATATATATATATATATATATATATATATATATATATATATATATATTGTTTTAAATGTTCACTAAAATTTACTATTTTTATTTAGGCAGTTCCCCTTAATATCACCTACCTTATGACTGATATACATCCTATGTATACTTCACAAAAAGTTCTTGGATTTTAACATAGAGAGCTATAGGACAATCTGTATTCTAGGTAAGTCTTAGAAAAGATGTTCGCTTTAAGAACTAGGTCCCGGTCTCATTAGACCTCACGCAATAAACTAGATTATATCACCCTAAACCAAACCAAGTCTGTAGTATCCAACTCCAATTCTGATTGAAATTAGCACTCTAATTAAAGAACTATCTCAGTTTAGCATATTTTAAAGCTACCAGTCTCCACGAATGACAATATTTAATCTATACACGAGTACTGTATAAAAATATCGACAGATTCACATGAAATAGAAACAGTGTATCTTAAGCATTTTAAACAGTGTTTTTAAATGAATAAAAAACTCAAATTAAAAACTATTATTTCCGGAGAATAATTTTGAACCTTTGCTACGTTTTAGTTTAGTTTTCCGAAAAATGAGAAAGTTGTGGGAATACAAAATTAGTTATTCCTCTTCACAGATTGACCGTCTTCATCTTTCTGCTGCTCTTTTGTGTTAGCTAGAGGACTGCTATGTACTAGGCTGATCCAGAAAGTAAGTTTCCCTATTTAAAAGAATAAAAGAAATCACACTTTCATGGTTATATTTATTGGCAACAAATACAGCCATGTTTCAGCTATTTTTCAACATAGTTACCACCAGAATTGAGACACTTGTCGTATTGTGGGATCAATTTTTGTATCCCTCTGTCGTAGAATTCTGTTGCCTATGTATGGAACTAGCCTTCCTGTCCCAGGACACCTTCCACATCCCTTTCCGTACCGACAGCGTCTGTTTGAATTTGGTCCTTAACAAAGATCCACTATGATGCCAATGTATTGACTGCTGCTTGGTTTCCAGGGTAAAGTGCGAAATACAAGTCTCATTGACCGTGACGATCCTGTCGAGGAACTCGTCGTCGTCATCGTGATACCGTAGCAGAAATGTCAGAGCTGACGATGAATTTCAATTGGCGTAATGCTTTGTGTATTCAAAATCACCGACAGAACCTTGCAGGCGACGCGAGGAGCAATTAGAGTTTCCATTTCGGACCACTGCTACTCTGCTACTGGCACGGACCGGGACTTGTCCATCTGACATATGATTAATACGTCATATATCTGTTACTCATGCGCAATTACTATGGCTAATTACGTTTACTTTAAAGGGGAAAAACATCGGGAAACTTATCTAGTATCTTGCCTTTCTGGAAGTTTCGCTGTTTTTCACTTCTTTGTACGAAGTGAAGGAAGTATTGTAACCACTGGAAATTTCGGTGTTAGATTTCAGTGGAAATAAATAGTTAAATTTAGACGGACTCCCCTATTTTCTAAATAGACTCATCTTACTCAGATGCGGTTAGATTGGATCACAACAGTAATATGTTTTGCTGTATGGTAAGCTGTGCAGATGAGGCGAGATGTTTCTGATCCTGGAGATGACTGCAACAAAATTTGTCTGTTTGTGATCAACTACATTAATAATTGCAGTCTATTTTGTAGTAGTTGTAGAATGGTTGTAGTAAAGATACATTTGGCAATTTGTCAAAATTAACCGATATTATTTCAAGGATGTTCTCTCATAGAGACACCATTTTGTTTAGTATAATACAGATCTGAAGAACTCTGAGGAATAAATAAATCAACTGAATAGTATTTTGTTATTATTTTTTTACTATGGAATGAATCTCGATAACTCTGAGGAATAAATATATCAAACAAATAAAACTGAAAAAAAAATCTAGGTATTTTTCATTTTTGTTCTGATGACGCCAAATCTTTTCTTTCAGCACGAATTCAACCAAGGGTAGAATTCTTTTTGTTTTGTACAGGTCTTGCTGATTTCTTTTCCATAACTTTAAAAAATACTTTACTTTTTGTTTTTCAAAGTTCAGAAACTTACGTGACTTGAAATAAGAAATAATGCTATACTAAAATGATTGAATAAGGAAGAGAATCGAATGTGAAATAAATTACGAAAGTATGCACATGAGGAAAACGTAAAATGTTGGAGCTTGTTGCAAGTGTTTTTCATTTCGAACTCTACTGAAGCTTTGAAGAAGAAATTGTAAAAAGATGATATTTTTCTTTTCAGGTATGCTAAAATATAGTAAGAATCGTATGTATTAAAGAACATTAATCTTATTTTAGACTGAAAGAATTTTTTTTACTTTTGTTTATAAAATGAATGAAAATGAAGATAAAAAATTTGACTTTGAAAAATGACTATAAAAGCCCATGGAAGGAAAAAGCTTGTCTCAGAAGACTAATTAAGCATTGCAGATCAATAGTAGCATACTGATATTTCGTTGTTGTAAGTTTCAAACTCTTTCTCTACACTTAGTATCAAAACAATGTTTTTTTCCTTACAAACATTTTTTTTCTACTCAAGAAAAAAAAAACTGCTTGAGGTTTACATAACGCTATGAAATTTTCTGTGATACACCTCATGCTAAGAAATCAATATAAAATCTAAGTATATTATTAAAAAGACCTTTAAGTCCAAATTAATTAAAAATATCCATATTTGTATAAAAAGTGCTTAAATCAGAATTTTTAATAGGGATTTTTTTGTTTTGGGGTATGCTAAATAAATAGATGCCAAAAGCTGTGAAAGTAAAATTAGAATAGGTAGACTTATTATCGTTCAACTGAAGTCTAAGAGACGTTTATTGGTAAAAGATATATTGTTTGAATGGATTTTTACCTCTAAAGTTAGCCAATGCTAATATTGGTACTTTGAATGCAAATGACAATTACCTAATTATTGTGTAATCATTCGACAAGTAGTTGTTTCGTTTGGATTGGACAGCTACCGTAATTGTTTTGCTGTATGGTAAGCTATAATATATAAATTTCTTTACTTCTTGTTATGTATGAACTATTCTCCACGAGTAAAACAAACTGTGCACATGTAGAAACAATTAGAAGTTTGTTAGGTTAAAGAAAACTATATACCTTATTATTTCATGGAATACTACATGTTTAATGTTGTATTAGGCAAAATACAAGTAATTTGATTGAATTTCTCCCTTCTAGGATCTAAAACAAAATTCTCATACCTTTCTTTGTAAACTACTTCCTTTTCAGGAAAAATTAGCACTGATTCTCGTATTTAAAATCAGTCTATTTAGCAATTTTCTAATCTTTAGGCTAATATTTTACTTTTTCAAATAGCGATTTGATGATGCTACTCTATTAAATCAAGTTTAGTACATTACATATTGAAAAAAAGAACATATTTAAAAAAATTACTTTATTAAATGTCAAGCACAATATCGTCGTATTATTCAAAGCTTTATTATCAAACAATATTATTATTAATGTAATAAGCCATATTTGTAGCTGAGCCAGAAATTATTCCGGGTGATCCCAACTTTAAAATTTATTAATCTAATAAAATCCAATAATAAAAATTGATTTAATGTGTTCTTTTGTATGATTGATTAACTGCTTTGAGTATAATTTAGAGCTTTAAAATATCAATTTTTGTTAATTTTGGGGGTTAGAAAGATTATCCTCTTGTTGGTAATTAGATAGGTAAATTCAAGAAATATTTAAAACCTTTTAACTTGGCCCAAAATTAAAATTGTTTTATGTTTTCTTTTTTATGATTGATAATCTGATTGTTGAATAATTTAGAGAAGATATTTTTTAAACAAAGTAATATTCAAATAACACGCAAACAAAAATTTCCTCTCATAAAATATATGTTTATTTTACTTTCAATCAATAGTAAGCATTTCTCTCTCATATTCAATAATTAAAGTACGTCAAAATTGACAGGAAATCTTTCGAATGAAGAGAGATTTTCATATGTGATACCATAAAGGGTGATTTTCTACTTAAAAATATTAATATAAAATTTTGAGTAGGCAGTTTTGTGTAAAGACAGTGATTTTCTACGAAAGCTGCCAGATAATAAAAGAGCAATGAAAAAATTGACTAACAGTTGTAGTTCATGAAAAAGTTTATTGCATTGCTCAAAACTTATGCATTTTTGTTTATTTTTGACAGAATCTCCATAAATTATCAGATTTTTTCCCGGTGGACATAGTTGGAACATTCCTTCATGGTGCTGCTATTTGTCAAATAGACTAAGTCTGCAAATCTAAGAACAATGCAAAAATTGACTAACAGTTATAGTTTATCAAAAAGTTTAATACATTGCACAAAAATTACGCATTTTTGTTTATTTTTGACAGAATCTCCATAAATGCTCACATTTTTGTAAATCTAGTAAGATCTCTTTTTCTCTGAAAATAAAAATATAAATGCCAGAACAAAAAAGAAAATCGGAAGGGGTGAAATGTCGACTGTGGGTTGATAGTGCAGGTAACACAAAGAATTATCTCTTAAAGGCATTAAAGAATCTCCACAAATGCTCACATTTTTGTAAATATAGTAAGATCTCCTTCTCTCTAAAAAATATAAATGCCAGAAAAAAATCGGAAGTTGTGAAATGCCGATTGTGGGTTGATGTTGCAGGTTCGCTCAGAGAATTACATCAGCGAACATTCAGGAATCAGATAACTACCGATAGAGTTGCAAAACATTTCCAGCATTCTGTTAACCCTTAGCTTTGCTGGACAGATCGGATTAGCCTATCTATTCTCACTGATGGAGGGGTTGAAGTGGTCAGAGCGTTTATTTCTCAGCTCATTTAGACGAAGATCGCAGAAAAGAAAGAGCATACGAAAGAATCAGCGAGGCAGAGCCGGATTGAAACATTTTGTTTACAGCGGTTCCCGGACTCTATTGCCCTAACCTTGAAGTAATAATAATAATTAAGAAACTAACATTAATATTTTTTTAATTGCAGATGCTCTTTATTCTACATCATTGTCTTCCATACATCACAGATATATGAGATTGAAGCCGTATATAATTACAAAAAGATTAGTAACAAACTTTAAAAAACTACAATAAGAAACAAGAACATTAAAACAAGAACAATAAACGCATTAAAAACAAAAGAAAATCAATCTCTGTGTGTTGACCGCATGATCTCTTTTGCTTCCCAATATCGATTGTAGAGGTGTTCCTCTTTCAAAGATGGGTAATTTGCAATGTGATTTTTGTTCATTTCAAAATTTTCTTTACACAGAGTGCACAAGGAGCTATTATATATGTTTATGCGGTATATGTGTTTGTCGAGGCAATCGGGACCAGTCTCCAGACAAAATGCCGCAACTGCGATGGATCTGGAAAATATTCTCTAGTTTGAAAGTCTGTGCCTGTGACATCCCTCCAGTATTCTACTGCAAAACACACAAAGCTTACAAGGCGTCTACATTTGGTAAAATTAACCCAGTATAGATTTTTAATGATAAAATGTTAAGTTTTAAAATAATTTCGTTTTGGTTTGCTGTGGCATATGGAATCCATCTTTAAATTTTTGATTCCAAACACCGACTTCCATTACTCTTAAAACGTGTGGGCCATAAGCACTTTGTAATCTACAGGGAATATGGCCCTAATTAACTCCTTCGGCTTAAAAAAACCCGGATAGTTGCGATTATCATAAATGTTCCAGATTCTAGAATAAGACACATCCTGCTTCATTGCTTTTCAGAAGCTCACTTGCATCACCAACACACAAAGCTTCCAAGGCATCTACATTTGGTCAAATTAACCCAGTATAGATGTTTGATGATAAAATGTTAAGTTTTAAAATAGACTGTTGTCAACTGTTAATCTTCTCTCAAGTACACCTTGATGTGTTCATTTTTATTTGAGTATCACCGACTTCCTTTACTCTTAAAAAGTTTAGGCAATAAGCACTATGTAATCTGCAGGGAATATGGCCCTAATTAACTTCTTCGGCTTAAAAGAAACGGATAATTGCATATACCAGAAATGATCCAGATTCTAGAATAAGACACATCCTGCTTCATTGACAAACCAATAAACATAACAAATCAAACCTTCAAATTAATAAACATAATTATCTTGAAAATTTTACAGCCTATTTAATTACTAAAAAATTATGTTTTTAATAATCTCTGCTTGTGACATCCCTGAAGCATTCTACTGCATATGAACACACTATGAATGAATGTGACACAGTATGAACGAACACACTATGAATCTGGTTTAATATATATTTCATAAGACTAATATTTATTTAACAAATAATTAAACTATTGAATGTTAATATAATTTAACAAAAATTATTAACTTTATAAAGCTTTAATTATTACATTTTTTAAAAATTATTATAAATTTTTAATTATAAACTATTAATTTAACTTTTAAAATAATTTAACAAATAAATATTAGTCTTATTATATATTTAATAAGATTAATATTTATTTGTATAATAAATGATTTTAAAACCTTCAAAATTTTAAGAACTGTATAATCAGTACTATGCACAATTTATAGCAGAAAATGACAAATTAAAAAAATATTCCTATGAAAGAGTAGAAAAATATTGCAAGAAACATTAAAAAAATTATTAATCTAGTTTTATTTAACTCATATATTTTTAAATAATTCCATATTTATAAAAACTATAATCTTCTATTGCTTTACATTATTTTTTTCAATAAGTTAGATTTAAAAAATAATCAAAAGAATACTTAATTTTTCTGGAATAAAGCAAAACATAAAAACCTCTGTGATATTTTTTAAGTATTATTACTCTATTATACTTTATATTGTAGATTCTTGTCTCATTAAAATTTTTAACCATAAAATAATCTCAAGCTGCATTACATATTTTTCAACTAAAGTTTAAAATACTGTCAAATGCAATTGAAAATAAAATAAATATATTAAATTCATCTGAATTAATGAAAAACAATATAAAAAACCTGTATGATATTTTTATTATTTATTATTACTCTATTAAACTTTATTTTGTCCAATACTTGTCTAATTAATATTTTCAACCATAAAATAATCTCAGGCTGAATTACATATTTCTCAAAGTTTAAATTAATGTCTAATATAATAAAAAATTATAATAAAAGTTATAATAAAAATACAATAATATTAAATTACTCTGAAGTAGTGCAAAGCAATATAAAAATCCTGGAGCTATATTTTACACCTTTGAGAACATTTTTAAAAACATTACATCTAAAGAATTCATTTTATGTGAAATATTATCCTGTGAATGTCTCCTACTATTATCTAATTTAAGTCATTTCCTTTCAAGATAAACCGCATGTGTAAAATTCTGCTGACGAGCCCACTAAAAAATGAAATTGAAATTTTTAAAATTTTAATGAGATTGAAAAAGAAATGGGCTTTTACAGCAAGAAAGTGACATTAAAGCTAAAGATAATAAAAAAACGACTTTAATGTTGAACTGAAATATTTAGTATGTCAGCAGAAATAGTTAAGATATTAAAATGATTTTACGCATGCGTAGAATCATAAAGAAATTAAAGCTGTGTGATGTGAGATAGAACTTATTTTAATAATATGGGTAGCAGATGCGATACGATGTTTTTTATGTCCTTAATTTACTATATAAAGTCCCATTTTTGCCGTTGTAACAGCTGCGTCTGATGTAACAAAATGTTTTTCTTTACATTTGACATTCAGATATTATAAGTGTACTTTGTTTACCATATGCTGTTTCAATTAAAAATAAGAGACATTCACTTCAGATTGTATTTAATAATTTTATTTATTACATTTTGGCTTTCTTACCGATATTTAACCTGTTTTAACTGACATTTCATGTAGTCTTTAATGATTATCCAATGTGATATTAATCTTAAATATTGTCAGGAAGATTCGAATGAACACACCGTTTAGCCTAACAGAGGAATTTAATTCTACTTCAATTCTACTCCAATTGATTTTATTCTACTTCAATTTTCTGTCTTTTACACTTTTACTTATTTGTAATGATCTAAGAGAACATTACATATGCAAATGTTATGTGACGTTTATATTTTAAAGTTACCTTTAGTCCGTTCGTAGTCAGGCTACAACACCAGGTTGTGTTATTAACTCGACTTCTTCTCATTGTATTCGAGATAGTAAAAGCGACGCCGAACCACGAAGTTGTTATACAATAAAATTTATGAAAATATTTGTCCTCCACAGAAATCAACCTATACGATTCCATCAGTTCGAAGGTTGCGTTATGTAATATGTAGTAGAGAGCCGAGGAATTTGGCATCAAAACTCTTCATAATTATATGTATATGTACAAAGCTGCTACTCATGGGCAACATTGCACACGTATAAATTTATTATTAGAATTATCTATTATTAATCCACTATCATATTCATCAATAATTTGCAACTTTTTGGGGAACATGTATAACCTAGACCGAAGGCTGGGTGCGAAGCAGTTAGTATTAATCTTAAATATTGTCATGGAGATTCGAATAAACACACCATTTAGCCTAACAGAGGAATTTAATTCTACTTCAATTCTACTCCAATTGATTTTAACTACTTCAATTTTCTGTCTTTTACACTTTTACTTATTTGGTACTACCTAAGAGAGCATTACCTTTGCAAACGTTATGTGAAGTTCTTATTTTAAAGTTACCTTTAGTCCATTCGTCGTCGGGCTACAAAACTAGGTTGTGTTATTCTTCTCCTTGTATTCGAAATAGTTAAGGCGACGCCGAACCACGAAGTTATACAATAAATTTTATGAAAATATTAGTCCCTCACAGAAATCAACCTATACGATTCCATCGGTACTAAGGTTGCGTTATGTAATATGTAGTAGAGAGCTGAGGAATTTGGCATTAATACTTTTCATAATTATATGTATATGTACAGAGCTGCTACTCATGGGCAACAGCGCACACGGGCAAATTTATTATTGGAATTATCTATTGTTAATACACTATCATATTCATCAATAATTTGCAACTTTTTGGGAGCATGTATAACCCAGGCCGAAGGCTGGATATAAATCAGCTAGTATTAATCTTACGTATTGTCACGAAGATTCGAATGAACACACCGTTTAGCCTAACAGACGAATTTAATTCTGCTTCAATTCTACTCCAATTAATTTTAACTACTTAACTTTTCTGTCTTTTATACTTTTACTTATTTGAAGCTATCTAAGAGAGCATTACCTATGCAAACGTTATGTGAAGTTCTTATTTTAAAGTTACCTTTAGACCGTTCGTCGTCGGGCTACAAAACTAGGTTGTGTTATTGACTTGACTTCTTCTCATTGTATTCGAGATAGTAAAACCAACGCCTCACCACGAAGTTGTTATGCAATAAAATTTATGAAAATATTTGTCCTTCACAAAAATCAACCTATACGATTCCATCGGTACGAAGGTTGCGCTATGTAATATGTAGTAGAGAGCGGGGGAATTTGGCATCAAAACTTTTCATAATTATATGTATATGTACAGAGCTGCTATTCAACAGCGAACACGTACAAATTTATTATTGGAATTATCTATTGTTAATACACTATCATATTC
Source organism: Pardosa pseudoannulata (assembly GCA_032207245.1). Classification (NCBI taxonomy): domain Eukaryota; kingdom Metazoa; phylum Arthropoda; class Arachnida; order Araneae; family Lycosidae; genus Pardosa; species Pardosa pseudoannulata. The sequence goes on along the minus strand of CM063506.1, from coordinate 115,690,736 downwards.
ATCAATAATTTGCAACTTTTTGGGAACATGTATAACCCAGGCCGAAGGCTGGGTACGAAGCATCTAGTATTAATCTTAAATATTGTCACGAAGATTCGAATGAACACACCGTTTAGCCTAACAGAGGAATTTATTGAAGCAAAGTAGCAACTAGCAACTTTACAAGATCGAGAAGTTGCCTACAACAAGTGGGTATCAACTTTTATACCCAAACAGGATATTCGAGAAATAACAAATTTACATAATAAAGAAAGATCTAGAATGTTCGAGAACATAAGGCAGCAATAAATAACAATTTTAAATTAAACATCCATACTTTGGATCAACCTCCATGGCGATCATGGAACCCACAAAGTTTGGGTTTAGATCTAGTGCTCTGATCATTCGGCCACCTAGTTCGTTAGGAAAGTTTCTTTATGCGCAATAGTGCAAAAATATGCTGTTCACTTTCTAATACTCAGTAGATATTTGCAAAAAAATTCTCATTAATAATCTCTAAACATGTTTTCTTTTATTACACTGCAATTTAAAATACTGCTAATGAAGGAAAAATTCTTTTAAAGCTCATTTTTAGAAAATAAATATAACAATTATTTGTGAAACATAATTTTTAATTTTTACCATTTTTTACTTCCTAATATGGAGAGAGCGAAGTATTATAATCTCGAGAAATTTATTGAACAATGTATCTGAATAACAAAAATTTCATTGAAACGAGTATTAATGCTGAGGGTTGTTCCCTAGATGGCAGTACTAAATGACAAAATGGATACCTTAAAAAAAGAAATCTAAAACATGCAAACGGTAATTCTGAAAATACATCATATAAAAAAAAATTTAATAGACGTACAAAATAAAATTGAAATCCCCTTTCTTCTATATATTGCTGAATAGTATTGTGCATAAGATGGTAAAAGTCTGTTACAGAAAAATTAGCAATAAATGTAAAGAAAAATTTAAAGGGGTAAATGCAAAGACTATTCTTAAATATTGCTTAAACAGGTTGTACAGTTTGAAGCAGACAGTAGATATTTACATATAAACATTTCTTGTTAAAATACCATAAACACGGTTCTTTTTATTGCAACTTAATTTGAATCGTAGGACATGACAAAGATCGAAAAGTTTTGAAAATAAAATTGAAATCCCCTTTCATCTATATTTTGCTGAATAGTATTGTGCATAAAATGGTGAAAAATGTACAATTATCATTAAAAAATAAAAAATCAATACAAAATAATATTAATAGAAATAAGTTCAAATTATGCAAACCAGAAAATAGAAAGGCATTAAGGGGTCATACGACACTTAAAAATCGAAAAATAATATAAAAAACATCATCATTTTCGACTTTCTGTACCTTGAAAATTACCAGTTTTACAAACATAATTTTTTAAACATAGTTAGAACAAATTATTATCTTTACACACATATCACATTCAATTTTGAAACATAAAAGATATTTTTGTTAGAAAGTTTTAAATAAGAGACACTTTGTTGTTAATAAAAATGATATCAAGGCTAAAAATATAAGAAAGTTTAAGACAATTTACGGTTTTAAAACATACTACAATATTGCAAAATAACTTTGAACTTAAGTTTATATATATATATATATATATATATATATATATATATATATATATATATATATATATATATATATAAATGGGGTATAAGAATTAAGCGAGCTATAATTAAAAATATTTGGAACTATTTAAAGATAACGTAATAAGAGAAAAACACACCCTCCTGCGGAAATTACAGAGTAAAGAAGCTGACACGAAAGTAGACATAGTAACTTTGCTTAGTAGCAATACCAAAAAAGACAGTTCTGAGCGGAGACTCGGGCTGATAACATCCTCCATGTTTGTCAAGGTTAAATTACGAGAGCAAAAGATTTCTAAATGGCATAGATATTAACAGAAGGATTACAATAAAGAAGTATTTTATATATGAAATCAAATGTTTCTTCCATTCCTTAACCACTCGTCCGGGTCACATATATATATATATATATATATATATATATATATATATATATATATATATATATATATATATACATATATATATATATATATATATATATATATACATAACAGTAAAAATTGAAGTTGGTCAAGGTTCTCAATTATGAGAGTGGCGTCGTTGCGTTTCCGGTTTTGATGGTCACGTGACAGGGAGAGAGAAGTATTCCATTAGAGGACGGAATATGGTGTGTCGCGCAAGGCCTACGTATTTCGATTTGGATTTGGTTTTGGTTTGGTTTGGAGTGATACGGTCTACTTTTTGCAACACAAGGGCTAACTTTCGATTTGGAAACAAAAAAGTTATTAACTACGACTACCTTATGTGATTGGGATTATGACTTTATTATTGTGATAGGTGACGAACTCCTGAATATGTTACACACACACACATACACACACACATATATATATATATATATATATATATATATATATATATATATATATATATGTGTGTGTGTGTGTGTGTGTGTGTGGGTGTGTGTGTGTATTAAATACTTGAAAAATGTGAATTTTTCTTAAAAATTAAACATTTTTAGTGCGAAAGGAAATAAAACAACATATTTTTAGAAATACACAAGAAAATTTAGATTCAATAGGATGAAAATTATAATAGAACCTGCAAATGTATAGTACTAACTATATATAGAACTTGTAAAAATTTCATTAAAATATTAAAAATATTTTATAATAACATGATCTTTGCATAAAAAAAATACAATTTAAGAAAAATCAAGTTAAATTGTTTTGTAAATTTAGATTGTTTACAGCAAACAGTTGATACTTTTTATTCATAACCCATCTGAATTGCAGAATTTATTTTAAGCAGATTCTTTTAAAATGTTCAGAACAATTCTTTTTCACATATATGTTTTCTGGAAAAAACCAATTTTTTGTCAATTTATCAGTGGAATGACTACGTAAATTCTGACAGATCTTCACTTCATCGAGAGAACTGCATATGAACTGGATCAAACTTAGTGTCATGAAACAGCTGTCTAGCTTTAGGGCCTCTCATCACCAAAGTCATTTAATGCTAAACGGGATTAACCCAGGGCCCAAACAATTGTGGGACTTAATTGTCAGTTTAAACAGAGATTAATCACGTTTAGCTGTTAAACCACTTTAATGATACCGGCCCTAAAACATCTGTCCTGTAGCTTTAGGGCCGGTCTTACCAAAGTCGTTTAATGGCTAACCGAGATTAACCCTTGGCGCCAACCAATTGTAGGAATCCAAAATCAGTTTAAACAGAGGTTAATCACGTGTAGCCGTTAAACCACTTTGATGTGACCGGCCCTAAAACTCAGCTTATATATTTTAAGGTTTAAAAATAAAAATTAACTCCTGGATGAAAGACGAAGATTCCAAAACCGAACTTATTTTATCCAATAACTTATCTAATAATTAATAATTTTAACCAGTAAGTAATTTCATGCTACAATAAAAGATTTTTTAAACTGAAATTGGAAATTTAATTCAAATTTCATAAAGGATTATGTTAAAATAGTAATTAATTTCCATGTTTCAAACTGCCAATAATCGTATTGTTGAGTTGGGTTATTTAATGGATTTGAGGACACAATAACTAAAGGCAAAAAAAAATCATTCATAAATCCATTTTAAAACATTTTATTTTTACTAAACACTACCTCTTCTAAACACATATTATTATGAACACAATATGAAGTGCAATATGGAAGCAATAAATAATATACTATAAAAATAAACTATAAAACTATGTTATAATAAACTATAAAACAATATTATTCATTACTTATAAAACAATAAATCTGAAATAATTAGCCACTCCCAGAAGATAATCGTAAAAGAGTATCAGTTAGTAATCTTGTACAATGGTGTGCAAAACTTAAGCAACAGGTGGGTTTTTTGCCATAACTCCAAGAGAAATCATCTAAGAGACATGAAATTCAGAAATGAGGGAGAGTATTATGTACGTAAAGTAGGACGAAAGCATCGGCACTGAAAAAGGAACACAATGCATACGGTATGGAATCAAACAAAAACAAGCTTTATTGAACGCATAATATCGTGACTAGTGATTGTCTATCCAAGAGGAAGAACAACAAGCAGATGTTCCTTAATATGGGATATGCCCTCCCCTAACTGCAATGGTTGCTTCGCACCGTCTCCTCATACTCAGAACCAGCTGGTCCCACATTTCTTGCGGTAGGAGTGTTCATTCCACAATCAGCAGCTGTTTGAGTTGTTGGGTGTTCTCCGGAGGATGTCAGCATGTTGCAATGATTCACCATGCATTCCACACATGTTCGATGTGATTTAAATCAGGAGAGTAAGTTGGCCAATCCATTCGAGTGATATCTTCCCTTTAAAGGTGTATAGGGAGAACACCACTCCCCATTTTGAAATTAAAGAAGATCAAAACCCGTCATCAGGTTACTGAGTGGGTCCCTTCCCCAGAATTCTCTCTTAATGTCCAGTACTTTTTACTTTTTTCAACTCTCTGCTCTTGGGTCCCACCTCGCCTGTATGTGTAATTTATTATCAGTGAGGAAGCATTAAGAAGTGTTTTTTCATTTTTCAATGGACGATATTTAATCTTTTATACAAACTTTGAGCTCATTCTCTAATTATCCGAATAAATTTGTAGCGCTCTTAAAACACAGCTCGTAATTAAATTTATATGTTTGTTGAGAATGAAAAGCTTTCAACTGAAGTGAAGTGATTCTGCCCAAATGTAAAATATAAACGAGGCTATAACTCAACAGACTAGAAGTTAGCTTGACTGTAATCGTTCAAACGAAATAAAGTATTTTGTTGATTTTCCTTGACTCTGGAAGAATTCTTAAAATATTTTTTATAATGTTTTTCAATATGTACACTGTCTTCACTATGTCTAAATTCTTCTTGTGGTTTCAAAACGAATCACTGCCTGTAAAAGTGTCACAGTTTGTAGCAGTTTTTATATTTATTAGATTTCCTCCAAAAATCAAATGTCTAATTGTTGCCACCTTTCTGTCACTAATATTTATTCTGAAATACAAATGCTGAAAAAGCTATTATGTTACTTTATTGTTGGAATGCTTTTAGAAGAATGTCCTGTAAATCCATGGAAAAGAATCCAATATAATGAGAGTAGAGCTTTGAACAAGGAAGAGAGTTTTATGATGTTGTAATGGTATCTTTCCACCATACCCTGGTAATTGCTGACGTTTAATACTGGAAACAGCATAGCTAATTTCTCTGTATCACCCATACTGGCACAAGTATATGTGACAACAATAACAACAACAGTTTAATATAAGCAGTTAGGAGTTTGCACTTCATTTAGGATATTACTTTCCTAATTCTATTATAAACCAAGTTAATTGGAATAGATTAACAGCATTAAATCAGCCAGGGAATTAATCTTCTACAACAGTGAGCCTCACACAGCTTTCATACAGATTTTATACTTAGAATATTCTGACATGAGTCTACTTCTTCTTCCCAGTATTTCATTTTCTTCACCTACTACTACATTTATATTTCCTATTGTTTG
>CM063506.1:115647680-115682680 GCA_032207245.1 Pardosa pseudoannulata | reverse complement strand
TTGAAAATAGCTATGACTAAATGAATACGTGCAAACTATCTGCTTTCACCATCAGGCTAAGATTTTTCTAAAAATATCTTTCAGTAGAGATTTTATGTCATATGTTTTTACTTTTGCATATCCTAATCTGTTTCTTTATATTGTCGTTTATTTTTAAGATTTTCAAGTTTAAAGGCAGCAGACATTTATTTTATCTATATATAGAAAATAAGTCAGCAAGAAATATTAAAGTTTGCAGTGGAACGTCACATTATTGCAGGGTTAATTCAGTTGTTCCCGGACAATTGAAAATAGATATCACTAAATGAATACGTGATAAATTAAGTAAGTAATTCCCGCACATTTAGAATAGTATGTATATATGCACAATTATAATTTTCATCTGGTATTATATTTACATAAAGTATTCTTGAATAATACTATATACTTAATACATCTATTTATTATATAAGCTTTTTTACTCTTTAACTATTACTTATTTCACAGACTTGAATAATGCTTTAGAGTGTGGTTTAGTTTGGAATGCTACCGACTATTGTTTTTCTCAAGAGGGCTAATCAGACTGGGAGCTACTGCTTAAAGACGGTTCCGAATAGCTACGAATATCCATACCAGCAGCGGGATTTGAAACCCCGAATTCCAGTACAGAAGAGAAGCGCTCTACCATTCAGTTATCATTCGGAGGCTTTAGAGTGTTATTTTTGGTAAAACACATTCCTTTATACAATGGTGTTCTGCACGCTTTGCTGCAGAATCTTGTTTCACTCCTTTTTCCATTGAAAGATCATACTTTGAGTTGTTTTATTGGAAAATTCTTCTTACTTGGTAACGTAACAAAAATTTGTAATCGTCATATTTGTAATAATAAATATTTGTCCAGAGACAATAATAAATATTTGTCTCTGGTTAGTTATGCATTGATTCAATCGAAAAAAAACCATGAAAATGAGCTATGACGTGACCCGGCAACAACGTTCGGTCTCCTAAAAAAGAAAAATTCCGTTGCCCGTACACAATGTGTTAATTTTAAGAAAATAATGAAATTTTAACCGAATGTTTTTAAAGATGTTAATAGATAGAGAATGAGATTTAGAGAAGAGTTATTATAATTTATGTTTAACACCTATTTTTTAATTTTCTTGAATTTTTGCTATAAATTACAGATTAGCTATAACTTGTTTATGCTTTGAAATATTTTCTTTCTTCAAACACACAATGGAAATCAGTCGACATTTTTTAAAACTAAGTGATATGTTTTACATATTTTTCAGCTGAATACTAACGCCGCAAAGTTATTTTTTCAATCTTTAACAAATTTTGACAAAAAAAAGAAATGTACGTATTTATTTTAATTATCACATATCTAAACATTTTAGACAAAATTTAAAACTCTAAAAAAAAGAAAAATTCCATAAATCTTTATTAAGAAATTTTGTCTCTGAACGTGACCGGTTACCTTAAGAGACCAAATATCGGTAAAACAACCTTTTAAGTTTAAGAAACTCCATTGATCTCTTTCAACAAACCTATACAAGAAGAAACAAATACAATTAATATTCTTGACAGAGAGTATTATAAGAGATAAATTATAAGCCAAGCGTTTCCTCTATGATACCGTTAGTTTGTTTTCCCCATTTCTGTTAAAGTGTTACACTCCAGAGTTTGAGTTGTCAAAAAGAGCTTATTTTTATCACGTTTCTCTAGGTTATTTGGCTGAGTGTGCTTTAGATTAAATGTACACGAATGGGTTTTAAATAGATCTTTAATATTCTTCATAACTTCCAGAGAAAAGAAACAGTTCAATTATTAGGTTGTTCATTCTAGCAAACTTTTCTGTATATGTGTTGTCATTTGTAGTACTATTATTTCTGACGTTTTACGTTTTTAATGTGTAAATTTTAGAAGATTTTTTCTTTTTTGGAAATACCAATTTTCGGAACAAAACCTTGACTAACACTGTATATATATATATATATATATATATATATATATATATATATATATATATATATATATATATATATATATATATATATATATATATATAGTCACGTGGATGCAAGTACTAATTGCACACAATGAAGATTCAAGTTAAGAGATAACACCGTTTATTAAATGCCAAGCTACCTAGCTCGTACTAGATCAACTGCTACTCGAAAATTTTAACACTGGCTTTTATAGTGTAACAGAAAATTCTAGATTTATTTTAATGGTACTCATAATTAGTATATTTTAGAAGTCTTTTTGACTATTTGACAAAGCGAACATAAAATTACGGATATAAATAAGTCCTGACTCAGAAACGAATCGTACACCTTTCGGTTAGTAGCCCACAACTTTAACCACTGTACCATGGATCTCGGCAGATTCCATTTGAAATGTGACAATATATACACACATACACACACACACACATATATATATACATATATATACATGTATATATATGTGTGTATATATATATATATATATATATATATATGTGTGTGTGTATATATATATATATATGTGTGTGTGTGTGTGTGTGTGTGTGTGTGTATGTGTGTAATAAAGCTTTTTGCCTCAAAACGAAGTGGAGTTCCAGGCAGTTTTCACCGCCCTGCAGTCTTGGTACCTCACGATGAGAACACAATCAAGACACTCAAAAATTCAGTCTAACTTCATTTATTCATCGATATATCAAAGCATCATACGAAACCTTATCCGAAACTAAACCTAAACGAAAACTCCATCGAAATTGTATCGAAAAAACTGTGATGAATCTCTAGACATTTGCTTAAATAGTCATTTGTGCAGACCAATCAGGTTTTACTTGCTGTCACGTGGTGATTTATCCCACGCGTTGAAATTCTGTTTTTAGATATGGAACCGGAAGGATTTCTACTAGCGAACATTTGAGAATATTTGCTGGAGTTCCATGAGAAAAATTACCGTTAAAATAGAATCTTCAACCGAAAGTGATAAAAAATATAGTTACATATATACATATTTATTACTGGGATTATTTGTTTGTAATAAAATACCATTTTCGACGGTAATCTCAAACTTATAAGGCTAGCTTAACATTCTTATTACTATGTTTATGTATTGTAGAGGTACTAAAACTTTATTTGGTAACATTGAATTCTTAGACAGTAGTTTACACAGATTTTAGCATTATTAATATAACCTAGGTTTATTACTTCTATTTAATGAGTCCAGTTAACTCGAGATTCAAATTTGGAAGGTCAAATTAATTAGTTACAATTTTTAAATGTAAATATTCCTATAATGAATAGTATGGTTAATTGTGCTAAAATTAACATGATAGGTTCAAAAGTTTAAACATTTTGTAAAAACTAATTTCGTTATAGTTTTCTCCGACAGTATTGAAAACTGTCTTATTTAAGTATGCGTGAAAAACGTTATAAAACTAAATAAGTTCACTATCAATATATATGTGTGTGTGTTTGTGCCCGCTTGCTTGTATACGTATATATGTAGGTCTAATATAGATATATATATATATAAACTCGGTACATGGTCTTTCAAACTGACATAAATTGAAGATGATGATTACATAAAATGAATGTAAATATTTCAATAATTGTAGTTATGAATAAATTAATTATATACAACTCCAATTGAAAGTGGTAAACATTTTGTAATCTTTAACAAAATGTTAAGCACTTCTTCAAGATAAATATAATTTATTTAGAATAGAGCTTAATATTTAGGAAAAATAATTTATAACTGACACAAAGAGACTCCTTCAAGATATGTCACCAATGTGAATATAGATCACAAAAGTCATTATGCTTTCCTATTTCTGTAAGTATATCATCACAATTAATGTGTGCGTAGTAAAATGATTTTACAAAAATTCATGCACTTTAGAATAACTCAATACTAACGCTCATTCTTCTTTGTAATCTTCTTTGTAATCTCCTCTCATTTTCACAATTTCCCTTTTGTATCTCTTCCCTTGCATATCTCTATCATAGGTGGACTCCTTGACTTCAAGTTTAGAAAAAAAACATCGTTTAAATTACAAAAGTTAATAAATTTAGATGTTTTTTTAAATGTTTCTCTTTTTATTTGACATAGTTCTTTCTTTTTAATTTCATTCCCCATTTTTGTCACATTTTGAATCTATTCCTTTGCCATTGTAACGATCCGTTACCTGACCCTAAAGAAAGAAGAGCGGAAGGTGACCTTTCGCCGCGGACAATTACGTTTACCGGCAGGTAGAAATGGGTGGTCTAACAATACACTTGTATACTAGGTATCGGACTTAATTGAAAACTGTCCGTGTGCTGGAGCCAGCGAGTCTGAGGCTGTGTGAGACTGTTGAGTGAAAAGACTCTGTGAAATGATTGTAAATAATTACAGTGCCATGTGCGCTCATTAGCGGTAGCGAAGAAGGCAATTAATTTGTTTGGGTCGGCTGATTTGAAGACGGCTTTTCGGACACATATGGAAACGAAACTGCTGATTCAGGCGGGAAGTAACCGCAAGATTGCATCATCCTGCTTCTGGAAGTTCCCCGAAGAATCGCGTAAGGGGAGCCGGGACCGCTATAAAAGAAGAGTGGCGGTGCCAAGACGGGGCTTTTTTTCCTTGTGGCTCTTTCCTGAGAGTTGCTTTTGGAGCTCGAGAGGAACCCGCTCGTATCTCCGATTTCCGGAGTTTGCTTGATTTGAGACCGCCATCGTCTCTGTTTGCTAAGAAGACGACCTTCGACTTGGGAATCCCATTCCCGTTATTTTGCTATTTTTATTTACTTCGTGCATAGAAGTAGGTAGCCGAGAGTGACCCTTGCTCTCATTTTGGATCGTCTTGCATCCCGAGTTTCCTTCACGAACCCCAGCGTGATACGCACTCTGAGCTTTCGAACCCTGGGTGTGAAAGCTGACTGTACTAATCGTCAGCCCGAAGGTGATAGTGTCAGCGTTTATTATCAGCACTAATTAGCGAACAATTCCAGTGATAAGAAGCCCTAGCCACACTGTATTCAGTACCCACGCATCCTTATTGTGTGAATGTCATCTCAGCACGACATCCCCCAATATTTAGAAATCTACTGAATCTGTACATAGCTGTACATAATTTATTCACCTGAATAAAATATTTAGTCTAGATTAAACAGTTTTCTAGCCTGTTTCATTGACGGCTTCGCCTACCATATCTCCAGTACGTTACACCATGAACAAGAGTCACCTTGTAGCGTTTATCCAGATGTTTAGTGATGCCGATGGGCGGGTTTTTCTCTTACTTCCTCTAACACACTTAGTGACTCTTGTAAAGTTCTTACTTGCTTTTTCTTGAAACACATATGTACGAGGAATGTAATAATTAGTTTATGATAAAACGATAAAAGAAGAGTGAAATAATAACAAATATAAGCACGTTCTACATATGAGAAAAATGAATCAATGTTAACAGGAATGCGATAGTAATAAGTTGAAAGACAACAGGTTAAAAGAGAGAAACTGTTAAAAAATTTCAAAAAATAAAAGTGAGGACAAAAATTTAAAAAATATAAAAAGATTGGCAACAGGAAGAAGAAATCTAAAAAAGAAAAAATATAAATTTACTAAAAGTGGAAGTAAGAGGAGTAATTTATTGTCATAACAGGGAGTAATAAAATATGATAACCCCACAAAAGTCCTACTATCATTTCACACATATGTTTAATTTCTTACTTTCTTAAAACTACTTCTGTTCTACTTAATATTTTTATACTTAAGTAAATTTATTTTCTGTTATCTCCCTAATAATAGATTTTTGTTATTTTACCTGTCATGTCTTTAAAACTGTATTTTTTATTACCATTTATATCTTCTTGTTTTATCGACTGACGTTTGTTTCATCGTTTAGTTTCTGTTTTACATTCCTATAAACAATCTATTTAGAGCTGTTATTTCACTCTTGTTTTTACAGTCTCAATATTTTTCCATTACTCTTTGATTTCTTTTAACCTGTTGATTATCTGTTTATATTATTGTGACTCATAATAATGGGTTATAATAATTTAAGATAAAAAAAAACGAGAATAATTGTTTAATAGGTTGAGGTTTCATCGTTTAGTTTCTGTTCTACACTCCTGTGAACAATCTATTTATGTCTCCTATTTCACTCTTGTTTTTACAGTCTCAATATTTTCCCATTACTCTTTAATTTCGTTTAACATATTGATTATCAGTAAATATTATTGTGACTGATAATAACGGGTTATGATAATTGAAGATGGGAAAAACCAAGAATAATTGTTTAATAGGCTGAGGTGAAATTTTTTTGTTGTTGACCCCAAAATCAAATCTTCTGAGAATTTTAGCTGACAAATTTCAGAACAAATAGGTAAATCTACCCTCGGTTTATAATTAGAAGTTATCTCTTTGAAAACATTACAAAGTTTCGACAAATAAAATCAATTAACTTGGAAGTGAAACCACGATTCATTGCAATATTCCTGTGATGCTTAAACTCAATGATAAGTAAATCAGAGATTTAACAAATATACGAAGCCCGATGAGCAAAAGTATTAAAAGAAGCAGTCTTTGGATTAAGAGGGTGATATGAAAGCCTGTGTGGAAGCAGCAACACAGCTAAGGTCCAAACATAGCAAGGCAATTGGTGCATTCTTTTAAAAAAGTAAACTTTAGAAAGATACCATTTGCGTTTTATTAGACACTACATATACAGATTTTCTTTTAATAATCTACCTGTTTGGGCAAGTTTGGGATATTGTTTTTTTAAAATAAACTTGTAGGAGCGTTTCGAAACTTATGCGATGGGAAGAACATGCTTTTCGTTTCACTTAATAATGAGGAATAAGTGCGATGTACAGTTAAAGGAGAATAAAAATCGAAGAAAAGATAAAGATATTTCAATTTGTGTAAAAATAATGGACATTGGTCTAGTGTTTAACCCTCTGACTTCTCAATTTGTAAACCGAGACCTCTTTTAAAATTGCGTATTTTTTTGTTGCATAGTTCAAGTATATATATATATATATATATATATATATATATATATATATATATCTATATATATATATGTATATATATATGTATATATATATATATATATATATATATGTATATATATATATATATATATATATATATATATATATATATATATGTATATATATATATATATATACATACATATATATATATATATATATATATATATATATATATATATATATATATATATATATATATATATATATATATATATATATATATATATATATATATATATATATATATATATATATATATATATATATATATATATATATATATATATATATATATATATATATATATATATATATATATATATATATATATATATATATATATATATATATATATATATATATATATATATATATATATATATATATAGGAGAATTGAAATACTAATTCTTTTCTAGAAAATATTTTTATATTGACTTTTATCATGAGAAACTAAGCTTTCAGAAAAACTAATGTCAGATGTTATCACATAAAAAATTTATTTTTTAATAAATTTTAATTAAAATACAGTTAACTTCTATTTATAACAAACTATCTATAATTCTATTATCTAATATAACTATAGTTCTAGTCATATAATTCTATTTATTACCAAATTAAATGTCTAATACTATATATACTTCATTCGATTGGTTAAACGGTAAAAAGGCCGAATCTGCTTCTTAATAAAGGAAGAAAAACACATGCCCGTGGAAATCGCGGGATGAGCAGTCAGAGGGTTAATAAAGAAGAAATTAATACTCATTAATAAACACATGAACAAATATGTCTTGATTAAATGAATTTATACAATTAAATAAATTCTTAAGGAATACAACTGGAATCAACTTATCATTTGTAGATATGGAGTCGGCGCCGGCCTTAAAAGACAATATGGCGATGATTTTTCTCAAAAGGTCTATCCCTCAAGCCGCGGATGCCAGCAACTTTCACCTTCTACTCTCCTCTGGTCACAATCTTGTCCTCTAAAAAATACGACTGCCACTCTGAGAAAAAACAGGGGTCCACTCGAGAACGACGGGAGGTCAGAATCCCCCACAAAACCGGACAGTTCTATTGGTTGGGAGAAGTCCGAAGTTTCTTTCTATTTCAAACCGGTCCTGTTCTGGTATGTCTTTGACCATGACTCACGGGAAGAGGTAAAAAAAGCTGAACCGAATGTAACTTATTGTTACAATTTGGTACCCCAAATTTAAAAAAAAATGTTTGAAATTATCTGTAACTGCAATTAGATATAAGCATCAGTATGCACAACTAAATGTATTTTCGCAAAAAAAGAATCCCTTTCAATGTGTTAAATTAGGAACATGTTTAAAAAATTAATTTCTCTAATATTGCTTTTGTTTAAAATATGCATCATTTTCAAATAAATTTCACGTTTTAGTCTGGCACAAGAGGTAAATGCCCCTCACTATCAAAAATTCCACACAACTCAACTTAACAAAGTTTCATGGAACTTAAAGATAAATAGACTAGATAGACAGATTAGTCTGGCACAACAGGTAAATGCCCCTCACTGTCAAAAACTCCACACAACTCAACTTAACAAAGTTTCATGGAACTTAAAGATAAATAGACTAGATAGACAGATTAGTCTGGCACAACAGGTAAATGTCCCCTCACTGTCAAAAACTCCACACAACTCAACTTAACAAAGTTTCATGGAACTTAAAGATAAATAGACTAGATAGACAGATTAGTCTGGCACAACAGGTAAATGCCCCTCACTGTCAAAAACTCCACACAACTCAACTTAACAAAGTTTCATGGAACTTAAAGATAAATAGACTAGATAGACAGATTAGTCTGGCACAACAGGTAAATGCCCCTCACTGTCAAAAACTCCACACAACTCAACTTAACAAAGTTTCATGGAACTTAAAGATAAATAGACTAGATAGACAGATTAGTCTGGCACAACAGGTAAATGCCCCTCAATGTCAAAAACTCCACACAACTAAACTTAACAAAGTTTCATGGAACTTAAAGATAAATAGACTAGATAGACATTGTAATGGGATGAGTACATCAAATGTTTGCAGATCTAAGAGCTTTAAAATAAAAAAAAATTAACTGAGTATACGGAAAACGTACAATTTTTATATTACCGTAATTTGATAGCTGAACATATAGGGGAATTTAAAATTTAGTTCAACTTTTTTAAACATACTAAAGATATAGATGATAAAGACTATCTTTTTAATACTTTTTACAACTATTTTTGAGTTAAAAAAACCAATTTCGCTTCTTTGATTTTATTTAGTACGATACACCAAAAGAACTGATGATTTATTCTTCCCTAGAAAATGTTACAAGAAGTATGTTTTACGAAGAAGTATATTTTACAAAATAAGATATAAAATGCTACTTAACCCTTTCCAGGATCATCATATTTCAGGATTATGAATCAAAAAATGCCAAATTTTTATGCTTATTCTCAAACATACATCTTTTTAACCCCATAACCCTTTAAATGCCATCAAAATAAATTCATAGGAATTTAATGTAATTTGTTTATAAATGTTATCTATGAACCTTATAAATGTAAAATATATAAGTTTTCTTTGCATTCCTTAGGAGAGTTTTCCTTAGATGATACCTAAAGAGGGTTTGAGGAGGGATTTAACAGACTAGCCAGTCCCCTTGTACTATACTGGTAGAACAATAAATGATAATACTTAAACTGGTATAATAAATAAATAGCTTAACAACTTATAAGTGTTATTTGTATACATACTTTTATTGGGGTCATAAGTAAGATAAATATAATTACTGACTTCTCAAGTACAGAAAGGTTAAGTACATATATTTCAAAAGATAAAAATAAATAAGTTAAATGAAGAACTATTATTTGTTATAGATTTTAAATATCAAAAACATAATATGTATGTATGTATATATATATATATATGTATGTATGTATGTATATATATATATATATATATATATATATATGTATGTATGTATGTATATATATATATATGTATGTATGTATGTATATATATATGTATGTATGTATGTATGTATATATATATATGTATGTATGTATGTATGTATGTATGTATGTATTTATGTATATATATATATACATATATATACATATATATACATATATATATACATATATATATATACATATATATATACATATATATATACATATATATATATATATATATATATATATATATATATATATATATATATATATATATATATATATATATATATATATATATATATATATATATATATATATATATATATATATAAAGAAAAATCATTCATGTCTCCCAAAAAGTTTTTTTTTTAATTGTAGAAGCTCTTGATTCTACATCATTGGCTTCCATACATCACAGATGTATGATATTGGAGCCATAAATAATTATAAAAAGATAAAGTAAAGTACTCCAAAAAGTAAAGTTTAAATAAAAAGATGTTCAATAAGTGGATTTGCTACAAAACCACTGTCTGCTAAAGGGTTAAAATATTTTACTAAACATTTTTTTAAAATGTTTCATTCAAACAGTCTGGTGGTTAAAGCTGTATTCTCAGGGATATTAGGTACACTAAAAATATAATCTTTTAAAATATAAATATTAAAAAAAAAAATAATTACAAAAATAAATTATTATTATTTAGAAATATATACTTTTCTTAGATTTTTGTATATTTTATTAAATGCACCCATTTGCTCTTTCCCGAAAAGTATACAAAGTATCTTTTACCACTATTGTTCCTTTAAAAAGGACAATAAACGTGCATCTTGGTTAAATTTGCCTGAAAAGGTGATATTTCTTTCTCACTAAATGGTGAAATAAATATTTTATTACTCTCATCTTTATAATTGAAATAAATATTATCACAACAGAAATTCATTGTGATTAATAACTGTCGTGTAGTCCTCGTTTATATTTGAGTATCAACCTGTACTCAAATGTATAGTGGTGATTTATTTTTAATTGCGTTGTGTAAAGTATTTTTGTATTAAATTTAACCACAGGTTTTGAGAAACTACAGACATAAATATGAAGATAAACTAAAAGCTAAATTAACAGCCTCCGAAACTAGCTTAATATAAAAAAAAGTAAATTTATTATAATATATATACATCTATGTACATACAAAACTGATGCTAATTTTCATAAAATAATCTTTGTCCACATCTTCTAAATTAGTTCTGACATTTTTTTATATTTAAGTAATTTTGTAAATAGAGAGAGGACCTAATCTTAATATCAAAATGTATGTAAAAATGGGTACCTTTGTGGGTTAAAAGGTTGGGCCCGGAACACTGCTGGTTGAAGGGTATCTATGGCTGATCAGGAGTGGGAATCTATGGATCATCCGTCGGTCTCAGGAACACTTCCTGTCCGACTTGGCTGGACTCTCGCACTCGTTCCGTCGGACTCCTCTTTTTCGTCTCAACTTCCGAACCTCTTCCCTTCTCGACTCACGAACAACTTCCGTCGGACCCCGACTGAACTCTCGACTCTCGAACAACTTCTTTGGGACCTCCCAACCTCTCTCAATTTTTTAGATTTTTTATATTTATTTATTTCAAGCTTGTCCCTTCTTCCTTCTTATCGTCCAATCGGGATAGTTGTAAGAATATCATTGGTCAGCTTAAGCCCCGCCTTGAGACCGCCAACGTGAAAAACCCTATATCTTCTAATTGTGCACTGTCCCTTAGGGACTCATAAATACTCCACAATACCAACATTCTTAGTTAATGTCCAGTACGGAGACGGGTTGTAATCTGGGACTAGGGATCAGAACCCCGCCCGAGACTACCGTACAAGACAACAATATCCGTTGAATATAAATTTATGGTCCTCTATCTCTTTACAAAAATGTGATGAGGTCAGATTTAGATCCCGAACATTTCACTTCTTGTATGACTGAATCAATTATATAACAGATCTAAATCGCCTCATCACAATAACTACTTAAAACAGATTTTAAAACAAAACTTTTCAAATTTTACAAGCATTTGAGCTACTCCAGTTTCATATCTAACCTTTATATACCGACAAAATGATTTAAAGTCAATCAATTCCATCCAGGTAGAGACTATGATGGAATTTTCATTACTTGAGTATAGGTAAAAATATTACAGTCAAATAATAGTTTGTTAAGCTTATAAATAATCAACAGTAATAATCATTAGGTTTAGCTAATTATTCATTAATGAAGACTTTAGAAATTAAAGTAAATAATTCAAAATTCAGAGCTTGAAAAACATAAGCAAAATTAAAAACTTATGTTAAAAGTTTACAAATTAGATACACGTAAAATACTGCGTTATCTCTGGGCTTTTTCTATTTTAATTAAAATAATGTATAATTCTTAAAACTATCAACAAAGAGAGTACATTTAAAGAGTATAGTATAAATTAAAGCCAACAGAGAGTAAATAGTATACTTACCAGAGTGCCATTTAAACGCTATGTTATGTGTAAAGTGACTAAAAAAGGGCAAATAATTCAATAGTTTCTCTTCTTCGATTAACTAGTGTAATACATCTTAAAAAAGATTACACTTTGCTTTATCTAATGTAATCATAAAATGATAATAAATTTTTTAGTCAAATTTTACTTTTTTTGTTCATTTAACAACACATTTTCTATAACTCATATACTGACCCTGCTTGCTCTTTCAAGTATTGTGGCTACATTCGGATGAAATTAGTCTGATTATTAAAATTATTACCACAGTATATAACTCAATAATTTCTAAGAACTACTTTAATCGCTTTTTCAAACATTTTTTAATATTTAAATATTTTAAACACTTCTGGTTCCGACCTAACCTATATATATATCTGTAAAATTTATTGGCAGTTTATTTTCTAATGCAAAAATTAAAAGTTATCATAATAAAAGTAAAAGAAAAAAGCATACATTTATCCTGAAAAGCAAAAAAATATACTTTTGATATCAAAAGTTATACATATTTTGTACCAGAACATTGGTATTATAATTATTAATAATAATTCTATCTATTTTAGTTAATGCTTGCAATAACATCTAATTTTCATCTTAAATCTTAAAAGGTATCCTATGAATAAAAATGGCCAAATTTTACGCAAAAGGCATGAAACAAAACATTTTGAATAAATCTGTTTGAAAAATAAGTAATGATTAATATCTTTAAGAAGTATTCAGCTGCTAACTCAGAATTAGAAACTTTGTCATAGATATATTGTTAATAATATATTAAATTTCTTAGAAGATTGGTCAAAATAAAATAAATTACTTTAGAAAGCCAACTGCTACCTAAATTATGTATCAAGAAATCTTCAACCAAATGAGTAAATTTCTTACATCAAAATTGTTGGATGATTAATGGAAAGATAAGTCTCTTTAAGGATTTAAAATGTAGCTAAACTACATAGATAATATTTTATGTTGTAGTTGTTATTGTCTTATGCCACTTGGTCAAACCAAGCACAATTGAGCCGGAGATTACTCGCATTAAGGCAAAGGGGTGTGGCTTTCGTTTTAACGAGTACATCAAGATTGAAAGTACGACTTATGCTCAAGTGAGTCCTCGTAATTTTAAAGCTGGGGCCATGCAGAACACCCATAGGCTTGGCCTGCCACCGTCAGAGGTATTGATTGAGAACCTAGGGGACATTGTGACTACGAACATATTTTAGTATAATTCCACGCGTAATTTTTAGCAATGGTTTGTTTTTCAAAAGCTGTCAATACGAGAAATACCATAAATTTTCCTTTATGATTCTGCAATCAATTTTATAAGAAATTGTACTTGAAGTGTTTATTATCGTACCTAGATATGTTGTTGTTATTGTTGTATATGCCACTTGGTTAAACCAAGCACGATTGAGCTTTCGTTTTGACGAGCACATCAAGGGTAAAAGTACGACTTATGATCAAGTGGATTCTCGTAATTTTGAAGCAGGGACCAAGCAGAAGACCCACAGGCTTGGTATGCCACACCCAGAGGTATTGATTGAGAACCTGCGGGACATTGTGACTACGAACATATCTTAGTAAAATTTCACGCGTAATTGATTTGTTTTTCCAAAGCTGTCAATACGAGAAATACCATAAATTTTCCTTTATGATTCTGCAATCAGTTTTATAAGAAATTGTACTTGAAGTGTTTATTATCGTACCTAGATATGTTGTTGTTGCATATGACACTTGTTCTAACCAAGCACGATTAAGCTGGAAGCTACTGGTATTAAGGCAAGGGGCTTGTATTAAGGCCTTTCGTTTTGACGAGCACCTCAAGGGAGAAAGTACGACTTATGCTCAAGTGGATCCTCGTAATTTTGAAGCAGAGACCAAGCAGAAGACCCATAGGCCTGGCCTGCAACACCCAGAGGTATTGATTGAGAACCTGGGGGACATTGTGAATATGAACATATTTTAGTATAATTGCACGCGTAATTTTTAGCATAATTGCACGCTTAATTGGTTTGTTTTTCAAAAGCTGTCAATACGAGAAATACCATAAGTTTTCCGTTATGATTCTGCAATCAATTTTATAAGAAATTGTACTTGAAGTGTTTATTATCGTACCTAGATATGCTGTTGTTGCAACATGTGCCACTTGGTCTAACCAAGCACAATTGAGCTGGAGGCTACCCGTATTAAGGCAAGGGGGGTGCACCTTTCGTTTTGACGAGCACCTCAAGGGTGAAGCTCAAGTAGGTCCTAGTAATTTTGAACCAGTAACCAAGCAGAAGACCCATAGGCTTGGGCTGCCACACCCAGAAGTATTGATTGAGAACATGGATGACATTGTGATTACGAACATATCTTAGTATAATTGCACGCGTAATTTGTTTGTTTTCAAAAGCTGTCAATACAAGAAATACCATAAATTTTCTTTATGATTTTGCAATCAATTTTATAAGAAATTGTACTTGAAGTGTTTATTATCGTACTTAGATATGTTGTTGTTGTTGCATATGCCACTTGGCCTAACCAAGCACAATTGACCTGGAGTATTAAGGCAAGGGTGGGGGCTTTCGTTTTGACGAGCACATCAAGGGTAAAAGTACGACTTATGATCAAGTGGATCCTCGTAATTTTGAAGCAGGGGCCTAGCAGAACACCCAGAGGCCTGGCCTGCCACACCCAGAAGTATTGATTGAGAACCTGGGGGACATTACGACTACGAACATATATTAGTAATTGCAAGCGCAATTGGTTTGTCTTTCAAAAGCTGTCAATACGAGAAATACCATAAATTTTCCTTTATGATTCTGCAATCAATTTTATAAGAAATTGTACTTGAAGTGTTTATTATCGTACCTAGATATGCTGTTGTTGCAGCATGTGCCACTTGGTCTAACCAAGCACGATTGAGCTGGAGGCTACCCGTATTAAGGCAAGGGGGTGCACCTTTCGTTTTGACGAACACCTCAAGGGTGAAAGTACGACTTATGCTCAAGTGGATCCTCGTAATTTTGAAGAAGGGACCAAGCAGAAGACCCATAGGCTTGGGCTGCCACATCCAGAGGTATTGATTGAGAACCTGGGGGAAATTGTGACTACGAATATATCTTAGCATAATTGCACTCGTAATTGGTTTGTTTTTCAAAAAATACCATAAATTTTCCTTTATGATTCTGCAATCAGTTTTATAAGAAATTGTACTTGAAGTGTTTATTATCGTACCTATATATGTTGTTGTTGTTGCATATGCCACTTGTTCTAACCAAGCACGATTGAGATGGAGGCTACTCTTATTAAGGTAAGGGGGGACTATCGTTTTGACGAGCACCTCAAAGGTGAAAGTACGACTGATGCTCAAGTGGATCCTCGTAATTTTGAAGCAAGGACCAAGCAGAAAACCCATAAGCTTGGCTTGCCACACCCAGAAGAATTGATTAATGCTTAGAGGATATTGTGACCACAAACATATTTTAAGTTCTCCAGTCACCTCTAACGAACATGGCGGATTTTACGCCAGCTCGAGCTCCGAACGTCTTTGACGATTGAGCTTCCACGGCTCATAACATTTTATATTATAAATATTTACTCGAAGTTAAAAAAGAGTAGTTTTATTTAAAGACTACTCTTTTTCTACTATTCTTTATAAAAAAAGAATATATAATTTTGTGGGAGGTTTAGACAATTACCTTTCCCGAAGTTAAAAGTAAAAAAATGAAAATTTACTTATATCTGAATTCAGAATTTTAGAAACTCAGTTCGTTTACTTTCTGACAGTCACAGATGTTAATACAAAACTACATTAATTAGTTAAACGAGATCTCTTCATAAAAGACACAATTTTTTTTCAGTTTAAAAGGAATAAGTTTATCTTAACTTTTATTGTATTTATTCTAAATGTGGAAAGAACATTTTATCATAATTATGGAATCTCTTCTAAACAATAAATCTAATGAAATTAACGGAAGTAGTGTGTAGAAAACATTTACTAAAAAGTGAATGCATTCGATGAAAGCGTATAAGACACTTTTACATTTATGTCTTTCAAACAAAGGGCTTTATTTTAATTTATTATGCTTTAAATTAAATCCGACTTGGGGTTTGTATGAAATAAAAATTTCATTTTAATTGAAAACATGAATACACGTGATTGTGAGAAAGGAAACTTACATAAAGTAAACTTAAATTCAATTAAACTTTTTCTTTTATATTCAAATTTCCTTTTATTTACTAATGAAAATATCATGAATGGGACAGAACTTAAATAACTTAACATAGCATTCAGTTGAAAACTTGCTAGTGAATGCTTTAAGCAATAGGTAGCACTATATTTATTATTATTACTTTAGGATATAAGAATAATGTTCTTCTGTAGAATCAGATTTTAAATACATTTATATCCCTTTAATGATAATAACTGTTTAAAAAGAGTAATTCACAAAAGAATGCTAGTTTAGTTATGTGAAATTATTAAATACTTTTTAAGCTAAATAGATATAAAAATGGACTAAACTGTTGCCAATAAACGTAATCAATCCCCTATATAATAATAGCCTAAGTTGTCTGTCCGTGAATTTATGAAGCGGTTGTACCTGGAATACACCACATTTATTTTTATTTGATTGATAGCTAGATTATAATCAGAGTTGTTCCACTTTCTTTTCGAGGTTTTAATGCTATTATCTCAAGCCTTATTCTCCGGTTAAGAGCAGGCAATTAAATTTATCATTTTGGATATCATTCATACATACCACCAAATAATCACAGTTAATACTAAAACCTCTGCTGTGTATTCTATCACGTTCGCGACTATCATATACTCTAATTAGTTTCATCACCATATGTAGGCGTGGCACGCTCGGTAGAGTGTCTGCCTATTTGAACGCCCTACTTGGGTTGACTGTTCTACCCCGGTGCAGCCAAATTTTTCTAAATGTCTAATTAATTTAATATTTTTTGCCTTTTATTTAAAGTTCTTATTCCTAAAGTTGTTTTATTATTTTTAAAATATATTTTTACTACTTTTTCAACTTTTTATGATTTTTATTTTTTTTTATTTTATTAAATTCGTGTATTTTGTTCGGATGTCCCTGGCCACCTTAAACTTTCCTCTCGTTTATTTTTATGTGTCCTTTCACATTTTAGCTTTTTATTTTTCTGCTCGCCTTCATTTTTGTGTTTATTGAAAGAAACCTGGATTAGAGGGCTCGGCCCAGGCAATCCAAATACAAATTGCCTCATATGCCTTGTATTCTTGATAGAGTTAGTAAAATTCAAAGAGAGTAAAATTTAAAACGAATAATTTTTAGTTAGCATAATTGTAAAATTTAGCAATATTTATTAAATATAAAAGGCCGTCATATGATGGGCTATATGCTAGTTCTTTATATAAGCTTTTGAGGCAAAGTAACACACTGGGTTAGTGAATCCTGTTTTGAAAAACAGAAGAAATTAACGTTGATTTATGTAATGCAAATATTGAACAAAACGTCGCACAATATACGTTGATCAATATTACGGAAAACCGATCTTAGAAATTAATACAATGACGGACAAAGAAAATAAGTAATATTTATTCCTTTATATTATTTTCTTATAAAAGAACTGGTAATTTTAATTTAAGATCTGAGAGGTATCTGACACTCGTGATTGTTTGTTATTAAAAACAAGTTATTTCACTTTAAGTAATTAATAATTTTTGTCTTAAGTTATTTAAAAAAAAGTTTTTTTTAATTATTTGAATTTGGTTAATTGGATCTTTTTTACTGCATGTAATTAAATTATTAACGTTTTTATTTCATTTTGTTTAGATATTTTTGCAGTATTAACTTTTTTATACTTTTGAAAAATATAAGTATCTGAAGCTCTTATAAGATGTCAATCTGTAAGTGTAAAAAATAGCAATTAATTCAGTTTACAATTTTTTTTTCTCTAGGTAGAATGTGAGAATTTTTCTAGTGATAGCGAAAATGTTTCAACCAAGCTATTTTGATTTAAATGGGTGAGTGATAAAACTGCTGATCTACTGAAGTGTTTTACTAATTCACGAAAAATCACCGAATTCTACATATAAAAAGAATCGTAAACTGAAACTGTTCCTTTTTCAACGCGAACATGTTGACATGCGATAAGTCTTTGAATAGCAAGTATACATGGTGACTTGAACTTGGTCTATTGAAAGAAAATGCTTGATAATAAAAGCCCATTTGAAGCATAAAACCCAATTAAAACTCTGGTTTACCTCCAACCATGTCTGAGTTATATTGATAAGAAAGAAAATGACTCAAATATAACAAAAAATATTTTTGTAATTTTGAAATATATACACGAAATGTACGTGAGTCAAAAAATCAGAAATGTCTATATGATGACGCCATTTTCATTTAGATATCTTAATTTAATAGTATTGCACAAGAGCTTAAACATTGGCGATATACAAAATTGAATGTCGAAATATAGAGCTTTCTATAGCTAAAATGTTTTTTGGAATTGATATTTTTGGAATCAAATTGCAATCCAAAGATATATTTATTGTATTTAACACTATTGCATAATATTAAAATATAGAACTGCAAAACAAGAAAATCTTGCTGATAAAAATGAAAAATTCTTTTTGAAAAGTTCATAGTCATCACTAGACTGTCACATCAGTTAAGAAAAAAAAAGGATAAAATTTGGTTTGATATAGAGCACTACAATCTTCTTTTTAGTGACATAATGATTGAAGAGACTGGAATCTACTACTTACAGTCGATTTTGAAGGACTGTAGACATGCATACCAACAATGGGATTCAAACCCAAAAACTCAGTTACATTGAGAGCAGAGCTTTACATATTCGGCCAACTTTCAAGAATAAGAAAGCTCCACATTTATGAGCTTAACATTTCCTAATGAACTATTAGTTGTTGTTGTCTGATTTCACTTGGTCAAAACAAGCACGATTGAGCTGTAGGCAACTTGTATTAAGGTAAATTGGTGAGCCTTTCGTTTTTAACGAGCACCATAAGGGTGAAACTACGACTTATGCTGCAGTTGATCCTCGTAAATTTGAAGCAGAGAATAAGCAGAAGACCTTAGGCTTGGCTATTCACCCCAGAGGTATTGATTGAGAATTTAGAGGATATTGGGACCACAAATATATTTTGAGTGCCCCAGTCACCATTAACGAACACGGGGGATTTTAGGCCGACTTGGGCTGCGAACCAGCAACTCTCCCGTTACGAGAGCTTTGCCTTTGCCGACTGACCTACCACGGCTTGAACTACCAGTGTTCCTGTCTACATATGCTAGATATAAATAGATAGATGCAGCTTAAAATGAAATTATAAATTGAACTTTCATGGATTTTCAATAATATAATAACCATGAGTAGGACATTCAACAACAACATAAAAAATTAGGATTACTTAAAAATGTATTAACCCCTTCCGGTAAAATGACTAGTCTAGCTCGTCATTAAGTTTTCATTCCATACCGCACAATGACGAGCTACACTCGTCATGCGATTAAAGTTACTGTTAAATATGATAATTAATTTAGTTTAAAATTTCTAGTGTACTGAATTTGGCAACACTTTTATCACTAGTGAAAATCACAAGTCACTATTGCATATTGTTTACTTAGAATTTCTTGGTACAAGTCATTGTCAAATTAATGAGTCAGAACAAAAGAAAACTACTAAGAAATGCCGTGTGTGTTACAAGAATCAAATTAAAAGTGAGACTATTTGGCGGTGTAAACAATTAAGAATTCCTTTGCACTTTGTTTTGAAAAGTACCACTAGCTTGAAGACTATTATCTGTATACTTTATTAATGTTTTGCTTTGATACTTTCTTAAATTTACTGTTTCTGATATTATTTAACACTATGTAAAAAGTGGATTTTAATTAAGAATATGTAAGAATTGTAAAATGAAACAAGTTTTTTAAATAAAAATTAAATGGTTATTTCATGCACAGTTTTTCATTATTAAATCATACCAGAAGAGGTTAAAATATTTCACATTATAAAAATTTGTAAATAATTTTAGATATTTCTGTAGGAGAGTATAAAATTCATATTCTTATTCAGCTCCAATAAATATAGTATTTCCCAAAAACTCAAAATACAGTAATTCAGACTTAAAAACATTATATACCAAATATAAAACTGATAACAATGAATTTCTATTAAATTAATTTTATTTCAAAATATCATTTAAATTATTGAAGCAAGAAGGAACATAAAATTTCTAAATATTGACTTTGTATAACTCCTTTCTATTATAAACTGCGTTTTCTTAATTTAAACTCATTAAAATTGTAAATTAACTTCAAACTATAAAAAGAGTACTGCAATAATACAAAGTACATCTCCGAAGTACAGTAATTCAGACTTTAAAACACAATATACCAAATATAAAACTAATAATAAAGAATTTCTATTAAATTAATTTTATTTCTAAATATCATTTAAATTATTGAAGCAAGAAAAAAATATAAAATTTCTAAATATTGACTACGTATAACTCCTTTCTATTATAAACTGCATTTTCTTAATTTAAACTCATTAAAATTGTAAATTAACTTCAAACTATAAAAAACAGTACTGTAATAATACAAAGTATATATCCGAAGTTTCGTAATTCAGACTTTTAAACGCAATATAGTATATATAAAACTGATAATAAATAATTTCTATTAAATTAATTTTATTTCTAAATATCATTTAAATTATTGATGGAAAAAGGGAAAGTAAAATTTCTGAATATTGACTACGTATAACTCCTTTCTATTATAAACTGCATTTTTTAAAATTTAAACTCATTGAAATTGTAAATTAACTTCAAGTTATCAAAAAACTGTACAGTAATAATACAAATTACATATCCAAAGTACAGTATTTCAGACTTCAAAACACAATATACCAAATATAAAACTGATAATAAAGAATTTCTATTAAATTAATTTTATTTCTAAATATCATTTAAATTAGTGAAACAAGAAGGAACAATAAAATTTCTAAATATTGACTACGTATAACTCCTTTCTATTATAAACTGCATTGTCTTAATTTAAACTCATTAAAATGGTAAATAAACTTGAAACTATAAAACACTGTACGGTAATAATATAAAGTACATCTCCGAAGTACAGTAATTCAGACTTTAAAACACAATATACCAAATATAAAACTGATAATAAAGAATTTCTATTAAATTAATTTTATTTCTAAATATCATTTAAAATACTGTAGAAAAAAGGAACAATAAAATTTCTAAATATTGACTATGTATATCTCCTTTCTATTATAAACTGTATTTTCTTAATTAAAATTCATTAAAATGGTAAATAAACTTCAAACTATAAAACACTGTACGGTAATAATATAAAGCGCATCTCTAAAGTACAGTAATTCAGACTTTAAAACACAATATACCAAATATAAAACTGATAACAACGAATTTCTATTAAATTAATTTTATTTCTAAATATAATTTAAATTATTGAAGCAAGAAGGAACATAAAATTTCTAAATATTGACTACGTATAACTCCTTTCTATTATAAACTGCGTTTTCTTTATTAAAACTCATAAAAATGGTAAATAAACTTCACACAATAAAACACTGTAAGGTAATAATACAAAGTACATTTCCGAAGTACAGTAATTCAGACTTTAAAACACAATATACCAAATATAAAACTGATAATAAAGAATTTCTATTAAATTAATTTTATTTCTAAATATCATTTAAACTATTGAAGTAAGAAGGAACTATAAAATTTCTAAATATTGACAACGTATATCTCCTTTCTATTATAAACTGCATTTTTTAAATTAAAACTCATTAAAATGGTAAATAAACTTCAAACTATAAAAAACTGTACACTAATAATACAGAGTACGCATCCGGAGTTAATTATCATTGAACTCGTTAAAGATTTACAAAACATGGTGATTGAATACTTCTACTCAACTTGTAAGAAGTAACTCTAATTAATATGTTTGGAATTAATAAGATCGCAGTTTGTCTTTTTTATTTGAGAGTCATTATCATTTCTGCTACTGATTAAAACTTTCATTTGTTTTTAAAAGCTATCGTAATGCATACTTATTTTTATGGGAAATAGGATGGGTATCTCATCAAATATTTCTGAGCTATCGACTAATTCCGAAAGCTTTCAAATTTTAATGAGGTTGAAGAAATCGCAAGAAAAAAAAATGTAATATTGTTTCACAAAAAACCGTTCATTTTTATACTAATGATCTCGATTAAAGAAAATATTGATGCATAAGTTCATTGTATTCTTGCAATTTTTAATGAGCCTTATCAAATTAAGTTTATTCACTTTGTTTAGTAAGTGTGGATGTAATGGGATCTTTGTAGTAAATTCTGCATCAAATTATAAATTTAGAATTTACAAGTTTTGAAATCATAACATCGAAGACTAGTATAATCCCCTATATAATAATAGCCTAAGTTATCTGTCGGTCTGTCTTTGAATTTATGAAGAGGTAGGACCTGGAATGGATGGTGGCATCCATATTGGATTCCTGATTAGTTAGGGTTAGCAAAACTCAAAGCGAGTTCGAAAACGTTCGAAATCCTCCCCTGTTCGATCGTTAAATGCCCTTATTTCAAGCCCTATTATCCTCGGTTAAGAGTAGGTGATTACATTCATCAATTTCTCACATAATAAGGAGATAAAAATAACATTTCTTTTTTAGCATTATGACGCCATTCCTTTAAACATCTCATTTAATCATACCACTTTGTGGTGCTAAACATTTTTTTTTTCTTACCGGGCTTCCTCACTCTCCTACAAGCATGAAATAAACGTACTAGGACGATAGTAGGACGCTTCTCTTAGGTACCGGAACTTGTAGATTCGAATGATACTGATATCATGGAAGTTCTTAACCTTTCGGAATCGATTTTCAGCGGTAGGTCCTGGACACTTTAACCCTCGTGTAGCAAAACAGTAGACTGCAGCTTACAAACCATTCAAGGATAGAGCAAAGAAATGTGAAGAAACTAAAACAAATCTTAAAATTAGTAGATTTATCACATACTTATGTGTGAATATTTACACGCTATCAGGACCGAATTAAACCACTTTGTGGTGCTAAACATTTTTTTTTCTTACCGGGCCCCCTCATTCTCCTACAAACGTGAAGTATATGTACTCGAACGATGGTAGAACGCTGATCTTAGGTACCGGAACTTGTAGATTCGAATGCTACTGATATCATGGAAGTTCTTAACCTTTCGGATTCAATTTTCAGCGGTAGGTCCCGGACACTTTAACCCTAGTGTAGCAAAACAGTAGACTGCAGCTTACAAACCATTCAAGGATAGAGCAAAACGAAATAATGTGAGAAACTAAAACAAATCTTAAAATTAGTAGATTTATCCCATACTTATGTGTGAATATTCAGACGTTATCAGGACCGATTTAAACCACTTTGTGGTGCTAAGCATTTTTTCTTCTTACCGGGCTTCCTCACTCTCCTACAAGCATGAAATAAACGTACTAGGAAGATAGTAGGATGCTGTTCTTAGGTACCGGAACTTGTAGATTCGAATCCTACTGATATCATAGAAGTTCTTAACTTTTCGGAATCGATTTTCAGCGGTAGGTCCCGGACTCTTTAGCCCTCATGTAGCAAAACAGTAGACTGCAGCTTACAAACCATCCAAGGATAGAGCAAAATCAAATAATGTGTGAAACTAAAACAAATCTTAAAATTATTATACATATAATTAATATTTATTATACAAGAATAAAATTTAGTTTCTCTAATTTTTTTTTATGAAGAATAAAATCGGCTAAGGATTTTGCTATCCACACTATATAATACATGGTAAAGAATCAACTGTTTACAAACTTTAATATTTTCCAAAAAAAACAAACTGAGAATCCCTTATATAATAATAGCCTAAGTTATCTGTCCGTCTCTCCTCGAGTTTATGAAGCGGTTAGACCTGGAATGGATAAAGGCATCCATATTGGATTCTTGATGAGTTAGAGTAAGCAAAATTCAAAGCGAGTAAAGTTTATCCACCCTTCCCCCTTTACGAGCATTTAATGCCATTATATCAAGCCCTATTTTCCCCCGTTAAGAGCAGGCGATTAAATTTTTCAATTTATCACATAATAAATAGGTAGAAATAACATTTTCTTCTAGCATTATGACGTCATTTCTTTAAACATCTTATTTAGCCATTTCTTATTTTAAATTATTTAAATATGGTCTGCATTATTTTCACACGTTTTATCACTTAACCTAGTTATTACGTAAAAATTTTCTTTTATATTGAGCTTAAATAATAAATTAGGTACATATGTGAAAATTTTAAGTTTAATCATGGATTATTCTTTCTTGCAATGAAAATTTTAGAACCGGTATTAACAACAAATTCTTTTCATAAAAGTCTATAAGTCTATTTCATACACCACTAAATATCTAGAGTTTAAGTTATATATCTTTGAAAATTAAGAAATTTGTTAGTTTGTGTATTTCTTTTTTATACATAATTACAGGATTTGACTAAATGAATTCAACGTGATTCTAAACTGCATTTACAGTATCGGGAGGCTTTAGAAGAGCATGAAGCTAAACACATTATTGAGCCTGTATCAGATAATTCTCATCCAAAAAACAAATCATTTTTTTACCTGTCTTATAAGGTAATTTCCAATTTTGGAAAAATATAAATTTTACTAATCCCGTCATATGATGGGCTATAATGCTAGTCAATAAGAACATCCAATGGAAAAAATAATAAGGATGCCACATGACTTCCTTGTATTTCTATATTATTAAATCTCTTGATTATATAATAGAGATTAATACTATTAAACCTCTGGCTTTATCTTTAGATAAAGAAAATTTTTTATTTTGCATCATCAAAATTATTGTTTTTATTGTAGTGTACTGAGGCTCTAAGTAAGCCCGAAAAAGTATAGCGGAGGCCTACGTACAGATTATGTTATTTATTAAGAAACATAGTATTGAAGTTATGATAAAATACAGATGAACCGATGAATATCTACAATGAAAAAAAAAGATCGATGCAGGAATCAGCTTCCTAAGAGAAAAGGGGGGGGGAGGACTCTCTCAGTCGCTCCTTGGAAGTTCTGGGCCGATGAGTTCACAGCAGACCCGGTCGGTCAAAAATCCTCTCTGGGCCTCGAACTCTCTCTTTTTATACAGTCGTCTGACCTCAAGAATGTCCATCTCAGCTGATCGGACAGCTGGTTGATGACGTGGTGTGGAAAGCGCGCGTAGACTCTCTCGCAGGTGCCAGGAAATTTGCGGTAATCGATAGCAATCTCGCCGATCATTATCGATGTCAATGGAGAATCCCTTGGAGAACAAGATAGGAAAGTATTGTTGCTTCCCTTACAATGTAGAGGATTGCTGTCGTGTGAAACTCTTTCTTCGGGATGCCATTGAAACTAACACTGCGAACACTTCGCCAGCATCCTAATGAATTTCTTCGACAGAATGATTGAGATGTTCCTCGTTGTCAACAATCCTCCATTCAGCATCCCATTCTACGCGAAACAACGTCCTTTCACTAGGTAAAGAAAAGCTCAGTTCAAATGCTCACGAAAGGCACGGTTGCCATTTTTCTACGTTATGCCGTCTTTTCTTAAGGTTTTAGTTAAGTCTGTATCAGGAATTTAATGTAACGAGAATTCGTTACAGTGTATTCTCTTCAAGATTCAAAGTAATTTGCGTTTTTCATTGTTTCCACGGTAGTGACAGAATAGATATTCCGACACTTTAAAACTCCATTAATTTAACCTTTTCTAATGAATTTCATTTCTTTTGTGTATTCATTTTGTAAAGTGAGAATTCCAATCCGAAAGAGAAATGCAGAAGTAGATTTTACGAAAGTCGTAAACATAAGTCATCTACATGGGTTAGTTTGTTAGTTATGCGACATACATGTGTACATAAAACGTCACTTCGAAACTATTCAAAATTCATTCAAAGATGATCAAAATTGGAATTTATAGAGTCATTTTACTACATAGAGCTAGAACGCAGCTATTAGTCCAAATTTATTGATACATGTCCCAATCGGGTATTTACGATCAAATCTGAAGACCAAAAGATTTTATGCTTCCACTTGATAAAAAAGTTTACGAAACTAAAGAAATAAAAACTTTAACTACTTGGCTATTTATCCTTACTCGGAAAAACAACAAATAATTCCATACTTTTTAAAAAAGCCGAGAGTAGTGCTCAATATGTAATAAGGACTATTCCAGAGCTGGTCAAAATGGATATTTAAAGTTTCAAAGTTTCCTTTTACTTACATACTGGCATAACGCAGAGACTGGGACAAATGAATTGAGTCATGTTCCAAATTAGCATTTACGTTGAAATCTGAATTTTAAATGTTTTTGTGCTTCCTCTTTATATAGTAGTATAGGTAAAGAAATAAAAGTTTTATACTTGGTGATTTATCCATTCAAAGATAAAAAACAAAGTCTTTCATACCCATTCGGCATAAAGAACAGTACTCAATATTTCTTACAGACCATTAACAGCTGATTAAAACCGTTATTTAAAGTTTTAAAGTTAAAAGTTTCCTTTTACACGCAAAGAGACATAGCACAGGAAGTAGTTCTAATATACTGAGTTTTGGTTAAAATGGGCATTTACGTTAAAATGTGAAGATTAAAAGTTTCCGCACTTCCTCTTTCCATAATAGTATAGGTAAACTAAAGAAATAGAAGCCTTATACTTAGCTTTTATCCTTACGCGGACAAGCAATAATTTTCCATAAGCATTAAGTAATCAAGTGCAGCACTCCATATTTCATATGGATCATTTAGAGCTAGTCAAAATGGACATTTAAAGATTTAAAGTTCTTTTTATGTACATGGATACATAGCGCAGAAACTAGTCCCAATCAATTGATCATGGTTCAAAAGGGTGTTTGAACCACGATCATGATTTACGTTGAAATCTGAAGACCAAAAGTTTTTGTGCCTTCTCTTTATATTATTGTATAGGTAAAATGGAGAAATAAATATTTTATACTTGCCTATTTATCCATACAAAAAGAAGGAATTTTTCCACACCAATCGACATCGAGAATAGTACGGAATATTTCTTATGGAAATAGGTTACTGATCACATATTTTCCTCTAAATTAAAATTCTAAAATATCATGTGAGAATTATGCACAGAAATACCATGAGGTTATAGTTACTATTACACCAAAAATCTAAAAGTTTACTGATCACATATTTTCCCCTAAATTAAAATTCTAAAATATCATGTGAGAATTAGGCACAGAAATACCATGAGGTTATAGTTACTATTACACCAAAAATCTAAAAGGTTACTGATCACATATTTTCCTCTAAATTAAAATTCTAAAATATCATGTGAGAATTAGGCACAGAAATACCATGAGATCATAGTTACTATTACACCAAAAATCTAAAAGGTTACTGATGACATATTTTCCTCTAAATTAAAATTCTAAAATATGTGAGAATTATGCACAGAAATACCATGAGTTTATAGTTACTATTATACCAAAAATATAAAAGGAATAAACATTTTATATTTAATGATTTATTCCTTCATGGATAAAGAGCATATTCTTCCATGTTCATCCAATATCAAGAACAGTACTCAATATTTCTTACATAAATTGGTTTTCGATCAAATATTTTGCACTGAACTCATCAAGTTTCTAAAATATCATATAAAGATTGAAGGGAAACTAAATAGCAAAACCAACATAAACAGTACCGATTTATACTTAATTCCAACCATAATTTGCGCTTTTAAGTACAGAATTTTGAAAGAATCTTTAAAGTCCTAGATTTTGGCTTAAATAATAGATTAGGTACAGATGTGATAATTTTAAGATTAATCATAGATTATTTTTGGTTGAAATGAAAATTGTATTACAAATTATTTTCATTAAAGTTTAGGAGTCTATTTCAGGACTAACAAATATCGGTTAAGTTATATGTCTTTGAAAATTAAGAAATTTGTTCTTTTCTGTATTTGTTTTTTATATATAACCACACGGTTTGCAATAGCTTCGCTAAATTTTGGACATCATTCATATATACCGCGAAATAATCACTGTCAATATTAAAACCTTTGTTGTCCGTCCTATCAAGTAATAGGGCAAGATAAGTTAATGTTAGCAACTAACATGCAGTCAGTAAAGATAAACAAATTATTGAGCGTGTACCTGATAATTCTCAGCCAAAAAACAAACCCTTTTTTTACCTGCCTCATAGGATACGTTACAATTCTCGAAAATTAAAAAGTTTACTGATTCCGTCATCTGACGTGATATATGCTAACTACAATATAGTCTTTAATTGCATTAAATTATACAATAAATGTTATTAAAGGTGAGAGAAATGTATTATTTTCCTTCAATTTCAAAACTGGCAGAATTTTCCAATATATCTAATAATAGTGTTTGTAAAATTCG
Source organism: Pardosa pseudoannulata (assembly GCA_032207245.1). Lineage (NCBI taxonomy): Eukaryota > Metazoa > Arthropoda > Arachnida > Araneae > Lycosidae > Pardosa > Pardosa pseudoannulata. Next base: position 115,653,745 of record CM063506.1, on the reverse strand, counting down.
TAGTCATATATTTGCCGTATTATGTAAGAACTTAATAATACTTCGATATTAGTGATTTTTTCATTAAAGAGTAATATTTCCTAGACGAGGTTAAATCTTTTTCTCATTACTGTTTTAGTATATATTTTCCATTACTAACTATTTATGAACTTTTCAACAAGTATGGGCATTATTAAAGAAGCTATCATATAGGAGAAAATTAGATGCCATGCCTCATAACTCTAAACTGGTTTTATGAGGTAGTTCCCCAGGTAACTGTAGTTTTCTTTTTATTTTATAAAACTATTATGTTTTAGTTTTTTATACTACGTGTTCTCATTCACATAACTATAAAGAAACGTTTATATTCATCAGTAATAACTTTGATATATATTATTTTTAAAAACAGTTATTCAGTCCAATCGATTGGATAATGCAGGATACATCTGCGGTAATGAGTTTTCTTTAGGAAATTGTACTTCTAAATATTTAATATCCTTCTGGCTGAATGAAAAAAAATAGGATGGCATATAGGAATTTATATCTTATTCTATTTAATATGAAGTTATTTTTATGAAATAAAAATGCACTCATATGATATTGACTTATTTTAAATATTGGTAAGAATTTCTTTTTTAGCCAAGGTTTTAAGTTTCTCTTGCAAATACGAGAAGCATCCAGAAAGTAAGTTTCCCCATTTAAAAGAAAAAAAGAACTCACACTTTTTTTACCTGCCTCATAGGGTACGTTACAATTCTCGAAAATTAAAAATTTTAATGATCCTGTCATATGATGGTTTGATGGGCTACGTCATGTAAAGATTGAATAAAAACTAAATAACAAAATTTATAAACAGTACCAACTCATACTTAATTGCAATCACAATTTACGACTTTACGTACAGAATTTTGAAAGAATCTTCCAAGTCCAAGAATTTGTTATAATAATAATTTATAAAGTGTACACCCTATTGTAATTATCTTTATACGTTTTAAACATTTATGAATCCTGCTAGTTATAATTTATTTGTTTCCAATCTTATGTCATTATATTTATTCTCGAAATTAATAAGGTTTTATTTTCTGTGCTTTTAAAGTTCATTCTTATTTGTGCTGATAAATACAAAGTGCTTTGTTTGTTTTAATTAAAGAACTACCAAAATACACAAGACTTTTTACGGAATTGAAGAACATAAAAGTATTTAGATCATTTTGCATTCGTCTAATCCTAAATCTACAAATTACTATTCTGCAAATTTTAATGAAGTCGTAGAAGTAACACAGTTTGCTTGTCCTTTTCTTTTTTATGTTAAAAACAATTTTTTTTATATATAAATGATATTGAAGATATAAAATAATGCTAAATAGTTTAGTTCTTTAATTAATTTTTTTAATTTCTCTTTTGAAATGATATTTGCCAAATTAATTTGTTTTAAACAATGATTTTTATCTTCTGAAATTTTCTTTTGAAGTTTAAATTAAAAAACTTTTTTTTACGCCTAAATGAAAATAAATGTGAAAGTTCACATAAAGTACATTACCCCTTGCTTATGCTTTAGTCTTTATATTAAAATTCTAGTAATGAAAAAAATAGTTGAAAAGCCTTCAAAAACAGGTTAAAATGGTGATATAAGAGTTAAATATTAAGGGATATAGTAAATAATTAAGATTTTAGAAAGAAATAATTAGTAATATTTTTTTTAATTTACTGTTGAAGGATGTATATTTATTCATATATATTTCACACCTTGTATTTTACAGAAAATTGCAGCTATTATATGTACCTAAAATTTGATTTTAAATTTGATATATATAACCTGTACCTAAAACTTGATATTCTAGCTAAATTTCAGGCTGTAAAGCAATTAATTGTTTTGCTCGTCCAATGGATTAAGACCCAACGTTCTTTTTATGTCACTCTAAAGATGACTACGTCCTAAAGTCCTTATCACACGTCAACATTAAAGTGTTAGTTTATGCTTTAAGTCATGATGAAAAATGAGTAAATTTCTTGTGTTACAGTGAACATTTTTCAACCACTTTATTTTATTTCATTAGTCAAGGGCATTTACCTCATAACCAGAGGGTTACTATGAGTTAAGTGCCTTTAACGACTAAGAACATAAGTGTTTTTATTCTGATATATCCGAATACATACAGCAGCAACCACTGAAGACTAGTCATCACAACAGCAACCCATAACGGCTGCCAAGCCGATGCTGGCTTACGAGGGGCCCGTCATGTTTCGATTTTACTGTGGTTCAATCCGGTAAGGAGCTAACATTACAGAGGTAAGCTTGTGACTAACAGGAAAAACAGACGACCTAGATCACTGAGGTATCCCGGCTGCGTGAAGAGCGTACACACCTAAAGGAGGTGTTCCCCTGCGGATACCGAGCACGTAAAATGGGATGTTCCCAAACAAACGATACCTCTGGGGGTGGTAAGCGACACATGGAGGTCTGGTTACTTCTGGATTACTGCAACCCATCTTTTTTTGAGATATCACTTATATGCAACTTCCATAAAAATTGGCTACCAAATATCTGCATCTTCGTAGTTTCAAATACTATAAAAGCAAACGTCCCTGCATTAAAAATAATAGTTTTATATAAGGTTCACTCTTGATAAAGGCTTTAATCAGATGAAGATTTTCGCTGTCATGAAGAAAAATATTTTAAAAATACCTGAAGCCACCACATGTACAATCATCACAAACGTAATTATATTAATTTATAATTCCCACATCGCCTGTAAGGGGATTCGATCCTACTAAAGCCCATTTCGCTGACCTCTGAGCCTCAAATACGTTGGCAATGAGGGGTTTCAAATGGCATAATAATAATCTGGATGCAATTCTGGATTTTTAACAAAACCATTTTCTATCGGATGAATATGTGAATCTAAACCAGTCTCGAATCAGCTTAATAAGATAAACGAAATTTAATCAAAATTAGTCCAGTTGTCTAGGAGTTCAACACACACACGGTCAGAAGAATTTTACACACACACTCACACACACTCACACACACACACACACACACACACACACACACACACACACACACACACACACACACACACACACACACACACACACACACATATATATATATATATATATATATATATAATATATATATATATATATATATACGTATGCATATATGTGTGTGTATGTACACATTTTACTTTTTCTACATATCGGTGTTTTAGAGTTAACCAACTATCTACAGCTTTGTTTCCACACTTAGAAGCTTAGTAATGAACTATTTTTTCACAAATGCACAGATTCTTCAATATCATATTTTTATACATCTTATGATTATGAAATTAGCAAAAAGTTGAGAAATTTATTTCAGTTTTGTTCGTGACTTTTTGTTTGGACACAAAATAGGTTTTGGGTTAAAATGACCCATGCCGTGGTTATTGTCTTAATTTTCCTGAATTTCTTTTTAAAATTAGATATTATTCTAATTAAAACTTTTTTAAAGCCCTAAAATATTACTCTTTTTAATATTCTTCGAATTAATAAGATTTTCGCTACCTCTAATTTTGAGAGTCGTTCTCCTTTATAATACTGTTTTAAGTCAATCTGTGTTTGTTTTAAAAATCTGTCGAAATACAAAAAAATTTTTGGGAGATAGGACAAAAGAATCTAACAAATGATTTATTACCTTTAGTCCGAAACTAGAACTTTAAATATTAACAAGGTTGAAGAAATTCAAAAGCTTGTTTGTTTATCTCAAATAAAAATCTTTTATTTTATATTAATGATCTCAAAGAAAGAAAAAAATTAAGTCATCCAATGTATAGTAATTTTTTATTTCTTTTCTAAATTAGATTTGCCAAATTTAATTCTTTTTTAAGAACAGTATTTAAGTTTATGCAAATGTTTTTTTTAACTTAGAGTATATTATTTTCCCATGAGTCTGATTTGTAGGAATGATACATAAGAATTATATTCAATGAAGTGTCAGAAATGTTAATATATTTAAAAAAATATTTGGTTTAACACTTAGAAAAATTATTAAAGAATGAAAAAATAATGTCACAGTTTTTTATAAATTTCATTTAAAGTCCTACAAAGGTAGTGGAATTGAAACTCAATAACATTAGTATATTAAAGTATTGGGATTTAAAATAATAAGTACTATGATATTATGCACTACATTCTATTCGATATAATGTACTGAATATTTTTTAAACTATTTTAATCAGTGAACTGAAGAAAATTAGAAGAAACAATGCTGCTTTTCCCTATAAGCTAATGTCATGTAATAAAAAATTGAAAGAAATGTTATATAAAAAAGTAGTTATTTCAAAGTGAGTTCACTTCAGACATCATGCAATTGTTTCCTTTTGTTGTAATGTAATGCCATTTTATAGTATTTTTAAGATGTGATTTTTTAAAAGAAAAATAAACAATTATAAATTTTTATATAGTCAAGATATTTAATTAAAAATCTAATGAAATAAATTATGAGAAACAAGAGTTATTTTATGCTAGTTGAATAAATAACTGTTTTTAAATCTATGCAAGTATGGCAATAATATAACAGATTTTGTATAATTGAAACATTTATCCAATAGTTATTAATTTAAAAAAGAAATATAATGAAAGGGTAACCAAAGATGTCAGCATAGAACTGACGTGAAGTCCCCCATCGGAGATGTAGACATCAAAATATCGGAAAATAAATATTGCTTTCATTAGAATAAAATACCGGGTGATCAAAAAATCCGTGTAAATTTAAAAAATTCATAATAACCGGAAAAATAACCAAAATAAAAAACGGTTTGCAGAGTTAGTATCGCTAAGGCATGGGTAATTCAAAATAGCCGACAGATGGAGCTGGTACAAGCGATTTCGGTGGAAATATGTAAATGAGACTCTTATAAGAACTTGCGCTCCTATAAATACACAACCAGTTCATCGCTGTAAACCATGAATGCGAACAAAGATGCTGAGTGTGAAGAATAAAGTTTTGTTGGTGAAGTTGTTTTACTTCAACCAGGAATCAGCGACCGCTGCCTTGCGTAAGTTCCGAATTTAGAAGAATGTCAGGAGTGGAAAAGGGTCTTTAACAATGACAGACCTCATAAAGCTTGTTCAGCGGTTTGAAGAAACTGGAACGGTGGAAGATAGTGTAAAAACTGGTAGACAATGCACTTTCAGCAGCAGAAACGAGCAGTGCTCGTGACATATGCAAACGGTTGGGTTTATCACAATCCTAGGTACTCAATATTCTTCATGGAATCCTTGATCTGTATCCATAGACTGCACTGGTGCCATCAAATTTTACCAGCGGACATCGTACAGAGGGAAGCATTTGTGAGGTGGACTTTCTCCAAAATCGAATAGAATGCCACATGGGTTTTAACATCCTGTGGACGGATGAAGCTCATTTTTCGCTTTATGGCGACGTTAATACCTATAACTGTCGCATCTGGGCAACATCTAGAAACCATTGCATTCCCCAAAAGTGATAGTGTGGTGTAGATTCACAGGTTCGTTCATCATAGGTCCCTTCTTTGAAACGGGGTGCCCAGTAAATGGGTAGAAAATGGATACGGTGAATGAGCAGCAGATTTATTTAACACTTCTAAACGATAATATCGTGCCAGCTTTGCGTGAAAGATATGCACTATCTACCATTACGTTTATGCAAGACGGAGCAACTAGTCACACTGCTAATTCGGTCAAGGATTTCCTGATCCAGACATTCGGGGAATACAAAGTCATTAGCAGGCGTTTCAGGTTCCTATGGCCTCCTCGATCCCCAGATTTGTCCCCGGCAGAATTTTGGTTGTGGGGATATTTGAAATCTCGAGTGTATCGATCCAATCCATCCAATCTCTCTGGATTAAGAGATGCGATACGCCGAGAGGTGTCTTGCATACAACAGGACCTGCTGCTCTCTGCCGTTGCTGGATTTGTGACTCGCCTGCAGTGTTTATCCCCTGTGGTGGTGGTCAAGTGGAACAAATACTGTTGTAATAAACGATTTGAGGCATTCTGTCTGTTATTTGCGTTTCTTTTTCTTTGACTTGTGTACATCAGCGCCCTCTATCGACTCTTTTTGA
>CM063506.1:115625180-115642680 GCA_032207245.1 Pardosa pseudoannulata | reverse complement strand
TCTATTTATTGCTTGAAATTATTCTTCACATATTCAAACAAAAATAAAGTTTAAAAAATGACTTTAAAATTACCCACAAAAAGTAGTCTGAAATGCACACAGTAATTGTATAAGTCCCTATTTCATAAACAAACACAAATAAAATATTACACAAATAAAAATAGGACCTTCTTTCGAAGTAGACAGTTTTTCTGGTGCATGCGTAACAGCTTCCATGGATCCATTCCATTTATTAGTTTCTGCAACGGGAATAAAGTAAGTATTATGATAGCAAAAAATTACGCTTTATAATGAAATACCTATTAAAATATCAATGTTACAGACATTAATGCTATAATCACCACCAGATGCCACTACTTGATTTGTATTTATACAACAGCATTATATTTAAAAAAGAAATCTAAAGAAAGTCTCTAAAGAAATGTTCATATAATAAATTACATTTAATACAGTTAAAATAAAAGATTTGTATATACTTTGTGTATTTGGTAATATTTTGGTTTGGAGCGGAACAGTCTTCTTTTTTGCCACAAGAAGTATAATAAATCCGAGTTTATTTATTGTTTTTATTGTTTAAAGCCATGGTTACGAACATCCATGCCACTGTGGAATTCGAACTCACAAACTCAAGTGCCGAATATCATCCCCCTAATCATTCGACCATCGTTCGGGAATATAATAGGAAGTCATGGGATTTCAATATCAGATTTCTTATATATTCAATAAAGTGCTTGAATGAAATTAGTTTCATTATGAAGTTAAAAAGTTTCAGCTTGAGTATTATTTTTAAAGCTTTATTTAATGTTAATCTATATATATATAAATGAATTTGTGTCTGTCTGTCTGTCTGTACTCAATAGACTCAAAAACTATGCATCCAATCGCTATGAAAACTTGGGAAATGTTTAGGTATATCCCTGGGAAGGTTTTTGTAAATTTTTAACGTTCGAAATCCATTCCTTCCCCCATTTCGAGCATTTCATGTTATTATTCCATGCATTATTTTCCCAGGTTAACCGCAAACGATTCCCTTTTGAATTTATCGCATCATAACTAAGGGAAAGAAACAATATTTCTAGCAATGTGATGTCATTCCGTTAATCCCATGTAATTGTTTTAACCGCAGTTTTCCTCGGTTAAAAGAAGGAGATTAAAATTTTCAATTTATCATATAATAAAAAGGTGAAAATGGTATTTTTTTATCATTATGACGTCATTCCTTTAAACATCTCATTTATTCATTTCTTATTTTACATTATTTAAACATCGTCTGCGTAGTATCCATTCGATTTGACCTGGAAATGGAGATATAAAGAGATTCACTTTCATTTCTATGGGACGCGAGAATTATAGCATATTTATGTAAGAACTCATTTTAAATTTAATTCTTGGTTCATTTTTCCGTTACAATGAAATGTTTATCAACCATATTCTAACCACAAAAAGTACAAATTTCAGTGACTCTCACGGAAAAATAAAAAACTATCATTTTATATAGTTATCTTCATATTCATAGGGTTGTCGATACGGATGTGTGTTTCTGCTTCATACAAAACCATGGGGTTTGTTATAAAAATTTCCGTAATTTTGGACAACATTTATTAATACCAACTAAATGAGCACTGTTGCTGTCGAAACCTCTGCTTCCTATTCTACCACGTCATGTGGCAAGGTATATTAACGTTGCTAATCAACGTACAGTAGTAATACAGTAATGTAATTCAGGGTTCAACTTATATTTTATCATAAAAAATGTTTGAACAAATTTAACATAAGACACAAATTCGATTATAGAAACTGAATATTGCTATAATACGCTTATAATAGAAATATATAAATATGCCAATGACTCGAACTGAGAGTTTGACACGAAAAAAAAATCTTTGTTTAAAAGTAATATATTAAGTTTACCGTAGCGAAGCACGGACACACTTGATAGTTTATTATTAATTATTTTAGTGATACTTTATGAATATAAATTATTTACAAATTAACCATTTAACTCTACCGAAATATCTCCTGCTTTATATAGAAGTAAAACAAGTCTTTGCTTTTTTTTTGGGGGGGGGGGGAAATAATTAAAGTCCTTAATGCAATTATATGCTTCCACCTAAGTTATGTCATCAGGATTAGAAAAGCATTCTGTACGTTAAATACTCTATTCAAGTTAACTGGAGCTGAATTCTTTTCTTTGTGCTATACGTGCCATGCGAGAGTCCTGAATTCAATTATTTCATTAAAATTGTCCAGGTATTGAGGTGGTTTATTAAAGAAAGATATGTCTATATATTAATTAGGCTATCCACTTGCTTTATTCATTTTATTCAGCACTTTTGTCTGGATTTAATGAATACTAATTTAATTAATTTAGTTAAATTTATCAAATATACCGGATTATATTTCACTAAAAGTGACACAATAATAATATTTATATTAAAAATGTGTAATTAGATTCAGGTTATTCTGGAATTTCTGACAGTAGTAGACGAGAGGGTCAAATATTAGTTACAAATGTTAATTTGAATTTTTTAAGGTCATAAAAGCTGTTTTTTTTTTGCACAATTTGAAATTTAGCTTTGATATATTAAATTTAAAAATATAGGAAAATGAAATTGACACAACTGTATTATAGCTCTATAAATTTCTAGAATTTTAAGTTGAGTTACATCAACAAGAATGCATTTAACGTCTATAGTTACTAGCACTTTTCAATGGAGCTGGACTATTGTGCTATCGCATTTCGATGGGTCACAGAAATTCGGAGAGGTCGAAGCTTGTTGTCTTCGTCAAGTTTTTCTCGTTTTTCTTCTTTTCATTGGTCTTTTTTCAGTTATTTTTTTATTTTTTTTTTTTTTTTTTTCCTTTCAATTTTGTTTCAGTAAGTATCTTGTCAGTTTTGTTACAGAAATAGTGTCGCCCATAGAAGAAAAGTGTTAATCATTGATAATCGCTAAACTTGTGAAAATCTGTATATAAAAATACTTGTCGTTGAGTCCTCCATAATTTAACTGAACATAAAAAATCGGAACAGGTCCCAATCTATAAACAATGCCTAAAACTACACAACGATGTTAAATACTATTTTTATTGTAATGTACTTAACACAAACACCAGTGTTCGTTCCCAAAAAGGAAACACAGTAAAATTTTAAGCTATGGAATTAAAGGTAAATACCTTATATTTAAACTAAAACATCTATTATGTACGATATTTAAAAATTAATACATGACTTGATTAATATAGAACATTATCTACAATTATTTGGTTTTACTATTCATGAATACTCTTAATCATGAATATTAAGTTGGTTTATTTTCAAAATTACAGGGAAGAAGGCCTAGGCTGTAAGCAGGCTGAACGTCGGGGCGGGGGTGTGGGAATAAAGGTCCTTTGATAGACGACAGTTCTGGCGTAGCGGTCGTTTCTTTGCTGAACGTCGGTGCTGGCGAGACGGTCGTATGGTGCGTGATCGGGAATATATTGCTGGCCAGAGCTCTCTGGCTTGCTCACAGGATCTGGAAGCACCCGTTCTCTCTGCACATCCGACCTCTATTCCTTTTCCCACTTTTCTTCCACAACTTTACACCTCGGTTCAACGCAGTACAATGGTTTTTTTCCCTTTCAAAATCGCTTGTTGGTGAAAATTTCTGACATCTGCACTCCCTTCCGGTGTGCAGGTGAACTCATTAACCCTCCGAGTGGAACACATCTAGAAAACAATTCTCCAAAATTCGCTAATGTCAGTGGTCAAAGAGTTCTATGATTTTTATCTTCACCCTTTGTAAACTAGAATGGAATATGGAAACCTAACTTTGTTATTGCCCCTTTACTTCCGGTTATATATTGATATATAAATAGATATTATAGATTGTTAATTTTTAATACACATAAAGCTCGTGAAGTCTTGAATATTATCCTATAAGAAATAATGGATTCTAAAAGTACAAATAAAAATATTCTTTGAGAGACTTATTTATATTTTTTTACTAAAGTCATCCAAGATATTTAAGGGGTGCAATTAGAGATACATCTGTTACCGCAAAAGAAATACTTAGAAATAGAGATTTACAAAGCCATGAAAAGCTATCAGCGTCTTTGCCTCTCAGGGGGTAAGGTTGCATCCCTCAAGAAATGTTAGTAAAAGAGGGGTGCAGTTCCTAAACAATAGACCTGATCCTCATACCTCAAAACTCCATAGGGGAAAGCACTGGCAAAAATGTGCATTACATCCATTTTCGGAGCGTTTTTGGAGGTCGAAAATTGTACGTTTTGCAGTCATCATCGGTTTGGGGGAATTGTACGTGCGAACCGCTTAGAGGGTTAAAATGACCCCTTTTGTGAAAATTGACATTATTGCCTAGCCTTTACCCCCATATCTCAGGGCTACATCCCTGCCTGGGCTTGACTCTTACACTTGGGTCACTCCATCAACTATAAATACTCCGCAGGGGTTCCCATTAAAACTCCAACAGTAGTGTCTAAATTCTTCTTAGAAATTTAGTGCACAGCTGTGTATGCACGTGCTGACCATCGTGGGAAAGTACATTGGTATAGTCATATGTGTAATTGGTGATATCATTTTGGGACGTCGTAATACCAATTAATGAGTCTTTGAAGAGAAATCCAAGCCAACAAAAATAGTGGTTAAAAAGTAACGAGCAATGAAAAAATGTAATGATTTCATCTGAAGTACAGTATTGGGCAAAACCCTCAAGATGGAGTGAAATAAGATAATTACCGCTAACTGCTACATTTCTAAGTGTCTCCATAAAATTCCATAAGACGTGAATATAAGGAGACTCATGTTTCACTTTGATAACACATCTTCTCGTGCGGAAAGATTGACAGTCAAATTTCTTGAACAAAAACGCATCAAGATGGTAAAACATCCATTCTATTCCTCTGATCTTGCTATGCATGACACTTGGTTTTTTTTAAATCAAAAGAAAAATTCACTTGGTTATCATTTTCAATCCGGACATGAAATTGACGAACATGTATTAACACGATTTGCTTCGATTCCAAGAAATGGATAGCATGAGGATTTTAAACTTAGGAAAATGCATCTGCAAACTTCATTAACGTTGGAGAGGATTTCTTTGAACACTTTTAAAACTTAGTCGGCTAAACTTGTTCCATTAAAACGTATCTATAAATATTCAGAGTGACTCTGTTATGGTAATGAATTATTCACGAAATTTTGCATGTTGATTAAAGTAAACACTAGAGTAATTTTAGGCAGATGCAATGATTTCAAGTCACAGTCATGATAGAAATAAAAATAAATTTTCACGATCTATCTGGTCTTATGTCCACATTATGTCATGTATAATTTATATAAATTTTTTATTCACATGCTAAATTAAATTTTTTTAAATAACTGAAATCGGGGTATAGTCTGCTTAGATTGCATAGTGGTTAGCGTATTGTACTTACACCCTATGATCTTTGGATCGATTGACGAAGTAAGGATTTGATGTATTTGTGTTGCCCCTTCATAGTTCCTCCTATATGGTTCTCCCATAATAAAAGGATATATAAAATCTGCAGCTTTATATAGGACAATATTAATAAAGACAAGCATCCCCCCGAATTGGGAATAGATAAATATTATATTGTTTAAGATATATTTTAAAATGATAAACGTTTTGCCTTTAAATTAGCTCTAGATTAGTTATTTAATTTCGTTCTATTTATAATTGGCATATGTCTACCTTTTTAATATCATCTGTGTCATTTCTCCCCCATCACATTTTTCTATTCCCCTTGCAACGAGTAATTTTAAATTTGCAATCTTAAAATTTATAAAAATTTATTTCTATCACATGTTAAATATTGTATCCTCCAGAGCCGATTATAGCTAATCAAAGATTAATGGCTATACTAAAATAGATAATCTTTAATTAGTTCATATTGACTTAGGTCAGATCAAGCCTTAATAGTTTTATATTTTTTAAGCACCAGAATATCTTAAAATAATCTTTCAAAACTGCAATTTATTTTTATTTATTCCATTGCAAGTATAAATCGATAAATGTATTCTTTTTTTAGAGAACTTGTTAAAAATTAAAATAAAATTAATACTTTATAAACTGTATTTGTTTTCTTTTGAATATTTATAATGCTGGTATAGTATATCGTAAATTTTAAATTAATTTGTGAAACAAATATAACATTTCATTTGGAAATTTTAAATATCCAGATTAAGGCCGGGCTTTAAGCTTGTAGTATATGATATGTTTAATGTTTTCTTTAAGAAAGTCAGCTATTGAATTAATACTATATAAATAATAAATATTGCCTAAATGTATACATAAATGTAATCTTACATAAATATATACACAAATACAAATTTACATAAACATTATATGTAAGAATACCTTGACTACTTGAAATTTGTTTTATTAATTATATAACATACATTTTACTGAATAAGAAAGAAACTTTTAAATACCTGGATTTGAATTTAAACAAATTAAGTTAATGAAAAGGAGTTTCAAAAATTTATATTATGTAGTTTTAATTATCTATAATTTGTAATTTAAAAAGTACACGAACAAATTGCATTAGACAATATATACATTTTACCACATTTTAAACTTAGCTTTTACCTTTTAGCATCTAGATGTTAATGCAATTTAAGAAGTTTTCCAGTTTTACAAATAATTCGGTTAAACTTAAAAAAACCTTAATTTGTAAAACAGTCAAATATTATTCATAAATGATTGTTTTAAACACGAACTAAATTAACATAGTGGGCAAAAAACTATTTCGAAAGCTGTAAGAGTTAATTTTAATCTTTACAAAATTTCTCATATTGCTAAATGTTTCGTGACAACTTGAAAGCTTAAGTAGAATTTTTTTTTGTAATTTCCTGTTAATTGTTTGATAATTAACTTTTAACTGGTATTTTTATTACTTTAGTTTAAAAATGAAGTACAATTGTAAAATGAAGTTCGTGTATATCGAACATTCAAGGCATCACAATAATGAGTGACGTCAAAAGAATCCAGATGCCAGGAGAAATGAGATTTTTGTACGGTGTTTCAGAACTATTGATGTGGTAAAATTTAAACAGAAATTTACTTTTCAGTAATTAAAAAAATTCTTTAAGATACCTACTCAACTGGTAGACTTGCAATCAATTTATACTAATATATCTCTTTTTTTCAAATCTGCAGGTAGTGCAGGCACATATACCTTTATGAAAATTCATGTCTGTGAAGCTGTTACCCATTTAGCGCCACTCGAGGGCACTTGTAGCTTAAGAAATGTTAAGGAAGCCAGTAACGTTACCCCCACTGGGTTCTCATAACTTAGAAGCAGGGACCAAGCAGAAGACTCACAGGTTGGCGTACCACCCCCAGAGGAATCGTTTGGAAACTTGGAGGACATTGTGACCACGAACATATTTTACGTGTCCCAGTCACCTTTAACGAATACGATGGATCTTTGGCCAGCTTCTAGCACCAAACCTGCTACCTTTTAGTTACCAAATCATTCCCTTTACTAACTTAGCTACCACTTCAATAACTGATATATCTAGTTTACATTAAAAATGTATAACACTGATTATTTGAAAATGTAGCTTTAAAGCTACATTTTACTCTCTGTAATAAAATTAAATTAGTTCTGATTTAAAGCTGAGTTGGTAGGCTTCTGTTGTGGTGAAAGCTCAGGATTGCAAAAGGATGCAATATCAGATAAGATGGTTGGTTGGTTAGAGCTTAATGGCACTGCATCCTCCTGGGATATATTGTGCCAAACACAAGTACTCCGTAGGGAAAAATATATTTTAAAAATAATTTCAAAGTTTAAAACTTAACAACGAAACGATGTTTTGACAAGAAATACGAAAGAAATATATGTAGAATTAAAAAGGTGAATAAACTGAGATAATATCAAATATGAGGATAAAAACCAACGACTCTTAAAAAGGTAAAAATTTCAGGATGAGGCGACAAGATAAGAAGAGGAAAAATAGAATTAAAATATTGAAGTAGCACGTAGATAACTTTTACATTTAAAATACAAGTTCTTTACTGAATATTGTTGTACTAGATTGCTGGGATCTTAACCCTTCTTTGCTTGATGATGGAAATATCCATCATAATATTTAGTATATTATATATTTATATTAGGCTGATTCAAAACATTTTCCTTAATCTGGGGCATAAATTATATGACGCCGATTTATTTTTTTTTGAAAAAGAAAGAAAAATTATGCAAAGAAGGGTTTAGTGAGGGTCAACACTCATGTATGGGAAAACGAAAGAAAAATCCAATGGAGTTAAATTACACATGTAGAAAAATTCCAAGAAAAAAATTGTTTCTAATGCAACTTCGACGAACAAAGCTTGTAAGTTAAAGCCTATTCGATTTAAAATGAAATGTTGGAGTTTTTATTTCTAATAGGAAAAAACAGATTTTTAGCTTTAAGTTGAGTTTTCGTAATTTGGATTTATCTTTTACTATCTGCATTCAATTAAAATTAATATTTTAATTGAAGTCGATATCAAAAAAGTAGATATGGTAAAGAACTAAGTGCCTGTCGTAAAGAATGTAAGTGCCAGCTATCCCTAATGTAAGATAAAAAATAAGAAAAATGTAGTGCGGTGAATTTAGATGTTTAGAAAAATTCCACTAGAAAATGTGTTGCTGTTGTTTCTAATGCAACTTAGACGGACTAAGCATATGATCTAAAGGCTACTTGATTTATAGCCAAGTGTTACGTTTATCATTTCAAAGAGTGAAAGAACGATTTTCAGCTCTAAGTAGATTCTCGTGATTTGGAAGCACTTTTTATACTCTCTGTAAGGAAACTAAAATATTGAAGTAGTTATTAGACAAAATTTCATATTCAAAATAAAATTTTTTTACCGAATATTGTTGTACCAGAGTACAATGATATTACTATTTATGTATAGGAAAATGAAAGAAAAATCCAGTAGAGTAAAATTACATATGCAGAAAAATTCAAAGAAAAAAATTTGCTGTCGTTGTTTCTAATTCAACTCAAAAGAAATAAGCTTGTGAGCTAAAGAGCTACTCTATTTAAAGCAAAGTGTTTTGTTCTTCGTTTTGAAGAGTGAAATAGCGATTTTTAACTCAAAGTAGGTTCTCTTAATTTGCAAATACAAACCAAGTAGAAGACACAGATATTTTACCAAAAGTGTCGTTTTAAACTTGGAAAACATTGTGTAGACGAACCTGTTTAATTTTCCCCAGCCATTAATAGGAAAGAGCATAAATCGGTAAAGTCTGAAATAACAAGATGACACGCCAAATTGATGGATTGGGAAGTACATTAAAAACTAGAGGTCGAAAATTACGAACATTTGTAACTTAGACCAAGCATGGAAATGTACTTATGCAATTAATGGCAATGAAAAAGGGAAGGTTTTAAGTCCAGAATACTAATGATTCTCTGAAAATATTGTAATTAAAGACAGGAAGAGATTATTTTTGATAATTCAAGAAAACAAGAAGAGGATGGGAATGAACTTTCGTTAGAAAGTTGATAAAATAAAAGAAATCAATGATATGAACAGCTTGATAGTATATATATATATATATATATATATATATATATATACGAACACACGTATATATATATTTAATTATGTATATATATATATATATATATATATATATATATATATATATATATATATATATATATATATATATATATATATATATATATATATATATATATATATATATATATATATATATATATATATATATATATATATATATATAATTATTTTGTGCAATACATTTCATACTTTTATGCTAGAAACTTCATTTTATTGTTACTTGAAACATAAATAAAAATTTTATACATATTACTTTTGAAAATTTTAAAGTTATAACTCGTCGTTTTGGATTAGATCAAATAATTGTTTTCGCTCTATTTGATTGTTTATTTAAAAGTCATTTATAAAGTAAACTTTTATTGAGTTCTTGAAGTTTAAAATATTTTAAACAATTTTAACGCATTGACATTCATAAACAGTATCAGCACGTCAACAACGTTATTGTGCCTTTATTCAGAGACAATAATTCGAAATATTTTTGAAGCTAAATATCCTTAGTATATTTTAGCAAATTCATTATCCTTGTCTGGTTGCATAATAGACTCTCACGTAATAGAATATGTATTCGATGCATATTTATTTACTTATGGAACCGACATTTATTTCTTACATGCTGGCATGACAACAATAGGAAGATTATATAGCTTTAAGCGTTTTTACAAGTATAAAGATAGAATGAAATATGAATTAAAAAGTAAAAGATAAAGATTGTCCTCAGGCTCTAGAAAATTGTGTGTCAATCAGCTGTCAAAATCAAAGATTCTGCTTGCAGAAAGGAATAATAATTCTGAAATAAAACTTAAAAAAGCCACACAAAATGTTGGGAACTGACTTTGCATATTAGCATTTGTTAATATGCTTTAAACTTTTCTTCTAGCTAAAACATAACAGGCGTGTTTGTTCAATTCCTAAAAAACTTCATATTAATTTCTGCTATAAGTTAATTGAAATTACTGATTGACGATTAAGAAACGCATTACTTTTGTCAGTTCTAGAGAAAATAATTTTAGTATAAATTAGAGGTGGTATCCTAACACTGAAAAACTAACTCCTGCCCTCTGTTGCATTGATCTCAGTCCGAACTTTAATCACATGATAGTTCAGCAATTATCTAGCATAAGATTTGAATAATAACAACAATTGGAACTAGTTCCATCCTGCTGATTCATGAAAATGAGAAATGTCAGATGTTGCTGTTTTTATGTAGCTTTGCAACCATATAATTTAATTGCACTTTGTGTAAAATCTCGTGTCATTATTACTGATAATCATTTACTTGCCACAATCATTACAGGAATTAAACACATGGAAGTCTATTGTTATTAAGTATTGTTTCTGAATAAACAATTTCCTTCTTCACACTACTAAGAATTTTCTCCATTCAGTCATTCAATTCATTTAAAATATTTTACTTGTTTCTAAATATCACAAATAATGTGTAGGAATATTGAGTATGTAGACGTATCCATTAATAATAAAAATAGCTTTTTATATTTACATTTATGAGTAGAAAGATTTTCTAACTGCATTAATTCTTTTTTTTTTTCAAAGATTTGCGCCGGTATTAAAATTAATGCTAATTCCTGGTATAAACAAATGACTGGAAGCAGATTCGCTGCTTTTCGCCACAATAATAATAGGAATTACGAACTTAGAAGTCCATTGTTATTAAATATTGCTTCCGAATAAACAATATTTTTTCTACACACTACTACGAATTTTGTTCATACAGTCAGCAGTTCATTTAAAATATTTAATTTGTTTCTAAATACTACAAATAATGTGTATCAATATTGAGTATGTAGACGTAACCATTCCTAATAAAAATATCTTTTTATATTTACATTTATGAGTAGAAATGCTTTCTAACTGAACTAATTCTTTTTTTAATTATTTGCGCCCTTCTTAAAATTGATGCTAATTCCTGGTATAAACAAATGACTGGAAGTAGATTCGCTGCTTTTTGAAAAAGGAAATGTTTGAGTTGTAAAAATGCAAACAAACTGTGTCAATGATTGTTGTCAACGACCAATATATCATGCTATTTTGCCATTTCATAATACTGGTATTTGGTAAAGTAAAATATCAGAATTTTCATTAATCGCTATAAATAAAAAGCAAACACAAATAATATTAAAAAAATTTCTCAAAGAATAGATTTATTCAAATCCGTCAGACGAGAGATTGAATTGTTAGGATATGAAAGTCTTACAAGAAATTGTTTAAAGGAAGTATGTTCTCATTATCAAAACTAATTAACATGGATGTAGAAATAGTAACTTCAATTGCAAATAATTTGTGCACTAAGCATTTCAAGCTTAATAACACTTCAATAGATGCTTTTTATTTTTCATAAACTCTTTTAACTATGTGCAATTAATAAATTAGTTATTCCTTAGTATGCATTATATAATAGATAATAAGACTTATATATACTATTCTTAATACTTATGTTTGTTTTCTTAATTGTATTCCAAAACTGTTATTTTTTATATTTTATATTTATATTATTATGAATTATTATTTTACTGCACTTCTTAGTAATATTTTATTATAACACTTGCCTCTTTATTCTATATTTGTTCCATAACATTATTGAATCTATTTTTAAAGTTTACGCAATTTTTATTTATAGCTATTAAATGTAGCAGATAAACAAATGTTTTGTTTTTTTACTTTTTGATAATTTTTTAATACCAGCATAACATTTGAATAAATTCTGAATACCAGTATTGGATTTTTGGGCCTGGTAGACTAACATGGAACTTCAATACAACACATAGAAAGTAAATTTCTTCTTTAGTCTCGAAATATACCATTTCGAATGAACACAAGAATTCTGGTGTTTGTAGAGACATGATGGCTAGGTTTGAGACACTATAACAAGCCCCTGATGCCTGGCCGATATAAATTAATATCGAGACATATCGATAATCCACTTACCCCAGTTTATGTGGGCCCCGTACAATGAGTGATGTCATGCTTATCCGACGTCATTTAGGGGAGTTTTAAAAACGGGATCGAACTACTTCTCGAGGTTTTTTCTTTTGGTTTGATTTGGAACCTGAATCACTAGAAGTGCGAGATGTCCACTCCACTAAGGAGAGGAATGGTTTGGTGTGAGTCTCGAAGTGACTTAGTTTTTGCAGACTTAAGCTGTGAGCGAAGTCCTACCGGAGTTCAAGATAAGAAGGTTTCTTGTCCTTTTGAGGTCAAAATGCCAGAAAAGTATTAGGGAAGAGATCAGTTTCATATCATTGGTAAGCAGCAGAAGAAGAACGGGTCTTTACATCTGATATCGACAGTACAGGAACTTTGTCATAGGAATCATTGTATGTATTCATTCTATATCCACTTTATCCAAGGTAACTTAAATAAAGGAAATTTAATTCTACTGGTTGCCTTGTGTGTCTCCCTATGTACTAGTGCACTTTAATCTAGGTGCTAAATACTTTACATTATTGAGTGTCATTTAGTATAATATAACTCATCTTATATTCTAAGTCTTTAGTGTTTTTTATACGGCGAAATTTATCCTTTTTCATAACGGCGTATTTACTGAATTAATTAATCTATTATTCTTAAAAAGATTAGAAAAAATATGAAAATTACAGGAATTGTAATAGAAAAAATCTATTTGGGAAATTTTTCTTAGTTTTTTTCTGTTTGAGTAATTTTTGTCGAGTTGTATTGTTTATCAGTTTGATTAATGAACTGTAAAATTTGTTTTCTCCCGTGCTTTCAATCATGTATTCAAAAATTGGGAAGGAAACAATACTTAGCAAATGATGTGTTTAAAGGAAGTAAAATAATTTTTTTCTATAATATATGCTATTTATACTACTTTATCACTTAGGATAATTAAAAAAGAAAATAATAGAAAAAAAGCTAGAAAAATCCACTTCCTGTTAATTAACTTAATTTTTTTCCTTCTCCAAGAATTAAACAAAGTAAGTACCTAAGAAAACGCTGCTGAAAACAGTGCGGTAAAGTTTTAGAATTTAATGGCAGTCACGAAAGGAAATAAAGCAATCTTAACTATTAATTAATTTTACTTGTTTACAGAACGATTTACAAAAAGAATTAAGTTTGGAAAGACGTAGAGATTACAGTTAAATTATAATTAAAAGGTTGTACCTAATTTACTAATCATTAATCATCTTTAATCTGGGAGATATTAAATTTAAGGTCCTTTGTGGGGAATTAACTGTCTGATGATTGCTCATTAATTATAGTTAAGGATAAAAAATTACGATGCTTTAAATGAAACAATTTACATACATATAAGGTTTTCGTAACGAAAAAGTATGCAAAATACATATCTAGGAAGCAAGGTTCTCTAGTGGGAAGTGATTCAGAATGAAATCCAGACTTAAACACTCAGTGGATAAGTACATTGGTAAATATGTGTATGGCTATGTAAATAATTATAAGATATTCAATTTACATTATTAAAAAGTAATATAAATTAAATTCATGTAATATAATTAGATAAGCGTATAGTTACAGTTATATGATTTACTTTAAGAAATTTTAATTTAATTATATTTTGTAGTAAAATATGTTTGCTGTAATTTAAAAACCTTCCGATTATTAACCGACAGGAAATACAACTTTGTAATCTGTAATTCTCCTAACAAAGAAGGGAAGAATCATGTAGAAAAGAGCAGTTTTTATATCCATAATTTTATTGAACAAGGAATAGTTAAAATATCATTTCCTATGTAACTCTCTATGTAATATATACAGGACACAGGCGAGTGGTTAAGGCATGGTAGACACATTTCATTTTATATATAAAAAGTTCTTTATTGTAATCCATCTGTCCTTTGTTCACATTTTACGACTACAGGCGTGGAAGATTTTACCAGCCCAATTTCCCACCTTTTTGGCGTCGCTACCTAAGCAAAATTTTCTTGCCTACTTCCGCTTCAGATTTTTTACTCTGTATCATTACGCTCGAGGGTGTGTCTTCCTCCTACTAAGTTATGGTTAATGAGTTACAACTATTTTTAATTATAACTCACTTAATTCTTACCCCCATTTTTAAAACTCTCTCTGTCACACACACACACACACACACACACACATATATATATATATATACATATATATATATATATATATATATATATATATATATATATATATATATATATATATATATATATATATATATATATATATATATATATATATATATATATATATATATATATATATATATATATATATATATATATATATATATATATATATATATATATATATATATATATATATATATATATATATACATATATATATATATATATACATATATATATACATATATATACATATATATACATATATATATATATACATATATATATATATATATATATATATATATATATATATATATATATATATATATATATATATATATATATATATAAATATATATAAATAAATATATATATATATATATATATATAAATATAAATAAATATATATATATATATACATATATATACATATATATATATATATATATATACATGTATTTAGTATGTATATATGTGTGTGTGTGCGCTTGAACTTGTACGTGTGCCTCTGTGTGCGTGTAAGTGTACGTGTTTTTGTGTTTGTGCTTGCGTAATGTAGTGTATATCGTGAATTTCAGTTATTGTCAGCTGGTGTGATAAAGCAACTGGACACTGTTTTCTTGAAGAATATATGTTCAAAATCTCAATCAAGTAGCAATTCCATACACAATTGTTTCGCAATTTTATGTTAATAATGTAAAAAGAAATATGTAATTTTTATAAAAGCGATTTCTCTGATTGTATGAGGGTAACAGGTTTTTGTTCTTTTTTTATTTTCGTAAGTCTGGAGAAATACATATTAACATTAAAATCAAGTTTACTTTTAAAATCAGTTTTTGTAACTATTAATTTATTTTCTTCTCTCTTTTCATAGAAGTAAATTTCCCTACAAAAGCAATTAATGCTATAGCTACATTTTTTTGTACGAAAGTGAAATTTTTCATTTTTACTTATTTATATTTGCCTTTAATGAACACTAAACTATCTTCGGTTTTAAAATATAGTTGTTAAATAATAATATTAAAATTTTCTATGGCGATATACATTATTGTTTTTCTACATGATTAATACTAGTGTTTAAAATAAATTTACTTTCTGTTGAATGTGACATAATTTGAATTTCTTACAAATAAGGCTAACATTTATATCTTGACATACCTATTATTAATATTTGTTAATTTCTGTCATTTTTCTAGCTGAAAAGGGTAAAATAAAGCTTAAAATACGTTAAAAGCTGCAGTAAAAATACGACGTGCGAACCATCAAGTAAAATTGCTGAGTTCACGTTTATGAAAACTTATCTACAGCTGAAGTATAATAGTGATAATTTTCTTCACGTGTTGCAAATATCTTAGGATCAGATATGGTTTATTTCTTATGTAGCCTCCTCACTACGGCCAATTGTTCTCCACTCCAGTACTGTTCTTGATGGCAAAACTTGAACAATGGTTCAAGGGTTGCATCCATAAGCTGGGCCACTAAATGAGTAGAACTTGTGTATGAATACATACAATCTACTGCTCACTTTGGCTGGTTGTCCTTGATTTTTGGAGAAAAACCACTTTCAAAGCCATCCTCCGCCAAATCCATTTTATCTTCTGCCATCGCCGACCACTGATAAGCCATATCCTCTTTAGATGACGGTAATGGCTTGCAATGGACCATAGTGGGAAGAATCCTTTATACCTCTAAACGATAGACAAACTCAAGAACACTTTTTATCATACTAAAAATATTACATTAATATTATCTCAAAAAATGAAATACCCCTTAAATGAATATTTATCTTAATAATAATTGTGAATACTTTAAAATTTTTCTGTCATTTTGTTGATTAAAAATATTTGTCTTCTTTATTATTAATAGTCTTCCTATATAAATTAATGTTATCTAAACACTAGAATATTTTAATTCGGTATCAACTAAGATATATTGAGTATGAAAGAAGAAAGTTCTTTTAAGCAACTATATGAATATTCTATTACTAATCGATACAAAGTACGATGACTTACTTAATTTCCGGACCTAATTTTATCTCTGAATCGAATGAAGGTACTGTCTAGAGACTCTAATACATGATTTACCAGCTGGCACCAGACTGTTAAATATAGAATGTTAGAGCAAACTCCAGACGTCTTCAAGATTATTAATTATGTTGAGTTGAATTTTTCTTTCTAAACGCAAATTCACGGAAAATATTTGGAAATAGAGTTATGTTTGCATTAATTGTGCATGTAATGAATATACTTTTATAAGTTTAATTTCGTGAAGGTTGAATATTTTACCGTTTTAATAGGAAAAGTAAAATAGTGTAGTTATCGTGTAGTGAACGGAAATAAGGGATGATTACTTGTAAAATATTCTTATTTAGAGACATCTTTAGTTGAATTCAGTCAGTTGAGTCTCACCTAAAATGGCATATTGAACTTTTAATCTATGGATTACATATTGACCCATGATGGTTTCTTAAATGATCAATGAGGTGATTTTTATAGATTTACTTCCTATTTTATAAAAGACAGAAAATGAAACAAGAAACAGGCTTATGCTCTCAACCTACTACGCATGGTTTGTGACTACAAGAAAGCATAGAGAAACGGGAAATACAATAAGGAGATTTCACTGAGTAGGGCACATCTCAACTTATGACAATTCTGGCTTTAGTTTCAAACGGAAGGGCAATTTATTGTTTGTCTATTGACTGTTGCAAGCCTGAAAATGAATAAGAAGGGCTTTATAGTAGTTCGCAACGTTGATTCAAATTTCTCTGTTTGACTACAAGCAAAACAGCACTGTCGAAACCATGCT
>CM063506.1:115602680-115615180 GCA_032207245.1 Pardosa pseudoannulata | reverse complement strand
TCAGAATTAGAATAAATATAAAGAGTCAATTAACTATATGCATTCCCATAAACACAGTTTTTTAAAGATATCTAGCGTACAAAAGTGCTTAGGAAAGAGATAATTTAATTCTGGTACTAAATTTTACTATAAAATCTAAATCTTAATACATTCCAATAAATATATAATTCTAGCCTAATTTTAAAGTTTTTTCATAAACTGGCAGGCTTAATTATTAACATTGTTTCTTATATAAAGTAAAATAGAATTAGTAATATTATAAATCACTTTGAATGCTTAGTTAAGTCCACATACTATACCGCATAAACTGACGTAACTAATTATTTACTCTCTTTCCAATTTATGGTAAAGTATAATTACTTATATTATAAAGCAATTTTCATGCTTAGTTAGGTATGCATAGTTTAATTTTGTATGCACTTTATTTGGAATTTAAAGGATTCTTTGTGGCCTGAAGAATTTAATTTGTTTTAATTTAAAAAAGTTTGGGAATGCTCAAGAAGTCAATTAATGACTAAATTTAAAATTAAGTGATATTCATAAAACTTTTAGTTTCAATTATATAGGACAAAGCTTTCCTCACATGTAGTGAAAGTGTAAGTGATTGGTACTTTCAGAGAAATTACCTTGTACAGTTTCAAGAATTTTCTCATTTGGAAATGCATGTTAAGCGCAAATTACTGGAACTGTAAATTTACAACCTCATTACAAATTCTTAATGATGTTGATTTATTTTTTAATTTGATGTTCAATGCCTGAGGAACAAGACCTCTGTTTCCGAAAATTGAAAGCAATTGTTGATTTTCCTTTGAAACAAACATTGGAGTTCATTGAAAGTAAATGGGAAAAATTAGTAAAATGATTTACAGGCTGTTTCTTTATTTCTATTTAATGCATTTTTAAGGTATTGTTGGAATTTCAGCTAGATTCAAAGACTTCTTTAGAAATTGACTAATAAAAAAGAATTACCTTTTGAATTACTTGTGTAAAAAGGAAATCTCTTTAAAATGTAACTGAATGCTACAATATTGAATAATAGCAAAAAAATTATCTACTATTTACATTATGGAGAATATTTAAACATTAAGTCAATTTCAGAAAATTTTAATGTAGATTTAGATCTATTCCGTTTTTACAACTGCAACATGCTTTGGATTAAAAGTATGTGATGTTACATATAGTAAGGCATAAGCATATTTAACGATAACTTTAATAAGAAATTATGGAATTAACCCTCTAAGCAGTTAGCACGTACAATTCCGCCAAACCGATGATGACTTCAAAACGTACAGTTTTCGACCTCCAATAACGTTCCGAAAATGGATGTAATGTACATTTTTGCCCGTGCTTTCCCCCATGGCGTTATGAAGTAGTTGGGTCAGGTCTATTGTTTAGGAACTGCTCCCCTCTTTCACTGACATTTCTTGAGGGATGCAACCCTACCACCTGAGGCACAAAGACACTGATAGCTTTTCATGGTTTGTAAATCTCTATTTCGAAGTATTTCGTTTGCGATAACAGATGTATCTCTAATTGCACCCCTTAAATATCTTGGATGACTTTCGTAAAAAATATAAATAAGTCTCTCAAAGAATATTTTTATTTGTACTTTTAGAATCCATTATTTCTTATGGGATAATATTCCAGACTTGAAGAGCTTTATGTGTATTAAAAATTAACAATCTATAATATCTATTTATATATCTATATGTAACCAGAAGTAAAGGGACAATAACGAGGGTGGGTTTTCTATATTCCATTCTTGTCGACAAAAGGTGAAGGTAAAAATCATAGAACTCTTTGGCCACCGACATTCGCCTATTTTGGAGAATTTTTTTCTAGATGTGTTCCACTCGGAGGGTTAATCAAAGAAGGAAAGAAGTTGTTAATGATTACATCTCACATTTGTGTTTTAAATTTTCACCAGTTTTAATAAATCAGTGTCCAGTAAATTAAGAACAGATGTAGTGAAGTTCCTTCTTGGCGACATTTTATCCAAATTGGCAACAAAGTCTCAGAATAGGCAATCTTGCAAAACAAATGAAAAGTTTAAATATGATCAAAGAGGGCAGAAGTTGTGCATCTGTGGCAAGCCAGTACGGGATTTTATGAATCTACAGTGCGGTACATAAAGCTAGATTAAGCAAACATCCGCAAAACTGCTTCAATAAAGAAGCGAAATGTGTGGTAACTCCGCGTAATAACAGAATTGTGAAAATGGAAGATGCATTGGCAATTTGGACACTAAAGACAGTGAGTTTGGACACTAAGTACAAAGGCCAAAGCTCTCTACGACCAAATCTTGCCCGATGACGACAATGGAGAGGCTGAAGAAGGTGCTGATGAAACTCTATACTAAGAAACGTCACAGTGTAACATAATTTAACTTTACCAGTCTCCGTCAAAATAAGTGCGTAATCAGTGGATAATCTTTTAACACCTATTTTTTTGTGTAACATTTTTTTGAATATTAACTGATTCTAATGCACATAATGCTTAATATTTCAACAATTAATGTTATTTTGTTTGGTTACAAGAGGCTGTAAATTGAAGTAGCCAACAAAATGGTGAAGATAGAAGAACTCGCAATGTGATTATATAATCCCAACCTTTGAAATTGCAAGAAACTATGGAAGAAATATATGAATCGATGGAGAATGTGCAAAGAAGTCTTAATAATAAAAATTAAAATATAAATTTCTACCTTGATTTATGTTTTAGTAAAAAATAAAAGTTCATAATACTCTGTCTTAGGACTAAGGATAGATTATATATTAGAAAAATTATTCTAAAATTATTCTTTTTAAATTTGAAAGTAAAGTCATTAATTTAAAATATTCTGTTTAAAATATGTATCTTCAAGAGATGAGATAATAAAGTAAGTTAACAAGCTAGTAAGTAAAAAAATAAGTTATCTTACAAGCTAGATAAGATATAAGATTTAAGCCATTTTGAAATAAGATTTTATAATCTTCAATAACTTTCAAATATCTATGTTGAGTAATAATTGAATTGCTAGTTATATTTTAAAAAATGTTACAAAATATATACTTTAGAAATACATCGTTAGTTTTAAAAGTTAGCGTCTTGCAATGCATTGTTAGTCTCTTGCAATGTGAATTCAATTAATATTGCTTGTACGATTTCTTGAGTATCCCATCAAGAGGAAATTTTCACTGCAACTTCCGAAAACAGACATATAAGTTAAAAAAATATTTTCTTGTCAAAATTAATGAGAATTGTTAATTTTAATTGCATAAAAGTTACTATAGTTTAACTATTCAAAAGCGGATGTACTGAAAATATTTCTAAATTCAGTAAGACTTTCGATGGGAAACATGAAGATTAAAGAGCAACTATTAAATTATTTTTAGTACCGGGTGATCAAAACAGTCCGTATAACTTTAAAATTTTATAATAACCGGGAAATAACCAAAAATAAACGGTTTGCAGGATTACTATCGCTAGGGCATGGGTTTTTTTTAAATAGAAAAAACAGTAACTGAAACACAGCCGACATTTGGCGCTGATTCGAGCGGGTTCAGTGGAAATATGCAAACGAGACTGTTGTAAGAACTTGAGCTCCTATAAATACACAACCAGTTGATCTTTTAATGTTATTGCCAACAAAGTATTCATAGATGGATGCATTACCAATATTAGCAAATTCAGTACTAGAGGGCTTGACCCAGGGAGTACTGTTGTCAAATCTTCTTATGTGGTCCTATGTGCTGTAAACCATGTATGCGAAAAACGATGCTGAGTAGGAAGGATACAGCTTTGTTGGTGAAGTTTTACGTCAACCAGGAATCAGCGACGGCTGCCTAAGATAAGTTCCCAGTTCAGAAGAATGTCAGGAGAGGCCTTTAACAGTTAAAGGGCCTTTAACGGCAGTTAAAGGGCATTTAACAGTGACAAGCTTCATAAAGCTTGTTCAGCGTTTTGAGGAAACTGGAACTTTGGTGGATCGTTTAAGAACCGGTTAGTTTTAAGCTGTGAGTCTCTGTGTAATTTGTCTTTGAAGCAAAATGTTGATTCTAACATTAAAAAAATGTACATAAAATTATAAAAAATTTGTTTATTATATTTGAATTATTTAAATTATTCGAATAATAAAATTTAAAAAAATTCCCGAAGTTTGGATAAGAAAAATGTTTCTTTCCAATACAGTTGGAAATACAGACAGATATCATTGCGTCACACACGACTGTGAAGATGTTAATCGTTTAACACCACCCGAGAAGGACTTACAGATTAAATTCTACGGATGGAAGTGAAATTTCTTCTGCTGTGTCCTCGTAATTTAGAATCAAGGGTCAAGCAGAAGTCTCCCGTCTTGGCCTGCACCTTTAAAGGTGGAGGACAATTTGAATTTGGAGGACATTGTGCCCACGAACTTATTTCATGTGCTCTAGTCACGAATAAAGAACACGGTGGATCTTCGTCTTACTTGAGCTTCGAACACATAACTCTTCGGTTAGGTAACCCAGAGAATGGGGCGACTCCTTTGCCAGCTAATATACAGCTGTTCTATTGCAAAAATACGTTAATTAATACAAGTTGGTGGTTGAATAAAGCAGTATTATACTAGAAGGTAAAAATTTTGTGTCCGAATATAGAAATAAATAGAAAGCTAAAAGCAGAAAGTTACAAATAGTTGTATATTCTAGTGTATAATACACATTTATTTTTTTAAACAGCATTTTGTAACTTTAAGATATATTCGCGGTATAACTTTTACCCATTTTTAAAGTGAAAACCCTTAAATGTACTTGTCCATTACTTTTAACTTTTGACATCATTTATTCAAAATATTTTTGTCACTCTTTAGAGAAACAATATTCTTTTGGAACTGCAATTGCAAAGTGGAATTAAAGAGGATGACACAAAATTGTCGCCATAGTAAAGGATTATTCCGCTTATTTATAGAGACTTTGCATCTTCCCCACTCTTTTTGACGTACGATTCAGTCTAGAAAGTGTGTGTGAGTGTAAAACAAAAGTATAAAATGAAATCAAACTTGACGCATTTCAAAAGTCATTTAAGAAATGTAGTATATTTAATAATAAATATGGAACGGAAGATGGTTATTTATACATGGATCCGAGTAACAGTGACGGCGAAAATGAAAAGGAATATGATGATGTGCCTCAAGATGTAATGGAAGATGAATATGGCGAACTATTTATGTTTTCCGATACTGAAAATACTTAATTTCGTAAAGTATAACATTTCTTTTAAATGAAGATTATTTAGGTACATGAAGATATCTACTTTTCTAGTGGTCATCTTTTATTCATTTTAAATACATTATTTTCATATCCGGCGTTTAACGCGCAGCCGTATATAACGATTTTATATATTGCATTGAAATGACAAGCTATATGCCATAATATATGGTATATATCTGGAAAGCACGAAAGAGCTGTTAGAAGGGAATCAGATGCTTAAAAAAGACTGAGGGAGACGGCTAGAAAGGCAACATATTTTTCACCACCAAATAATTCACCTTTATCAGTTTTGTAATTATGTTTCAATATGTCGTATATGTTTTCTTAGTGCTCAAAGGTTTATATAATAAAGATACTTGCACGGTATGAGTGACACATACAGCGTATCCATAATCCAACTTCCCTACTTTAAAGTTTAATACAGTCTGAACTATTGTTCAGAAAAATATATGTTGTAGGATATAATGAATAGAGTGGAATTTGAAATAATAATAGAAAAAATTAAAAATTTCACCACTAGAGGGCATTTTTTGATGAATTACACAATTTGCAAACAATACTCTAGTTAAAAAAATTATTACTGCAACAGATGTCTAACATTATTTTTAGCGTAAATCTTCATTTGAAGTCACAAGATAGAATGTTTATGAGTTAATCCCAATGTGTCCGTTGAAATTCTGATAACATATAGTGAAATACTGTCTTTCAGATCAGGTACAGTTCTTGGTTAATCAAGACTGAATAAATGTTTCAAATGCTCCCGAATCCAAAAGATGTATGGGTTGAGGCCTGGTGATCAGGGTGGTCACACATTAGAAAAGTGTAGGGTCATGATACTTTCTTTTATAAAGTGAGTTTTGAGAACGTTCTTAACAGAAAGACGAATGTGTGGAGGAGATACATCTTGACTTTTGGCTTTGGGGGCATTTAAAACTTCTAATCAGTCTTGATAAAACAAGAACTATACCTGATCTGAATGACAACACTTGACATTATATTCTCATCATTTCCTCGATCACACTGCAATCAACTGTAGAGCAAGCGAGTATCTTAGTTCAAATGGTGGCTGAAAATAATGGCCATCATGTTGAACATATCATAATAATTTTTTATGAGAGAAAATGTTGGCAAAATGTGTAATTTACCAAGAAAAGCTTTGCAATAAAATTCAAATCATTCTCTTTCCATTGTCCGGGTAATATAATTTTTCCTATGATTGACAGGACGTAAATATTTAGAGGATTATGAAATTCATATTTTAAATATACTGCGTTAATAAAGAAAGTATAAATAATGATTGAGACGCGGTAGATCAGTCGGTAAAGGCAACAATTTTGTAACTGAGAGGTTGCGGGTTCGGAACCCGAGACGGCCTATGATCCGCGGTGTTCGTTAAAGGTGACTGGGGCACGTAAAATATGTTCGTGGTCACGATGTCCTCTAAGTTCTCAATCAATACCTCTGGGAGTGGATAGCCAAGCGTAAGGTCTTCTTCTTAGTCCCTGCTTCAAAATTACGAGGACCCAATTGAGCTTAAGTCGTACTTTTACCTTTGCGGTGCTCGTTATAAACGAAAGGCGCACCAGTTTGCCTTAAAACGAGTAACCTCCTTCTCAATCGTGCTTGGTTTCACCAAGTGGCATAAGTCAACAACAACAATAAATAAAGATTAATCCATCTTTCCAGTCTTTCTACTGTTTTATTATCTGTAACAAAATTTCGACATCGTTTCATATATATATCTGTAATGCATTATAAATTTAACAAAGACGCATCGAAATTATTTTTCTCAATTTTATTTCATTTCTTTAAGATGGAAAAGAAACATTAATTCAATATCGCTGTCTCTTCCAGTTTCCCATCAGTATATTCTTAACTTAAAAGCTTTGGAAATTCGAAATAAAATATGTAAATTCGTGATTTAGACCATCACAGGAAGATAAAAAATCAAAAGTATATTGTATTATCATCTATTAAATGGTTAATTCCCAAAAGATTGTTTGTAAGAGTAAAAGATAATGCCTATGAAATAACCTAAACTATAATCCCCTTATGCCCTGAATTACTCAAAAACTAAATATTTCACAAGAAATTGTACTATATTTATATCTCAACTATAAATAGACATGAACCATAAGTTTTGCCAAGGCAGAATCATAAATTTTCTGTCATTTAGAATACAAATTAGAACAGATGGATAGATATTTTTTAAAAAAATATATAGTAAAATTAATATGTTCAGATTATCAAAGAATAATTAAATTGGTTTAGCTAAGTTCATAATTTATTCCATCATACGATGATAAACAAGCAAAACTGTAAAGTATTATCAGTTATTAAACGGTTAATTCCCAAAAGATGGCTTGTGCGAGATCATGCCTATGACTTAACCTAAACTATACTTAGCTTATGCCTTGAATTATTCATAAAATAAGCATTTCACAAACTAGTTTACTATATTTATATCTTAACTATAAATAGACTTGAACCATAAGTTCTGCCAAGGGAGGATCATAAATATTCTTTCATTTAGAATACAAATTAGAATGGATGCATAGCTATTTTTAAAAAAATATATAGTAGAATTAATATGTTTAGCTTATTATAGAAGAATTAAATTGGTTTAGCTAAGTGCATAATTTATAATATCATATGATGATAAACACGCAAAACTATAAAGTATTATCAGTTATTAAATGGTTAATTCCCAAAAGATGGCTTGTGCGAGATCATGCCTATGACTTAACCTAAACTATACTTAGCTTATGCCTTGAATTATTCATAAAATAAGCATTTCACAAACTAGTTTACTATATTTTTAACTTAACTATAAATAGATATGAACCATAAGTTCTGCCAAGGTAGAATCATAAATTTTCTGTCATTTTGAATACAAATTAGAATAGATGCATAGCTATTTTTTAAAAAAATATATAGTAGAATTATTATGTTCAGCTTATCAAAAAATAATTAAATTGGTTTAGCTAAGTTCATAATTTATTCCATTATATGATGATAAACACGCAAAACTATAAAGCATTATCAGTTATTAAATGGTTAATTCCCAAAAGATGGCTTGTGCGAGATCATGCCTATGACTTAACCTAAGCTATACTTAGCTTATGCCTTGAATTATTCATAAAATAAGCATTTCACAAACTAGTTTACTATATTTATATCTTAACTATAAATAGACTTGAACCATAAGTTCTGCCAAGGGAGGATCATAAATATTCTTTCATTTAGAATACAAATTAGAATGGATGCATAGCTATTTTTAAAAAAATATATAGTAGAATTAATATGTTTAGCTTATTATAGAAGAATTAAATTGGTTTAGCTAAGTGCATAATTTATAATATCATATGATGATAAACACGCAAAACTATAAAGTATTATCAGTTATTAAATGGTTAATTCCCAAAAGATAGCTTGTGCGGGATAGTGCCTACGAATTAATCTAAACTAAACTTAGCTTATGCCTTGAGTTACTCATAAAATAATCATTTCACAAACTAGTTTACTATATTTATATCTTAACTATAAATAGACATGAACCTTAAGTTTTGCTAAGGTAGGATCATAAATTTTCTGTCATTTGGAATACAAATTAGAATGGGTGTATAGATATTTAAAAAAATATATAGTAGAATTAATATGTTTAGCTTACTATAGAAGAATTATTATCAGTTATTAAGTGGTTAATTCCCAAAAGATAGCTTGTGCGGGATAGTGCCTACGATTTAATCTAAACTAAACTTAGCTTATGCCTTGAATTACTCATAAAATAAGCATTTCACAAACTATTTTACTATATTTATATCTTAACTATAAATAGACATGAACCATAAGTTCTTCTAAGGTAGAATCATATTTTTTTTTTCATTTAGAATACAAACTAGAATGGATGTATAGTTATTTTTAAAAATTGTATAGTAGAATTAATAGGTTTAACTTATTATAGAAGAGGTTAATTTATTTAGCTATTTAGGAGAACAAACAAGAACTCAATCTTTAGAGTTATTTTCATTAATGAATGTACTCATGATACTTAGCTCAAAACAAGGCGACAAAAGGGTGTTTCCCGGAAGGAAACATATGTACAAGTGACAATTCAATTATGATCGACACAGTGAAGAGGAGAAATTGTTTCGAAAAATATATATATTGAGAATAACTTTTGTTTTCACATATAAGAGTGAACACTGAATAACCAGACTTATTATTTGAAGGTACACTTATGGAAATCCTACCACTCAAGGTTAATTAATATTAATTAAGCTTACAATGATGAAACCTTTTTAATTAATGAAGAATGTGGGTAATGATGAGTGCCACTTGATATACATTAAATTTACTTTAGTGAACGTAATTTAGATTTACTATAAATTTAATAGGATTTTGCAATGCATTTTCATGCAAATAATTTTATTTTGTAAGAAGTTACGGATAGAAATTTCGCTGTAGAGCAATTAAAGTTGGTAGAGTGTTTAGATAATTATCATTTTAAGATTAAATATTCTATGCACCCTTTGTTGACAAATTGTAGTAAATACTTTTTTTAAAGGTTTTAAGACGTTTAATTGTGAATAAAACAACATGAAGTTACTGGTATAGTTGTAAATAACATTTTTAATAACCTTCACAATTTCTTTAAAATATTACCTTTTATGTTTTGGCAATTGTAACACTCCATTCATGCATTGTATAAGATATGGTAGAAAATAGTTTTAAGTATTATTGCTTATTTTTTCATTCATGTTGATGGATGTTTAAACTGCATTTAAAAAGATAATACTAAAATAGGATTAGAAAAAGAAAAAACTATTAATTAAAATAATAATTGCTTTGATTTTGATGTAAGTACATGGTAGGAATTGTACCCTGTTCAATAATATCTTAAGAAAAATTAATAAAATCTCCACTTCAGAACCTAAACTTCAATACCTAATAGGGCTGAGCTCTGGTTAGGGTGCTGGCCTTCAGTACCGGTGCTCGTGTGTTCGAATACCACTGTGGCATGGATGTTCGTAGCCATTCGGAATCGGTTTTAATCAGTAGGCCCCGGTATCATTAGCCCTTGTGTTGTGAAAAAAGCAAACTGTAGCACTCCAAATCAAGCCAAACAAATTCAATATCTATTAGTTTTCTTACGGAATGTAGCAATTAGTGCATTATGAAGTTTCATGAATAGGAAAATAATTGTTAAGCGTGTACTATGATTGTATTATTAAGTTTACACCATTTGCAATAAAATTTTATTGTTGTTATAAGCTGCATGTTATGATGCAAAATTTGAAATAATTTATTGTAATTTGATTTACACCTGATGCATTTCTTGTAAATTGAAACCTTCGCGTAAAAATCCCTAAATAAAAATAAGAAATGAAAATAAAAGCTATCAGAATATAAAAAAGGGCTTACCTAGACATTTTTAAGCTGTTCCTATTTAGAAATTTGACACGGTTTCATTTATAAAATAAAAAGAGAGATAAAAAGATTTTTAAAATTATTCACTTAAAAAAATTAGTAATTTCTTTTATAAAAGGAATCTTTTAATGTCCATCCCTGATACATTTTTTTGTAGTTTGAAGTCTTCTCATTTAAATAACAAACAAACAAAAAGAAATTCTATCAGAATATAGGAAAGAAATTTCGAAACTCACAAATGCTTGAAGTGAACTCAACTTAGTATTTTTAAAAGCACTCTTTAAATTATATGTCCCTAAAATGAACATAACTCTAGAGTGCACTACATATATCAAAATATCTTAATGCCGGTCATTTCCGTCAAAGTCGAGGACAAGCAATCTAGGCATGAAATATTCCAGACAATCAAAAACAGTGAAGATTATTTCTAACTGTGACTATAAATAAATATAACTAACTATAAAACATTTATCTCTTGTAATACAATTATAAAAAAATAGCTAATGAGAAGTTTTAGAAAAAGAATTTTTAAATGGCATCTTCTTGTAACTCGAGGAAGTCACAAAAAACTAACACAATAAAAGTAACAAAAAACAAGTGAAAAACACATCAGGATTTACAAAAGGATTTTGAAAAATCTTAAATACTTGTAATGATCCACTATTTAATATTTTTAAAAATCCTCTTTAACTTATTTATTGTAAAAGAAACATAGTTCTTGAATGCGCTCTCTAATATCAAAACTTTTAATGACAGTCATTTCTGTCAAAGTCGAGGGCAACGCGAACGAGTATAAAAGTTTTCAGTTTAATTAAACAGGAAAAACATTGAAGACTTTTTTTATTCAAAAGAATAAATTCCATTGCTGTTGCTTATAAGAGAAAAGAAACAAGTTGTTTACCATCTTGAAAATGAAATTTTGTTTTCTCAACCCTTTGTTTCTCAACAACCTTATATTGAAAAATATTTCTTATGTTATAAAATATGAAAACAATATCAAAAAATATAACTGTATAAATTGAAACAAATACGAGAGAGGATGACTGAACTTTAAAAGAAATGTACATATTAAATCAGTATAAAATTAAAAAAATATATATCAGTATATTATTTAAAACAAACGTGAAATTAAATTAGGTTTGAAAGAAAATAAAAGCTTGACTAAAGAACTGGGTTCCCCCGCCAGCTTGGAGATAATGGTTTAAGTTTGGTCACCTAACATTTTTTGCCTGATCTCACCGAGTCTAAAAAATCTGTATCTATCTGTAAGAATTGTATCCTTGTACAACTTTTTTCTTATTAAAATTGCGGAAGGCTTAAAAAATTAGGTGTAACAAGCCATTAATGATTCACTGTGGTTGATTTTTAATAATTTGGAGCTGTTGAGTTTATAAACTGTTAAGGGATAAAATGCCCATAAATATAAATGTCCGGTTTTGAAGTCGTTTTTTTTTTAATTAAGTAAGAGTGTATAATTCTATTACGATGGCTCACTGTTCATTAGTTAAAGTCGCCAGAAAAAGTGAGAAATACAATGTTTGGAGGGATTACCTTTGTGTTGTAGTAAATATCGCCAATATATTATCCAAATTTGCCAAGGGAAACCCAATTCTCAAGTAGTCCCAAAAATAAAAACTTAATAAACAGTTCATTTAATTTAAAACGGGCAAAGTCTATTTGTATTAGAACTCCTTCTAAACGGAGAGACTGATTTTGATGAACTTTTGTAGATGTAATTAAGTTGATGTGAGAATGGTTTGGATTTACCATTTGATCCATTTGATTTACCATTTGATTTACCATATATGCTTCTTTTAAAATATATTGCTTCATTTATTT
>CM063506.1:115590180-115592680 GCA_032207245.1 Pardosa pseudoannulata | reverse complement strand
TTAGGTAGAGTTTGTAAAGCACAGTATCCAATTAGCAATAAATAGAATGTGTTTTAAAATTTGTTTATCTGTCTAAACATTAGCAATTTGCTTACACATATATAGTTTGAAACAAAACAATCACTCGAATATTGTCAAGGCCTCATTAACCATTAGTGTTGAAAATGTAATGGATTTAGCTTGGGATTTCTTTTCCCGATGAAGAAGATGCGAATTTCTAACGTTATATTGAAATGTTTTCGACTAATTTATTTCAGTTCATGTTAACATATGATCCTGTGATCGGTTGGTAATATTTCATTTTTACATGTGATATGCATGGATTACTCATCGTGAAAAGAAATTGTAAACTGATTACGTTGCTTTAAAACTTGTACGTTTTGACGTGCGATAAGTCTTTATATACTGTTATCTTCTAAAAGAACATGCTCTTTTTCTGTATTAAAACATGTTTAATTTTGTATTCAGAATGTTCG
The DNA here is from genome assembly GCA_032207245.1 of Pardosa pseudoannulata. Classification (NCBI taxonomy): domain Eukaryota; kingdom Metazoa; phylum Arthropoda; class Arachnida; order Araneae; family Lycosidae; genus Pardosa; species Pardosa pseudoannulata. The sequence goes on along the minus strand of CM063506.1, from coordinate 115,592,204 downwards.
TCTATAAAATTATGTAATGTCAAACTGAATGCAATTGCTTTCTTTAAATAACTACATGAATACAATTGAATTCACCAGCATGCTTTAAAACTTCCTTTTAAAGGGTTAATCTTTGCTTTAATAAAGCTGAAGAACTTTCTGGGCACCAAAACATCTAGAATACACCAAAGGATTTTTTTAATGTCTTATGTAAACAGTTATGACTAGTAATCACTGTAACATAAATCTGATTTGAACGACTCTCTGAATAAAACTGAACTCACAACCGTCTTGGACCTTGCTTCCATAGGGTTGAAGCCTTTTTTTTATAGGGCGAAGAACTTACTTAGAAAGAAATCTTCTGGAACATACCAGAAAACCATTCCAATATTGATATCTCTGGAGACGAAAATTAAGTGTCATATATATCACTTACGAGCCGATGTTCTGTTGATTTGGTGAGATACCATAGAAACACTACGCCAACATTACTCATATTGCAGCTGCCAATATCGAGGTATATATAAGTGGTAAATTCGTTAATATAATTGTTTTTCATCCTTTTGTGTAAATCAAAACTGAATTAAATAAAACACATAAAATAAACATATAAAATAAAAAATATTAATGAAAATTATATACATTCTCTTAACAAATCGATAATAATTCTTCAATAAAAGACAATTTCACAAAACCTGCAAGTTTTTTTTATATTACGTTTCTCCAGACTGCTTGTTTGTCATGAAAACAAAGATGTTATATACTCCACAAAAATATAAATGATATTTACATAAAATTCTAAATTAATGTTTTTCAAATATTTTTTATATAAAAACATACCAAATAAATAGCAATATACAAAAATAAATTCAATGCTATTACTTATCTGCTATTTTATATTCGATGTCATGGCTACTTTAAAAATATATAAATGTATAAGAAAGAAAATTTGAAACAAACTTCCACGACATTGCACCCAATATAATGATAAGGCAAATGGACCGAATTTAGTGAAATGTTCACGAACATGTGCCCGGTTTCCCATCTATACGTAAAGAATTTAAAAATTTATAAAGGTGGAAATGAATAGAATATATGAATATAGTTTTTGAAAACTTTATTTTCACAAAGAGCATATTTTAGAATAGAGAAGAATATAGTTAAAATCTTATAGTGTGTTACTGAAAATCAGTGCCTTAACTATTCATCTATTAACTGGTAAGGGTTAAAGTGATTTAAGTGAAATAATTTATAACATTTTTTATTCTACATAAATTTGTATTTAAAACATCATGGTAAACACTTTTAGCGTTTTACATGTAATAGCTATTGGCTCGTATTTAACAATAATAAGGACATGGATAACAAGGAGAATTAATATGAGCATTACTTAACTTCCATCTAATGCTTAACTTCATTACTTAACTTTCCATCTAATACTTAACTTCATTACTTAACTCTCATTTCTAATGTCCATCAAAACAATATGACGTATACAAGTCATTTTTAAAACGCTGGATAAAATATGAAAACTACAGAGGGTGGCTCAAATTTACGTTTGGTCGTTGCAAACATTGCCACCCATCGTAGAAAAATTATACAATATATTGCTAATGATACCCGGTCACTTGCGATTTTAGACATTTTGTTGAATATCTAGAAATATACACTAGGAATTATCCTGAAACCTCAGGCTTGTAAACAGGATGGTACAAGTCGTAAATTTCAGCTAAAATGTTTTCCCGAAACAACACAGGGGACCGTAAGCAAATTGAAGAAAAACGAATATGTTTTGGATAACTCTGCAAAAAGTAATGTATGAAAAGCGTTGAAACTTTAGTACATGGTGAGGATGTTTTTTGTAATAATCAGTGTTCATTGTTATGGGGATAGTACGCATATTCGGGGAGAAATTAAGGTTTTTGTAAAGACAATTATTATAATTTGCAGAGTTCTCAATATCAAATAGACTTATTTTCAGGACGCAACGCAACTCAAACGGCATTGTACACAATACCCTTCAATCAAAATTCGAAAATAATAAT
>CM063506.1:115580180-115585180 GCA_032207245.1 Pardosa pseudoannulata | reverse complement strand
GTGTGAGGGTGTAAAAGTAAAAAACTATTTGGTTTGAGCTACTGTTTAATTGGAAGAATATTGCAACCACGAATCTATTTTCCATGCCCCAGACGCTGACAGTAAAACAAAGGGTCTTTGGTCAGCTCGATAGTCTAACCCACAGCTGTCCCTGTAGGAGTTCCATGTCTTTGCTTACTGATCTACCGCAGTATGTAAAGCAACTGTTTAACTGCATGGGTTGTTAGTTTTTATAATATTTTAAATCCCGGGGATTTTTTTAACAAGTACCAAATATTTGTTACAGTAAAATACAACAGATTTGGGCTATTCTTCAAGAAAATAATTTCCAACAAAATCAATACACTTTATGTACCTCCAAATATCGAAGTACATTAAATAAAGCACTTTTAAACGTAAAAATCTCTTTTTATACATCCGTTTCAAGTTGGCACACTTTTTACTTTCAAAAAGAAAAAAACTACAACAAAAGATGAAAAGCTCAACTTTACTCCTTTCGTTTTCTGTAACGATTAATTTTCTCGGTTAAAAATGTAGCATACATTTGAGTTAACTCTATGTCTCTATTTACTTAAACGCATAAACTCGAGTTCATTATGAATACTAACTTAAAAAGCGAACAATCATTAGTACTTACGAAGTTATAAATCCCAGAAGCATTTTCTACCTGATATGAATTGCGTGGAATTACATTGGCCAAAAAAGTAAGAAACTTGGCCTTTATCCAGATACATTTCTAAGGACGGTGAGAAAAGTAGATGTTTAAATTGTTATAACGGAATAAATCATACTGGACATTAAATCATATTTCATCCATGAGCTGAAAAGTTTCGAGTTATCAGGAAACTTGCCAAACCTTATTATACTTCACTTAGGCTTTAGGATCTACTTATGTCTAAGAATTCAGTTCCGTGTTACTGGATAAGGTAGTAGTTTTAACATTGTATAAAACGAGATATGTTTATAAGTTTCCAGCTTATACGCTTTTGATTTTAACGGTTTTTACTATGTATTTAAGTATTGAATTCAAGTTTGATAGAGATCACAAATTTTAGTCCTTTCTCCATAAAATAATTATTTTTTGATTATTATGGGCATCTATTTTGGGATTTTACCACTATTCTTTTTAATTAACAGTGTTTTATGAAATATATATGCAACTTTATCTTGTTATTATAACATCTACTACCAATACACCTTTTGTGTCAGTAGATAGCTTCCAGAACTGTTGCATTTGATATTTTTTTTTAAATCAAAGTGAATTTTTATGTATGACCTACCGACGTAAAAATGCAATATTTCAAATTTTAACCGAAATAAAATGAATACTTTAATTTGTAGTCGTTTGTAAAGGGGAAAAAATAAGGATTTTGCATTGTTAGGTATTAAGTACCAGTCAATGTATAGCACATGGGAAATCCTCCCCGGAAAGTCGATAATCTTTAGAAAGCCGAGGCTAAAAAAATATTTTTCTTCGGAGAACAGATAAATTGACAATTACATAGAATAAAAAATTATTAAATGAGCTAAATAAAGTAAGAAAAAGAAAATACATTTGTTATGAATTGAAAACTTATCTATTTTTTAAATTTAAATAAATGAAAAGTAGTCTAAGAATGCTAGATAAGTAACTGGACGATCAACGAAATTGATTAATAAAGAAATGAATTGTAAAAAGAAGTTGTAATTATTTATTTGAAGAAAACACGAGAATTAAAAAATAAACATAAGCAGAAATGAATGAGCTAAATAAAGTGATTAAAAGAAAATACCTTTGTAATGAATTAAAAACTTCTATTTAAATTTTAAATAAATGAAAAGTAGACTAACAATATTATTATCTATTTTTCAATTTCAAATAAATGAAAAGTAGAATAATAATGCTAGATAAGTAACTGAACGGTTAACTAAATTGATTAAGAAAACGAAGAATTGAAAAAAGAAGTGATAGGTATTTATTTGAAGAAAACACGAGAATTAAAAAAAGTAACTAGAAATGAAAATTCAGAACCTTTTAATGTGATTCTAGTTACATCAGTAGATCATGAATCCAGCATTAATTGTAATTTAAGGGTTACTTCAGTATACGTTTTTTAGGGTATGCTCTGATTTATTTTAATCAAAATTTGAAATGTAAATGCAGATTGAGTATTACCCTGTGTAGTTATAACTATTATTTTTTTCAATGAATTTTTATTCTTTTTTAACTGATAACATTGATAAAACAATAATATATTTTACATTACTTTATAAAATATTAATGTTTAAATATTCTATGAAATGATAGAGGTGTTTTTCTTCAATCATTTCAAAACACCGTTAAACGTAGCCACTTACCTAATCAAACTTGGGTTCGAAATAATTTAATATTGACGAAAACATTTATTAAATGGCATGTACAATGCTGTTTGCTGATTTGATATCTTTTTCTTTAAAAATCAAAACATACAATGTTTTTTACAAAATATTGGATTATTTCTACAGATCGAGGTATTTTTATTAAAGTATCATACAATAACTGTAATTTAGCAAATTTACGAACATAGATTTCCAAAGGAAGGAAAAATTTAGAAAGAATAGTTTCAAATCACTTTGAATCTAGACATATCATACTTTAGAAAATTGCACATGAATGTATGTATCAATATACACTTTATTTCTTTCATAAAATGGAACTGAAACCATTTCTATTTATTCAATCTAAATTTGTTTTTCAGACTTTTGTTTGAAAACAATTTGGTATATTTACATTTGGTAAACACTGTTCTTTTTCTATGTATCTGATAAGAGATTATTTACATGTAAAAATTTCATAACGGAAATTTATTTAATTTACTTTTCAATCACAGGGAGTACTGAAGAGAAAAACTAAATTGTACAAAATTTTCGTTTATGTAGCTTTTACTTTGAAATATAAAACAGACATACACAGACATTAAAAAATGGCGAGGCTTTTGATAACATTGGTTATGTTTTCGTTTCTTTTATTTACCTTGAAATAACAGATATCTATTAAAAAACTGATTTATTTGCCACTCAAAACGATTTTAATTTTTGCATGAAATTAACTTTCAGCAATAAAGGTCATTCAGACTCTGTAAGTCAAAGGAATAGCCCAGATAGAAAATTTGGCTTGCAGCAGTATTGCTTTGCAAGCCTGCAAACTTGCAGCAAGTTCAGCATGACAAGTCTGCAAGTTTGAAACAAAACTGCAGCAAGTCTAAGCAAACTTCGAATTCACCATATCTCCACCTTGCAGCAAACGTGTCATGCAAGTTATAATATACTTGTAGTGCAAGTGTGCTGCAAACTTGTCATATTAAACTTGCAAGTTCATTGCAAACCACGGTTGGAAAAATTTTTGTTTGGTTTAAATAGACTACGTAAAGGGAAATTTCCTTTACTTTTGGAAAGACTAAGATTTTAGATAAGTTTGAATAAATATTAAAAATTCATTAGTAATTAAGGTCTTGCTAATTAACCCTTTGTATTCGAGGCATCGCTACGGAGACAATGCATAATAATTAGTTTTTACGATTTGTTTTTGTTCTTATGTTAAACACTGAAAATTATTTGCATTGTCTCCGTAATAGAGCAGCCCTCGAGTTAAGACAAATTTTAAATGGCTATGCTCCGGAGACCTCGAGTGCAAAGGGTGAATGAGCAAGAAATTAATTACTAATGAATTTTTAATATTTATTCAAAATTATCTGAAATCTTAGTCTTTTCATTCTTCACATATATAACAGATTGTGGTTAACTTAAAAATTTATCACAAAATGCTGCATTACATAATAAAATGATAATACTGAAGAATAGGGTGCCCCTTGACAAATTTTGGAGAAATTTTTTCTAAAATACAAATATATTCCATCCGAACATTGTATTCCTTTCTTTTGGGGTGACTTTAAGTGATATAAAGTGCGCTATTCTAATAGAATTATATAATTTTACTTAATTTACCTAAACTACTTCGAAACCGGGGATTTACATTTATGGGGAATTAATCCCTCTCTAGTTGTAAACTACATAGGGATTAATTGTTACAAAGTCAACAGCTCCAAATTATTAAAAATTATCCATAATGAACCATTAATGGTTAATTATATCTAAAGTTTTAAGCATTACTCGTATTTAATATGTAAGAAATGGTTCCTCAAAGAGAGCTGGATAGAAATATAATATAAATTATATAATATAGATAGAGATTGTTTGGACACGGCGATATCAGGAGAAAACATTAGGCTACCGTGTTCAGAGGTTTATCGCCATGTTGGAGGGAGCACCATGTTCTTTAGTCAAACCAATAAAACTTGTTCTTATTAATAATTAATTAAATATATTTAAATATAATTAAAATGTTCTCATACTTATGTAACACCATTAGTCTCACAATCGTTAGCATGATAAAAATATTTGACTAATTTCCCTTATTTTACCTGAATGAACTAAACAATTTATTTTATTTAACATATGTTATTTGCAACAGCACCGAAATGTATCATTTTATAAAAAACATTCTGACTGACTCTCTCTCTCTCTCTCTATCTATCTATCTATCTATCTATCTATGTATCTCTCTATATAGATTCAATTAATCACTGCTAATATTATAATACTTTAGCATGCAATTCTTCTAATTTAATATGGTACTTTTCTAGTACACAATGTTCGAGTTTTTATGCAAAACTGATTATTACAACTTTTATTGTTTTCTCAACGATTAGCTCACTAACTAGTCCTTGTGAATAGCTAATGCAGGATTTACGAATTACGTGCTTCTTATGTTTATGCCATTATTAATCTTGACAACAGTTTCCTAGAAAATTCTCTAGTGCCAAGTTGTTTAGATTTAGAAGATCATAATTCAGAAAACACGATGCTCTGTTTAATAGTATCGTGGACATACATAAAAAAGAGCTGATTTATTTAACTACCCCCTTTATCTCTATTTTTTATCAAGTATGTGTTTTTATCACGTCTTTCCCTTTCAACTGTTA
>CM063506.1:115560180-115575180 GCA_032207245.1 Pardosa pseudoannulata | reverse complement strand
ATATATATATATATATATATATATATATATATATATATACATATATATATATATATATTATATATATATACATATATATATATATATATATATTATATATATACATATATATATATATATATATATATATATATATATATATATATATATATATATATATATATATATATATATATATATATATATATATATATATATATATATATATATATATATATATATATATATATATATATATATATATATATATATATATATATATATATATATATATATGTATATATTTTGCAGGTGGGGCGTAGAATTTTTGAGGTCCTCTATCTTATTACTTTTGATACAATCAGATTCACTTAGTCAGGAGTGGCATCCTGTAACTACATTACTACATTAGTATATTACACACACACACACATATATATATATATATATATATATATATATATATATATATATATATATATATATATATATATATATATATATATATATATATATATATATATATATATATATATATATATATATATATATATATATATATATATATATATATATATATATATATATATATATATATATATATATATATATATATATATATATATATATATATATATATATATATATATGTATATATATATATATATATATATGTATATATATATATATATATATATATATATATATATATATATATATATATATATATATATATATATATATATATATATATATATATATATATATATATATATATATATATATATATATATATATATATATATATATATATTATATCTTCCAAATAATTTCGATGTTTTTCATTTTCTAAAAATTCAACTGTTACCAAATCCCAATATCTGCAGTGAATATATATTTATTCATGCATGAAATATATAATTATTTCCTATAATTCATAATTTTTTTATTACTATACGCATTGATAAACATCCGATTACGTTAAAAATTCTATATAAGGGTATTTTGTTTGGTAAATGAACTATTAAATTAATAGTAAAACCAAAGCAACCGAAACTTTAGATACATAATATTAAGAGTATGTAAAGAAATAAATGTCTAGGGTATGTTTTCTTATTAAATTAATGGATATTTTTAAGGTAATTTATTGTTAACTTAACTATTATTAAACAAAAAGTTTATCGTAATGTAAAAATGAAATATAACCGCATATGAGACTAAAATATAAATTTGTGTACGAGTGTAGAATTTTGCAGGGGAATCATATAACGTGTATTGAACATTGCTCGAATTGCAGTATTGTGAAATAAACTATTAAATTAATCGTAAAACTAATGCCACCGACACTTTAGAAACATAATATTAAGAGTATGTAAGAAATAAATGCCTAGGGTATGTTTTCTTGTTAAATTAATGGATATTTTTAAGGTAATTGATTGTTAATTTAACTATTATTAAACAAAAAGTTTACCGTATTGTAAAAATGAAATACAACCGGGAATCAGACTAAAAGACAAATTCGCGTACGAATGTACAAGGTGGTTGCAGGTGGTTCACATAACGTGAACTGAATATTGCTCGAATTGCAGTATTGTGAAATACTACAATTTGAATAATCAGCTGAGTTATGCATATATTTAATTTAAATCCTGCTATCAAGAAATTTTAAAAGAAATTTCAATATCTCAGATTTTGATGAAATATAAATAACAAATCTGCATTCTTTGATAGCTAATATAAATATTTCTTATCAATAACATATGGCTTGTCATCTGATTGCAAGCAAAACAAAAACTTGTTACTTCTAATCACGCACCGAAATACTGACTTGGGATGGAATTCTTGACGTTCTAACTTTTCCAGAACTATTCATACAGAACGGCATAAAACAGAAATCATACATAGTAGCATGTATGTTCTATACTAAATGACTTGAAATTGCTCAATAACAAGAAGAGAAAATACAATTTTCATATCTTATCTGTGACAGTTATTAGAAAGTACAAAACGGCAGTTATTAGAAAACTTAGTTTTGTTTATTCTGTATCCAAAAGTCTTAATTTCTTTAGCAAGATCTTATTAGGAGATCATAATGGTTAAAGTCAACTAGATTGTTTATAAAGTAACAAGATAGAGGACATTTTCGTATGACTGGCAAATTAAAATGTAATTTCCCAAGAAATTATTGGAAATAGGCATTTTAGTAAAAAAATGGCGTTATAGTTAGTAGAAAAATAATTCAACCATAGTTATTTTTCTGCTGAAAATGAGAAAAAAAAGCAAGTCATCTCTTGGGAAATGTAACAAAAGTCAACTTAGATTAACAGATAACAAAGAACAAATTATCAGAAGTGTAGATTGATAGTGTACATAGAAGTCTACTCAGAAACGTACATCAGATAATAAAGAAGCAAATTATCAGAAGCGTACTCTGCTGATCTCTGTAGGAATAACATATATTTTCTTCCTAGAGAGTGGACTTTAATAGTGGATATTTTAAGTGACAATCAATTCTCATGAATGTATTTCATTTTTATTTAACCATTTATTTTATTAAATTTTCATATAAAATAATTTAATATGCCACAAGAAATACGTATGTAAAAAATGGTTCAATTGTGGTTCAAAAGTGGTTGTTGTCATGTTTAAAGTTAAAAGTTATATAATTATTCATGGAAATATCTTTGCCAGTGTTTCGAGAGGTTGAATTTCAAAGAGTAAGTCCTCGTAATTTGGTGCAAGAATATAGAAAAAGCTTCCGAGACTTAGACTGCCACGTCTAGTGGTATAGTTTGATCTTGGAGGACAATGTGGCCACTCATGGAAAAATTGTTGCTATTGTCTCGAGGGGTTGAATTCAAAGGTAAGTCTTCGTAATTTGGCATCAGGAATCTAGAAGTAGCTTGCAAAACTTAGGTTGAAACATCTAGAGGTATCGTTTGATAATCGTTAGACAATGTGACAACAAAACGTATTTAAGTGAGGTAGCCGTAATTAGTGAACTTGGTGGTCTTTCTCTGGCTAATGTCACGAACCCACACCCTACGGGTATGAGACGAAAACCCTTGTTGACTAAGCTGCTACGGCGCAAATTTAAAGGTAAAATATCAATTATTTAAAAGTTATTATTTACTAATTGTTTTCAATATTATCTATTACTTATTTATTCTCATAAAAAATGTAAAAACAAACCGTATCTTTTTGTCTTTATACCTTTTGGCACTTGAAATAAAACTCATTGAATATTATATATATATTCGCAAAATAGTATAAGAAAAAATAAAATAATATGGTAATTTTCTATTTTTTGTGAATGCAATGCGTATAATGGATCTATTAAGAACAAAATAATAGGTTTTCCCCTTTACGAATGTATTAATCTGAACTAACTTTTATTGTTGCGTAATTGACGTTAGTTATCTATAGTGCCAAGAGATGGCTCCAGTTGTTCCAAGAAAAAGAGGAACAGACTATGTCCTAAGGAATGTTGTTTTTTTATTTTTAGTTAGTTCTTAGTTATGTAAGTTGTTGTGAGTTCTGTTTTTGTGTGGTATATGTGTGTTCTTTGTCTAACAGGGAAAAGTGCTAAGTCCCCTGTAAATATGTCGTGTTGTGTGTGGAATAAAATATAAAAAGTCCTAGTTTTGAGTTATATATAAGTTTATAGGTGTATATTATAGGTCCCATGGCTGTCACTTTACAGTGGATCTCCTATTCCAGCATAACTACCCAGGTAAGCACGCCTACCCTGTTTATTTTTCTGGTACTCATCCATTTGATATGAGCGAAATGAGAAGCTTATGTGAGATGTTTTGTGTTATGGTAGATTTTTTAGAATTGAACCTGCATGTAATGTCGGGTAGATATTCCTATGTTATTTCCTTAATGTTGGAACTTTGTTTTTCCATTAGAGATATTTATTGTTCAAGAGCTTTGTTCCAACATTTATTTTTTGCGGAATAATCTAAATATTTGAGAAATTTGAAGAGGTATAATAGTTATAAATGCTACTTTTGCCAATTTTCATAAAAAGAAAAAATGTAATTGTTTTTTTTATAAACTAGTATTAATATAATAAATTTATAAATAAGTTAATAATAATCAGTATTAAAGGTATAAATAATACATGTAAAAAATTAACTAACAATAAAAGTATAAGGATATAGAAATAATGACATTCGCACCGATTAAAAAAATATTTTTCTTTTATCTGCAGTAGCATATCACGATTAAATTACATGAAAATATTTAGTATTAAGCCATGTTTTGCTCATATGAAATTCTACCACAGCATTCAGTGTTATTAGATTTTGAATTTAAGCCCATTTGTTTGCCTGTTTACTAATCCCCATATTTATTTACAGCTAAAACTCTGGGATTATAAGTCAAACAATACAATTTTCTTTAATTATTTCTACATACACAGATCAATCTTCTTTTTCGTGTTTCATAATATACGTATAAAAGAAGGGATTGCCTTCTTCCGTCTGACCACTGTCTGGGGATTTTATTTCACGAATATTTCTTGCAATGGGAATTTACATCCATTATCTCTGTAGACATTCTATTATTTTTTTCTACTTTTGTATACAGTGATATGTATTAGATTTCTTAGCTATTCTGAGCTAAATAAATTATACAGAGGCTGTTCATACATTTTTTAGGCGATGCATATTGTAATCAAAGATAAATTACATAAAAATTCTTGTGTATGAAATGTTCTATTTGATAGCTCTTATTCTGAACTATCTTGCGACATCGTAATTTAGAAGATAGTAATGTCTTTTGATGTGTCAGAAGAGGTATTCTATCTGATTCCTCCTGAACAACTTTCTAGAGTCCTGTAAGGGTTGTGGGACGATGTTTGGATAATTTAGATTTATTTTTTCTACTTTCATATATAGTGGTATGTATGAGATTTCTTAGCTATTCTGAGCTAAATAAATTATACAGAGGTTGTTCACACATTTTTTAGGCGATGCATATTGTAGTCAAAGATAAATTACATAAAATTCTTGTGTATGAAATGTTCTATTTGATAGCTCTTATTCTTAACTATCTTGCGACACCGTAATTTAAAAGATAGTAATGTCTTTTGATGTGTCAGAAAAGGTATTCTATCTGATTCCTTCTGAACAACTTTCTAGAGTCCCGTAAGGGTTGTGGGACGATGTTTGGATAATTTAGATTTATTTTTTCTACTTTCATATATAGTGATATGTATTAGATTTCTTAGCTATTCTGAGCTAAATAAATTATACAGAGGCTGTTCACACATTTATTAGGCGATGCATATTGTAATCAAAGATAAATTACATAAAATTCTTGTGTATGAAATGTTCTATTTGATAGCTCTTATTCTGAACTATCTTGCGTCACCGTAATTTAAAAGATAGTAATGTCTTTTGATGTGTCAGAAGAGGTATTCTATCTGATTCCTCCTGAACAACTTTCTAGAGTCCTGTAAGGATTGTGGGACGACGTTTGGATAATTTAGATTTATTTTTTCTACTTTCATATATAGTGATATGTATGACATTTCATAGCTATTCTGAGCCATTAAATGAATTATACAGAGGCTGTTCCACACATTTTTTAGACGATGTATATTGTAATCAAAAAACTAAATTACATAAAATTCTTGTATTTGAAATGTTCTATTTGATAGCCGTTATTCTGAACTACCTTGCGACACCGTAATTTCCAGGATAATAATGTCTGTTTAAGTGTCAGAATTGGTATTGTATCCCATTCCTCCTGAACAGCTCTCCAGAATTCTAGAAGGATTATAGGACGACGTTTGGATAATGCAGATAAAAGTCCGAGAGCACAAAAATCCACAGGTGATACACCAGGAGATTTAGTAAGGATATCAGTGAAGGGTATGGCCTTGATATCGGTTTTTTGTTCCGTTTCTTTTTGGAAATTTACAGTGGAATTTGATATGTGACTGCTAGCCTTGTCTCGATGGAGTTCCACAGATTGATGGCACTGCTGGTAAAGCGATGGTACTTCATTCAGAGAAAATAGCTATAAATATGTTCCTGATAGTATTTGGAGTTAATTTTGACATTTTTTCAACTCTTTTTATTTTTAATTTGCCTTTATATGAAAAACCAACAACAACCATGAATCTCTTAGAAAAATCTTCTTTCAATTCTTTGAACCATATACTTGGTCATGATCTTTTTTGCTGCAATCACTTAAATACACCCATGATTCATCTATTGTGACAATTTTTTCCATTTTTCTTTGGATAAATGTTTCTTATACAGAATTTTGCAGCGTGTCCTGCGTTCAGCTAAAAGCTTTAGAGAAAGATAATGCACATATCGTTTTTTCGCTTTTCTAAGATTTAAATGAACGTTTATCATTTTTCTTACAGTGGACACCTATCATTTTAATGATTTTTTAACTGTCGTGTGGCTAGGGGGGAATTTCTTTTAACATTAAACAACATACCTTTGAAATAGTCTAAGATGTTCGTTTTTTCCTTGGATACTTGTTTGGAATTTTTGTCTCACTTGAAGCTTCAATTTGACGTTTTTTCTTTCTTTTTGACGACATTACCTATCTAAGATTTAGATATCACAAAACCATGACTCTCACATCCTTTTTGGATAACGGAATGTGAATAATTCTCTTCGGGAAGAGCATAAATATAGTCTTCGAACCACTGCTTCGTTAAAAACACCATTTTGAATAAAATCAAATCTCTCAAGCCGCAGACCATAATTTTGATTTTTAAAAACACCGTACAATTTTCAGTTATTTATTTTGTAACAAAAGATGTTTTAATACCGCTAACCAAAATCGTCTAAAAAATGTGTGAACAGCCTCTGTATTTACACGTCTTATTATTTATAACATACATTTGAGAAATATTTTATATTCAATTGTTTCTAATTGTAATCGTAGAAACTGGAAAATTTACAAACTGTTATAATTCAGTTTATATTGTTACCAATTTATGAAGCGTAACGTTCGTGGATTGAGTAGACTTTGAATTAAGATAGCAAAAATAACAGCACTTTATTCGTAATGCAGGGAAAACACGAATACAGCAGCCAACACCGCGAGAACTGGTTAGCACAGGCGATAGTTCACTCAAACTCTTAGCGCCAAACAACGTAGGTCTTTACCTCTACAAATTTCTCAGCTAACTGAACCTCGATCAGGATCGGCACCCGGTATTTATATCCTCGGGAGAAACTGGAATATTCTAGAAAGTACTAGGTACAAACGGTCGCCAAGAAAGTCGACAATTTATAGCCAAATTTGGCGATAAATCACCAAACTTGCCGCCAAACATTAGTCACCAAAAACATCGCCTGCGAGCCAATATCATGCCTAATACATGATTTACCCATTATAATACACAGTATACGGCAAAAATACATGCCAACTTGCGAAATTCGTAACAATATTAACTGAATAACTAAATAATAAATGTTTGCTACTGTCTTGAAAGGTTGAAATTCTAAGAGTAAGTACTCGTAATTTGGTATCAGGAATTTAGAAGTAGCTGCTGAGAATTAGACTGCAACCTCTTGAGGATAATTTTGTAAAAAAAATTGAAAGACAGTTGTTTTCCTTCTAAACATTTTAAAATATATTCTAACATGCATCGGAGATTGTAGGGATTCTATTACTTTTTATTTTTGCATATACTGATATGTAGCCGAACGATGGCCGAATGGTTAGGGTGCTTTACTTCGGAACCGCAGTTCGTGGGTTCGAATCCCACTATGGCATGAATGTTCGTAGCCATTCGGAATCAGTTTTAAGCAGTAAGTCCAGGTCTCGTTAACCATCGAGTTACAAAAAATAGACCGTAGCACTACAAAACCAAACCAAAAATACTGATATGTATGATATTTCTTTGCTGTTTTGAGTCATGAAATGAATTATATTTCAATTAACACATTGTATGCGGGACATGTACTAGTACGTTTGATACTTCTGACGATTGATACTTTTAGAGCTGAACATGTACTAGTACGGGTTAATATAACAACATGGTTTGTTTGTGGGTACAAAGATAACGGTATATATAGGAAAACGAAGCCGAATGTTCTTGTCTACTACATAGATTCTGGAAATATTTAGACAAATAAAAACTAATTTTTACATTATTAGTTTTATGATTGCTCTTTTTATTTTTTATAACATAAAAATGTGTATATATCTCAATTCGAAAAAATTAAAACTATATACTACTATTTCTATTTGATTTTTATATTTAAGATACTATTATAAATTCATTGTACTGAGGTACTTTCCCACGGTGGTCTGCACGTGTATGCATAGCTCTGAGAGGATTTTTCTAGAGGAATTTAGGACTCCAATTGTTCCCGTCAAGTTTAGGGATCCCTGCAGAGAAAGTATAGATCACGGAATGGCAGCGTAACGATCAAGCTCGCACAGAGATGTAACAGTGAGTTATGGGAGCAGGGGCTAAAAAGTAATGTCGGTTTGCACAAAAGGGGCTATCGTAATAAGCCCACATGCACTCCCGAAGGGCATACAGATGTGGGAAAATTTCTCGAAAACAAGCGATTGGAGAGGAAGAAAAAAAGGGGCTTTGGAACCGAGGTGAGGAGTTTGAAAACGAAGTTAAGGAGAGAAGTCGAAGTCGGGATTTGAGACAAGTTGGACAAGAATCCACCAGCACCGACGAGTCCCGTGCGCCCGAACACCCGGACCGACTCACCGCACGAGGAAAGCCTCTACCTGACCCTCTGCACCAACTGAAGACCGACGCACCGGATGAGAAAAGCCCCTGCCTGCTCCCCTGTGCCTTTATTGGAGGTAATTTATAAAATAATATTTACAGTCACTTAACTTAGGTCTCTGCTAATAAGTAAATCTTATGACTGAATAATAGTTCTTTATAAAGAGAATTGTAATAATTATAGTGTAAATATAAGACATAAATAATTGATGATTATGATACATGATAACCAAGGATCTATTTGTAAATGAATGTACAGAATAAATGTCTGAATCTCAATATAAAGTATTATATTCTTCCTGTATGTCCCCCTTGTAACCGAACACTGGTATTTAGGTTGTAAGTACATTACAACATTCATCCACTAAAATATATATTTTTTGTTTTCAAAAATCTTATGGTTGTTATTTATATATTTGTTTATATATTTCAATATAAAATACGAAAAGTTGGATAAAAAATTAAGTAATTTTCGATCTATTGATATTTTACTAAATAACTAAATTTAAGCTCAAAACGCCCTCTCCCGGTACAATTCCGCTGCGAAATGTACCCGCACACAATGTGTTAATTGTTCTTTTTAAATATATTTTTGAAAAAATATTTCATAATTAGTTGATTATAATTCTAATAATAGAAACTAGAATCAACAAACTGTTATAATTCAATTTATATCAACAACATAACAGTTATTTTTGTAGAAAAAAATCTTATTTGTATTATAGGAATTCTATTATATTTTAGTTTCGTATATACTGATGTATATGAGATTTCACAGCTTTTTAGTAACATTAAGTAAATTATATTTAAACTATATATTCTTTTAAAATATATTTTTGAGTAAAGTTTTTGAACTTTATAGTTCGCTATGCTTGAGATACATCAACAGTCATAAAGGAAATTCACACACAAACCCAACTGATCTTCCAGTCCACGTCCAAAATCTCTCTTAACACTTTGACTGCCATGGCTATCATATGTGATATCCAGTGATATTTCCGTTGAGACACTGGCTATCCGATATGATAGCCATGGTGTTTTAACACTTCAGGCCATGGCTATCAAAGATGTTATCAGTTACATGAAAATCGTATTGGAGTTTGATTGTTGGGCTCCCTACGATGTGTTAGGCATACGTGGTTTGCGCAAATTGGTATATGTGACGATTTTATGAGCTAAGTTTTATGAAAAATTAAATATTTGGAACATGCAACAAAAAAGGGAATATATATCAATAGAGAGAGTTTGTTTTAAAATTGTTATTGTTTGTTTTGAAATATAGTTTTTATATATAGTTTTATGTTGAAAAAAATACAAATTACACAAAAAAAAGTTTGGCCCCGTTGTGAACATTTGCAATTTTGACTTGGCAGTCAAAGTGTTAAAAGACCTATTGAATTTGTTGATCTATTCTGGACACCAAGTTCACGGTAGGGCACTAGTGTGCTGTTAATTAAGTCAGTAGAAATGGTAGTGTGATCCATTGTTAATCTATGCTAATCTATTTCAATTATAAATTAATATAAAATTAAAATCAATATGAATAATCCCCTATATAATAATAGCCTAAGTTGTCTGTCCGCGAATTTCTGAAGCGGTTGTACCTGGAATGGACACAGGCATCCATATTGGATTTTCCATCAGTTAGGGTTAGCAAAATTGTAAGCGAGTTCGAAATTCACCCCGTCCCCCCTTTTCGAGCATTTAATGCTATTATTTCAAGCCTTATCCTTCCTCTTATTCTATACAAAATTCATTCTTGATAGGATTTTAAAAGCATAGAGTAATAATTAAATTTCTGGACTGTTTCTACTTGACTACCTGACTTCATATACTCTAATTAGATCGTTCACAACGTGCAGGCGTTGTACGTTTGGTAGAATATCCTCCTACTTGATTGTCGTACTTGATGGTTCTATCCGCGAAACAGCCAATTTTTTGTAATGTCTAATAAATTTAATATTTTCTGCTTTTTCTTTTAAATTCTTATTCTGAAAGTTGTTTTATTATTTTTAAAATAAAGTTTTACAATTTTTTCAACTTTTTATAATTTTTATTATTTTTATTTTATTAAATTCAAGCATTGCTTTACGGACGTCCCTGGCCACATAAACATTTCATGTTGTGTATCCTTAAACTTTCTTCTCGTAATGTAATAATAGCCTAAGTTATCTGCCCGTCTCTCCTCGAAGTTACGAAGCGGTTGGACCTGGAATGGATAGAACATCCATATTAGATTTTGGACGAGTTTGGGTTTGCAAAATTCAAAGCATCTTTTCCTAAACTATTGATCCGATTCTGAAGTAAATTGGTATGAATAAGCTTCGTATCACAGCGAAAAATATTGTCCTCTTTAAAACGTTCGAAATCCACCCCGTCCCCTTTTCGAGCGTTTAATGCCATTATATCAAGCCCCATTTTAAGAGCAGGCGATGAAATTTATTAATTTATCACTTAATGAATAGGTAAAAATAACAATTTTTTTCTAGCATGATGGCTTCATTCCTTTAACCATCTCATTTGATTATTTCTTATTTTAAATTATTTAAATACTTTATGAAGTATTTTCATACGTTTTATCACTAAACTTAGATATTACATAAATAATTTTCTTTTTTATTTGACTTAAATAATAGATTAACCCTCCGAGTA
This sequence comes from Pardosa pseudoannulata, assembly GCA_032207245.1. Lineage (NCBI taxonomy): Eukaryota > Metazoa > Arthropoda > Arachnida > Araneae > Lycosidae > Pardosa > Pardosa pseudoannulata. The sequence goes on along the minus strand of CM063506.1, from coordinate 115,563,815 downwards.
GTACACATCGAGGAAAAAAGTGTCCCAAAATACGCTAAAGTTTCATTGTGTCAGTGACCAAAGTGTTCTATGATTCTTACTACACCCTTTGTCGACTAGATTGGAATACGGGAAACCCACCATCGTTACTGTCCCTTTACTTCCGGTTATAAATAGATATATAAATAGACATTATAGATTGTTAATTTTTAATACACATAAAGCTCGTCAAGTCTCGAAGATCATCCCATAAGAAATAATGGGTTCTAAAAGTACAAATAAAAAGATTCTTTAAGAGAATGATTTCTATCTTTTTTACGAAAGTCATCCAAGCTATTTAAGTGGTGGAATTAGAGATACATCTGTTATCGCAAACGAAATACTTCGAAATAGAGATTCACAAAGCCATGAAAAGCTATCAGCGTCTTTGTGCCTCAGAGAGTAGGTGTGCAGTTCCTAAACAATCGACCTGACCCTCCTACCTGAAAACTCGTTCGAACCGCTTAGAGGATTAAGTACATATGTGATCATTTTAATCGATTATTTTTGTTGAAAGGTAATTCTCAGCCAAAAAAAAAAAAAAAAAAAAAAAAAAAACATTTTTTTAACTGTCTTATAGAGTTCTTTACAATTCTGGAAAATTAAAATTTTACTGGTCCCGTTATAGGACGGGCTATATGCTAGTACAGATATATAGTTTAAAATACATAAAAAAATTCTATTCGTATCGAGTCAATGATCTTCCCACTGTAAAAACACCCGCTGGGTGAAATATAGTATATGATGGCATTAATCCGATGAGTAATAAATTATGCAACTAAGTGAACTTAATATTTGATGCAATTATAAATGTGAAATACAAATTATATATAATTAGACCTTAAGGCTAAATTTTCGTGGAAACCTTAATTTGTTTCCTGTAACTGAAGAAACAATATTTATTTTGCCCTTACGTTATTAGGTGACATTTAACTTTTCATATCGGGAAATCGTTTTCAGAGGTAGAGTAAACATTAAATAGAATTAAATATTCTAAATAAAGGGGGAAGTTAAAGCATGAAAGATAAAGTTAATAAACGAATTAATCTCGAAATAAACACTTAAATAATAGATGAAGTTCTAGAGAGGAAATTCAAATTGGATAATTTAATATTTAAAATTTACTCAAAGAGAATGCAAACTAACCTGGAAGAGGAGATGAACATATTTGAATATTATGCAATTGAAACAGTAAAAGAATACATTATTTTCATAAATTATGAAACAAAAAATGAAAACGTACTTATTTATTCATACCCTTTTAAGCAGCAGTAATTATATTCTTAAATAACTTATGATGAAAAATTTCATTTAATGTCTTTTATTTTCATTTTACCTTAAAATATCAATTTTCCATGTTCAATACGAAGACTTTAACTTATTGATGCTAGATTCAATTACATATCGAAACAAAGCTTAAATCTAAGTTATTATGGACTATTCAGAATAAATTAAACATGAATTTAAAAAGCTTTGAATACTACAGTAAGTCACTTTTGCAATTAGCTGTAGTTTTAAGCATCATAGGATGCCATTTGTGAAAATGAAAAACTTTGTAAAAAATATTTATTTGGTATTTATTTATTCACACTCTTTTAAACAGCAGTAATTATTTTCTTAAATAACTAGCTTTGAAATTTTCATTTTATTTCTTTTATTTTCACTTTACCTCAAAATATCAATTTTAAATGTTCAATGCGAAGATAATGCCCGAGTCATTTCGGCCGATTACATATCGATGCAATAACTTAAATCTAAATTATTATGGACCTCTCAGAATAAAGTTCCAAGTTCAGTACTAAGATTTTAACCCATTAATACTCTAGTTATTTCTGCCAATTACATATCGAAGCATAGCTTATATCTAAGTCATTATGGACTGATCAGAATAATATAAACATGTATTTAAAAAGCTTTGAATACTACAGTAAGTCAATTTTGCAATTAGCTTTAGTTTTAAACATCATGGGATGCCTTTTGTGAAAATGAAAAACTTAGTAAAAAATATTTATTTGGTATTTATTTATTCATGCCCTTTTAAACAGCAGTAATTATTTTCTTAAATAACTTGCATTGAAATTTTCATTTTATCTTTTATTTTCATTTTACCTTAAAATATCAATTTTAAATGTTCAGTACTAAGATTTTAACCCATTAATGCTCTAGTTATTTCTGCCAATTACATATCGAAGCATAGCTTAAATCTAAGTCATTACTGACTGCTCAGAATAAAATAAACATGAATTTAAAAAGCTTTGAATACTACAGTAAGTCCCTTTTGCAATTAGCTGTAGATTTAAACATCATAGGATGACATTTGTGAAAATGGGAAACAGCAGTAATTATTTTCTTAAATAACTTGCGTTGAAATTTTCATTTTATCTTTTATTCTCATTTTACCTTAAAATATCAATTTTCCAAGTTCAATACTTAGACTTTAACCGAATAATGTCTCAGTCATTTCTGCCGATTACCTATCGGTGCATAGCTTAGTACTAAGTTATTATGGATTTCTCAGAATAAAATGAACATGAATCTAAAAAGCTTTGAATACTAAAGTAAGCCACACTAGCAATTAGATGTAGCGTTAAACATCATAGGATGCCATTTGTGAAAATAGAAATCTCTGTAAAAAATATTTATTTGGTATATATTTATTCATACCCTTTTAAACAACAGTAATTATTTCCTTAAATAACTTGCTTTGAAAATTTCATTTATTTTCATTTTACCTTAAAATATCAATTTTCCCAATTGAATACTAAGACTTTAACCCATGAATGCCTGAGTCATATCTGCCAATTACATATCGGTGCATAGCTTAAATCTAAGTTATTATAGACTGCTCAGAATAAAATAAACATGAATTTAAAAAGCTTTGAATACTGCAGTTAATCATATTAATGAATAGCTGTAGTTTTAAACATCATAGGATGCCATTTGTGAAAATGGAAAAACTTTGTTAAAAATATTTATTTGGTCCTTATTTATCCATTCCCTTTTAAACATAAGTAGTTATTTTCTTAAATAACTTCCGTTGAAATTTTCATTTTATCTTTTATTTTCAATTTATCGTAAAATATCAATTTTAAATGTTCAGTACTAAGATTTTAACCCATTAATGCTCTAGTTATTTCTGCCAATTACATATCGAAGCATAGCTTAAATCTAAGTCATTATGGACTGATCAGAATAAAATAAACATGAATTTAAAATGCTTTGAATACTACAGTAAGTCACTTTTGCAATTAGCTGTAGATTTAAACATCATAGGATGCCATTTGTGAAAATGGAAAACTTTATGAAAAATGATTTATTTGGTAATTATTTATTCATACCCTTTTAAAAGAGAAGTAATACTTTCCTTATATAACTTGCATTGAAATTTTCACTTTATTTCTTTTATTTTCATTTTACTTTAAAATATCAATTTCCAAAGTTCAGTACTAAAATTTTAACCCATTAATGCTCGAGTCATTTCTGTCAATTACGTATCAAATCATACCTTAAATCTAAGTTATTATGGACTGATCAGAATAAAATAAACATGAATTTAAAAAGCTTTGAATACTACAGTAAGTCCCTTTTGCAATTAGCTGTAGTTTTCAACATCGTAG
>CM063506.1:115547680-115555180 GCA_032207245.1 Pardosa pseudoannulata | reverse complement strand
ATTTTTCCTTAGCCAAAACTATATTGTCCTTCTAAAATTTTCCACTAATTTAATTGCTATTAAATAATTTTTAATCTGCCGTAATTATTTTTAAATATAGCCTTAGGTTTTTGTCACATTTCAATATTTCATTAATTCTTTTGTGGTGGTACGATACGATTTGAATGAATAGATTGATTACGGTTTAGGAGAACGAACTCTACCAAGTTCAACTGGTGAAACAGACCTGAACTATTAAGTCATCCAACTATTTAGACCTTAGGCCAAATCTCTTTATCGATGAATCTTCGTGTCAAACAAAGTATGAAAATATAAAATAATATTTCACTTCAATGTATTCTACAGCTATTTTCATTTCAATGCATTCTATAGCTAAATACTGCTTTTGGGTTAATAGAAACTCCTGATTGAATAATTGAAGGTACTTTGTTATTTCTATAAATGTTTTGAATCTTAACTTATGCCATATCATGTCATGTCTTCTTTTTCTTCTATAGGACTACAGCTTTCTACAGGCCAAGGCTGTCTCTTCAATATAAAGTTTCTTCCATTTGGAACCATCCGCAACCACATTTCTCCACTGGTTGGCTCCAATTTCATGCAGAGTTTTCTCAACAATATCAATCCACGTGGTGTTTGGTCTACCTCTTATCCTTTTTCAATCAACTTTTTGAAATGTAACTTTTTTTTGTTGGGTTTACATCATTGAATCTACAGATGTATCTCAACCACCTTAATTGATAGATTTTTATAGTTTTCACAGTATTTGGTTTTCCGAATTTAGAGTATAGTTCACGGATTCTCCATACATTATTTTCTTTAATAGCTCCAAATAGTTTTCTTAGTATTTTTAGTTGAAGCATAATGAAAAGCCGCAGATCGCAAACACCTTTTATTGAAAACACCAAAATAATCAAGAAATACGAGGTACATTGGGCTTTTATAGTTTTAAGATCCTGCGTCCAGTCAATCAAATTACAGGCAAAAACTAATGAAACACAGTCAATCAAAACACAAAAAGATCAACTGAAGAAAACCTCGTACGTCAAAGAAAGCTATTACTTATATACAACAATAATCGGCCAAGTCGTCAAGTTTGAGTGCGATTATATATTTCAACATTTTTCAATCAACTTTTTGAATTGTACCTTTTTTTGTTGGGTTTACATCCTTGAATCTACAGATGTGTCCCAACCATCTTAATTGATAGATCTTTATAGTTTTAACGATATTTGGTTTTCCGAATTTAGAGTATAGTTCACGGATTCTCCAATAATTATTTTCTTTAATAGCTCCAAATAGTTTTCTTAGTATTTTTCTTTCAAATATTAATAGTTTATTTTCCTCAGATTTTTTTTATAGTCCAACATTCGTTTCCATACATAATTATTGGCTTTACTAAAGTTTTATCAAGATTAATTTTGGTTTTTATGCCTAAGTGTTTTGATTTAAAGATATTCCTAAGTCCTTAATAGCATTTATTTACCATATTTAATCTGTTCTTAATTTCAATTTTAATATCATTATTTTTTGTTTTGATTAAGCCTAGATATTTGAATTGTTCAACATTTTTAAAGCTGTAATCTGATTTAAAGGGATTTCTCAGTCCGTTAAAACAATTATTTGTTATGTTTAATCTGTTCCTAATTTCAATTTTAATATCATTATTTTTTCTTTTGATTAAGCCTAGATATTTGAATTGTTCAATATTTTTAAAGCTGTAATCTCCAATTGTCATTGGTTGTACATTAAGTTTGTTATGTGTTACTGCCATAAACTTTGTTTTTTCTATGTTTATTGTTAGTCCAATATTTTAAGCTGCCGGTTAGAGTGCGGAAAAAAATCCACTTACTGATTTCCGGGTACTGCCAATTATGTCAATATCATCTGCATATGCTAAAATTTGTATAGATTTTTGAAAAATGGTTGATCGTGTCTGAATACCTGAGTCACTTATAGCTTTTTTCCAATGCGATATTAAATAATACACATGACAGGGAATTTATATAATGTCTTCAGTACTAAAAAGTAAGTTTTTGGAGTAAAAAAAAAGGATTTCCTATTTTTAAATTATTTTTAACAAGTTTATTGGCAGAAATATTGACAGTTTAGGGAATTAAAATGTATATTCCTTTATAGTAGTTACTTTTCTCAATATAATGATATGCAGTATATATGATTTTAGTACAAAAGAAACTAAGATCTTGTGTTTATCTATGTGGCTTTCAGTACTTAAAATCAGTTACTTTATTCAGTTACTCTTTTCATCTTTGTAATAAAATTAAAGAGGAAAGTGGGACTCGTTCATGAAGATGAAAATCTTCACGACAGCTGACTGATTTTATTGCAGGACTTATGACCAGCAATATGCTTTTTTAACTCATTGACTTACAAGTAAAACGATGTCTGATATGTCCGAAAAGTACTGTTTATTTTTGGCTTATCTGAACAATTTTCAGCAAGTTGAAAAAGAGAACGTTTCATTTTGAAATTTGAGTTGCTATGTAACATTTAATGAGATTTACATATAATAATAATGTACAACAATTAAGTAACAGCATAAAATTATAATTTAATATAATGCTGCATGAAACTATTGACGTCTCGGAGACTTGAAAGTCTACTTCGCACATGAGATGACTGATGTCTCCCAGACGTCATCATAGGTCAAGGGGTTAATTTTCAGCCCGATTTCTGTATTTTCTCTCTGAATACAATCAGAATTTACCATCGGGAGATTCTCAAGTACACAAAATTATCTACCAAATAAATCCCTAAATGATTATCTTTTAAACAAGTACATAACAGTGAAACATTGCTAACTTAAACAGAACATGAATTTTGTTTTCAGTAATTTTCATTTTTTTTATTCTTTGATACAGATTTTGAGTTTAACCACTTACCTGTGACTCCGGAACTCAGCTCGGGAAACGAAAATGCGCCAATTTTGGAATGCCCGACCTGTGTTCGGGCAAGAGAAAAAACGGTATTTCAATTCCATAATCGATTTGTTCAATGCATAATATTTAATTTGTCATTTCCCAAATAGATAGACATACCTTTCCAAGAAAAGTTCGGCAGTTTCATGCAATTTGTCGCTATTTCTCGGATACTGTAAAGGATTTCTGAAATTCCTAGAAATATGAGGAATATGGAATTCATAACAGTTGATATAGATAATAATATTGTTCTATTAGTTTATTATATTTACCTAGAAAATTATGTCTTGATTTATTTCTCCGTAATTTGAGCAAAAGTTACTGTAATTCATTAATATTTTATCATAACATCATAACATAATTCATTAACATCATTCATATATATCGCCAAATAATCATTGTCAATATTAAAACCTCTGCTCTCCATCCTGTCACGTAATATCACAAGATAAATTAAAGTTGGCAACTAACATGTGGTCAGTAAAGATAAACAAATTATTGATCCTGTACCAGATAATTCTCAACCAAAAAACAAACATTTTTTAACCTGCCTCATAGGATACTTTAGAATTCTGAAAAATTAAAAATTTTACTGATACCGTCATTTGACGGGATATATGCTAATTACAATATAGCTTTTAATTACATTAAATTATACAATAAATATTATTAAAGGTGAGAAAAATGTATTATTTTCTTTCAATTCCAAAACAGGCAGAATTTTCCTATATATCTAATAATATTGTTTGTAAAATTCGTAGTCATATATTTGCCGTAATATGAAAGAACTTAATAATACTTCGATATTAGTGATTTTTTCATTAGAGTAATATTTTCCAGACGAGGTTAAATCTTTTTCTCATTACTGTTTTAGTATATATATCCCATCACTAACTATTTATGAACTTTTCAACAAGTATGAGTATTATTAAAAAAGATATCATATAGGAGAAAATTAGCCTCATAACTCTAAACTGGTTTTATGAGATAGTTCCCCAGGTAACTGTAGTTTTCTTTTTATTTTATAAAACTATTATGTTTTAGTTCTTTATACTACATGTTTTCATTAAAGAAACGTTTACTTTCATCAGTAATAACTTTGATATATATTATTTTTAAAAACTGTTATTCAGTCCAATCGATTGGATAATGCAGGATACATCTGCGGTAATGAGTTTTCTTTAGGAAATTGTACTTCTAAATATTTAATATCCTTCTGGCTGAATGAAAAAAACAGGAGGGCATATAGGAATTTATATTTTATTCTATTTAATAGGAAGTTATTTTTATGAAATAAAAATGCACTCATATGACATTGACTTATTTTAAAATATTGGTAAGAATTTCTTTTTTAGCCAAGGTTTTAAGTTTCTCTTACAAATACGAGGAGCATTCAGAAAGTAAGTTTCCCCATTTAAAAGAAAAAAAAAGAACTCTCATTTTCACGGACATATTTATTGGCAACAAGTACAGCAATGTTTCAGCTATTTTTTCATCAGAATTGAGACACTTGTCGTATTGTGGGATCAACTTTTGTATACCTCTGTCGTAGAACTCTGCTGTCTGTGAATGGAACCAGTCTTCCTGTCCCAGAACACCGTGAAAATCAATTTCCGTACCAAAAGCGTCTGTTTGAATTGGTTGTCGTATTGTGGGATCAACTTTTGTATACCTCTGTCGTAGAACTCTGCTGCCTGTGAATGGAACCAGTCTTCCTGTCCCAGAACACCGTGCAAATCAATTTCCGTACCAAAAGCGTCTGTTTGAATTGGTTGTCGCATTGTGGGATCAACTTTTGTATACCTCTGTCGTAGAACTCTGCTGTCTGTGAATGGAACCAGTCTTCCTGTCCCAGAACACCGTGAAAATCAATTTCCGTACCAAAAGCGTCTGTTTGAATTGGTTGTCGTATTGTGGGATCAACTTTTGTATACCTCTGTCGTAGAACTCTGCTGCCTGTGAATGGAACCAGTCTTCCTGTCCCAGAACACCGTGCACATCCCTTTCCGTACCGACAGCGTCTGTTTGAATTTGGTCTTGACCGAAGATCCACTATGATGCCAATGCACTGACTAGTCTTTGGTTTCTGGAGTAAAGTGCGAAATCCAAGTTTCATTGTCTGTGACGATCCTGTTGAGGAACTCTTCATCATGATACCGTAGCAGAAATGTCAGTGCTGCTCCCAAGGGTTGAATTTTGTGTTCGGATGTTAGTTTCGGCTCATACACCTGACAGAGCTGACGATGAATTTGAAATGGCACAATACTTTCTGCTTTCAAGATCACCGACCGAACCTTGCACGTGGCGGGAGAAGGGATTAGAGTTTCCATTTCGGACCACTGCTACCCCGCTACTGGCACGAATCAGGACTTGTCCAGCTGGCATAGGATTAATAAGTGGTTTCTGGAGTAAAGTGCGAAATCCAAGTTTCATTGTCTGTGACGATCCTGTCGAGGAACTCGTCATCATGATACCGTAGCAGAAATGTCAGTTCTGCTCCCAAGGGTTGAATTTTGTGTTCGGATGTTAGTTTCGGCTCATACACCTGACAGAGCTGACGATGAATTTGAAATGGCACAATACTTTCTGCTTTCAAGATCACCGACCGAACCTTGCACGTGGCGGGAGAAGGGATTAGAGTTTCCATTTCGGACCACTGCTACCCCGCTACTGGCACGAATCAGGACTTGTCCAGCTGGCATATGATTAATAATTGGTTTCTGGAGTAAAGTGCGAAATCCAAGTTTCATTGTCTGTGACGATCCTGTCGATGGAACTCGTCTTCAGATACCGTAGCAGAAATGTCAGTGCTGCTCCCAAGGGTTGAATTTTATATTGATGTTAGTTTCGGCTCATACACCTGAAAGAGCTGACGATGAATTTGAAATGGCACAATACTTTCTGTTTCAAGATCACCGACCGAACCTTGCACGTGGCGGGAGAAAGGATTAGAGTTTCCATTTCGGACAACTCTGCACCCCGCTACTGGCACGAATCAGGACTTGTCCAGCTGGCATCAATTTAATAAGTGGTTTCTGGAGTAAAGTGCGAAATCCAAGTTTCATTGTCTGTGACGATCCTGTCGAGGAACTCGTCATCATGATACCGTAGCAGAAATGTCAGTTCTGCTCCCAAGGGTTGAATTTTGTGTTCGGATGTTAGTTTCGGCTCATACACCTGACAGAGCTGACGATGAATTTGAAATGGCACAATACTTTCTGCTTTCAAGATCACCGACCGAACCTTGCACGTGGCGGGAGAAGGGATTAGAGTTTCCATTTCGGACCACTGCTACCCCGATACTGGCACGAATCAGGACTTGTCCAGCTGGCATAGGATTAATAAGTCATAGATCTGTTACGCACGCGTAATTGACACGACTAATTACTTTTACTTTAAAAAGGAAAACATCGGGAACTTAATTTCTGGATGCACCTAGTAAGTGCAAAAATTTTTCAACCATGAACTTCTTTTAAATAAGTAAGTTTTTATGTACTTAACTTAATGAATATCCAGCATAATTTTGATTAGTTTCGTTTTCAACGAAATATAACTTGATGAAATTAAATGAAACTTCATTATATAGTTTAATAAAGCTCTAATTGATAGTGAGACATTTTAATTTTTAAATTAATTTCTCCTTTCGGATAAATTCGCAAAATTTATTGACATGAATCAAACTTAATACTTTGTAAATCCTAATTATTATTAATGATTGAATTATCGTCATAATTGGTAATCCTTACAAAAGACATTTAAAAATTTGAGTTAAAGTAAGTTACATAATTATGAGTAATGGTAAAATATATTATTAATAACCAGATACAAACAAACTAGTTTAATAAGTCATTTAATGAAGATTATGATTTTAAATTTTCTATGTTAGAAAATAATATCTGGTCAGTTTTTTATACTTATTCTAAATAAATTTCAGAAGTTTCATCAGAAAATAGTAAATAGTAAGACATTCTGTGCTTCAAAATATATTAAAAAATTTAGAAAAGCCTAAATGATTAATATTAATCTTTATAATAAAACTAAATTTAAATTGCTTTTTAGTATTAGAAATAAAGAATAAAATGACTAGTTTTATATAACTGTGAAATAAATTCATGATAATGGCAAATGATTAATATTAATATTTAAAATAAAACTAAATTTAAATTGCTTTTTAGCATCAAAAATAAAGAATAAAATGACTAGTTTTATATAACTGTGAAATAAATTCATGATAATGGCAAATGATTAATATTAATATTCAAAATAAAACTAAATTTAAGTTGCTTTTTAGCATAAAAAATAAAGAATAAAATGACTAGTTTTATATTACTGTGAAATAAATTCATGATAATTTCAAATGATTAATATTAATATTTAAAATAAAACTAAATTTAAGTTGCTTTTTAGCATCAAAAATAAAAAATGAAATGGGTATTTATATATAACTGTGAAATAAATTAATGTTTCTCGGTTTCACATTTTTCATATTTTTATTTAATCACACTGAATTTATCCTATTTTGTAAAAATGGAATGAAATAACAATAAATTGTTTAAAATTA
>CM063506.1:115515180-115530180 GCA_032207245.1 Pardosa pseudoannulata | reverse complement strand
CTACTAGTTATTATTACTTCCGTTCTGTGCTTTTCTAAGCGGTTATTTAACTCATGTATTGTTTATTGCTTTTACTTAGTTGTAATTCCTTGATACATTATTGCAGGAAGTACAGGATTTAGACATTTCACCTCAGCTTCTTATTTGCTTAAAGCCTTAGGATGGTCAAATGTGTAGAGCACTGCTAACTGCTATCGAGTTCATGGATGTTCTTCAGTCATTCAGAATTTACTTAATCAGTAGTTATTTTTACTTCCGTTTTGGGCCTTTATATGCGGTTATTTAACTGATGTATTGTTTATTGTTTTTACTTAGTTGTAATTTCTTGATACATTATTGCAGGAAGTACAGGATTTAGACATTTCACCTCAGCTTCTTATTTGCTTAAAGTCTTAGGATGGTCAAATGTGTAGAACACTGCTAATCGCTACCGGAGTTCATGGATGTTCTTAGTCATTCGGAATTTGCTTTAAGCAGTAGATTTCTTGTGCATCATTAACGATCTTGAAGTGAAGCAATAGAAGACCATAGAACTCTAAATCAAACCAAAGTAAGTCATATTTCCATAAGGTTAATTGTGAAAACTACGTACAATTTTCTTACAGGTGAAGTAATTAGATCTGATCCTACTACTTGAAGCACATTCTTATCAAATGTGCCGGTAGTGATATTTGAACCAACAAGATGTGATATCAATATACTACAACCTGCTTTTTTGATCCTCATCCGGTTTTCTTATGAAAGGCTGTAAATTTAACCATTAGGCTTAACTATAGAATTCAAAAGCAAAATTTTGATACTAGAAATATGTCAAAAATTAAAATATATTATATAATTATATTATTACTTTCAAAGCAAAGTATTTTTTTTCTGCATTTTTATAAATTTGATTAAATATAAAAATAAGTTTAAATTCACAATAGCAAAAAATTTAAATATTTAACTATATTGATTTAACTATTTAATAAACAATCTGTTAATTCCTTCATTTCACAAAGAATCTGTAATAATGCTAAAAGCATTGCAATTAAATTGATTTTCTCTCATTTAAATTGCAGTTGCTTGACACTCATCGGGTAAATTACACTTCAGGTTTAACTCTAAAGGCGTCGTATCTGTAATATCTAGAGGCACATCCTTTCCATTGTATTAAGGATTTATGCGGCAGTTATGATGTTTCCTATTATGAACTATATTTAGTAAATTAGAACCATGCTTTACACAATTGTAATTCTGACAAACATACTAAACTGCAGGTTGACAGCTTTAGTACGGGAATTCAAATATAATTAAATTTCCGTATACCACAAATCTTACTGAAATATTATTCTTATTCTGCATAGTGATAAATGCATTTTAATCTCATAAAACTTCTAAATAAAATTATTCAGGACTACGAGCTTATTAATTTAACCAGCTCTTAAACATAAGTTAATTTTAATAATGTTGTCAATTAGGATGACTGCAATCAGATATGTGTTTAGAAAGCGAAGTTTTAAATGAACCTCGGGAGATGTCATAACATTAGAATGTAAAGCAAAGTGAAATATCTTATTTTCAAAAAGGTGAAAAAAGTTTCAATGCATTTGGAAGGTCTTTATTTTAGAAAACTTTTAGAATTTTACAGGTGTAATTTTATTATGACTTTTATTTTTCGTAAGAGTTGATGTTTGGTTTCACCTACTTTACTCAACAAATGTAATCCTTCTAAGTTGATTTTAAAGAAATGTTATTCCAAAGTATTTCAACTTTCGATGTTATTTTCGAATACAAAAATTTATCTCTGTGTAAAAAATACTCTTCTGAAAAATAAACAGTCGTAATTAACTTGAAATATAAAGGTTTACATTTTAGTAGAAAATTAAGGACATACATTTTTTATATGAGTAATGCATGAATAGATCTACTTTACTCAAGAAATGCCTCAGTAGGTCTATTTCATCCAACTAAGTTACTTTTAAGAAACTGCTGTTCCAAAGTATTTCTACTTTCGACGTTATTTTCGATTACAAAAATTTATCTCTTTGTGAAAAATACTCTTCTGAAAAGTAAACAGTGGTAATTAACTTGAAATATAAAGGTTTACTTTTTAGTAGAAAATTAAAGACATAAATGTTTTATGAGTAATGTATGAATAGATCTACTTTACTCAAAAAATATGTTGGTAGGTCCTATTTCATCCATTTAAGTTAATTTTAAGAAACTGCTATTCCAATGTATTTCGACTTTCAACGTTATTTTCGAATACAAAAATTTATCTTTTTGTGAAAAACACTCTTCTGAAAAATAAACAGTGGTAATTAATCTGAAATATAAATGTTTGCTTTTTAGAAGAATATTAAGGACATAAAATTTTATATGAGTAATGTATGAATAGATCTACTTTACTCAAAAAATGTCATGGTAGGTCCTATTTCATCTATCTTAGTTCATTTTAAGAAACTTTTTAAAAATATTTCTACTTTCGACGTCATTTCCGGATACAAATATTTATCTCTGTGTAAAAAATACTCTTCTGAAAAATAAACAGTCGTAATTAATTTGAAATATAAAGATTAACTTTTTAGTAGAAAATTAAGGGCATAATGTTTTCATATGACTAATGTATGAATAGATTTACATTACTCAAAAAATGTCTTGGTAAGTTCTATTTCATCCATCTAAGTTGATTTTAAGAAACTGCTATTCAAAGTATTTCAACTTTCGACGTTATTTTCGAATAGAAAAATTTATCTCTGTGTAAAAAATACTCTTCAGAAAAATAAACAGTGGTAATTAAATTGAAATATAAAGGTTTACTTTTTAGTAGATAATAAAAGACATAATTTTTTTTATGTGAGTAATGTATGAATAGATCGACTTTACTCAAAATATGTCTTGGGAGGTCTTATTTCATCCATCTAAGTTGATTTTAAGAAACTGCTATTCAAAGTATTTCAAATTTCGACGTTATTTTCAAATACAAAAATTTATCTCTGTGTGAAAAATACTCTTCTGAAAAATAAAGACTTAATTAATTTGAAATATAAAGGTTTACTTTTTACTAGAAAATTAAAGACATAAGTTTTGTATGAGTAATGTATGAATAGATTTATTTTACTCAAAAAATGTCTTGGTAGGCCCTATTTTATCCAAGTTGATTTTGAGAAACTGCTATTCCAAAGTATTTCGACTTTCGACGTTATTTTCGAATACAAAAATTTATCTCTGTGTAAAAAATACTCTTCTGAAAAATAAACAATCGTAATTAACTTGAAATGTAAAGGTTTATATTTTAGTAGAAAATTAAGGACATAATTTTTTATATGAGTTATGTATGGATATATAGATCTACTATACTCAAAAAATGTCTTGGTAGGTCCTATTTCATCCATCCAAGTTGATTTTTAGAAACTGCTATTCCAAAGTACTTCGATTTTCGACGTTATTTTCGAATACAAAAATTTTTCTCTTTTTGAAAAATACTCTTCAGAAAAACAAACAGTGGTAATTAAATTGAAATATAAAGGTTTACTTTTTAGTATAAAATTAAGGACATACATTTTTATATAAGTAATGTATGAATATATCTACTTTACTCAAAAAATGTCTTGGTAGATCCTATTTCATCCATCTTAGTTGATTTTATGAAATTGCTATTCCAAAGTATTTCGATTTTAGACGTTATTTTCGAATACAAAAAGTTATCTCTGTGTAAAATATACTCTTCTAAAAAATAAACAGTGGTAATTAATTTGAAATATAAAGTTTTACTTTTTAGTAGAAAATTAAGGACATAAAATTTTATATGAGTAATGTATGAATAGATTAACTTTACTCAAAAAAATGTCATGGTAGGTCCTATTTCATCTATCTTAGTTCATTTTAAGAAACTTTTTAAAAATATTTCTACTTTCGACGTCATTTCCGGATACAAATATTTATCTCTGTGTAAAATATACTCATCTGAAAAATAAACAGTCTTAAATAACTTGAAATGTAAAGATTTACATTTTAGTAGAAAATTAAGGACATAAATTTTGCATATGAGTAATGAATGAGTAGATTTACTTTACTCAAAATATGTCTTGGTAGGTCTTATTTCATCCATCTAAGTTGATTTTAAGAAACTGCTATTCCAAAGTATTTCTACTTTCGACGTTATTTTCGAATAGAAAAATTTATCTCTGTGTAAAAAATACTCTTCAGAAAAATAAACAGTGGTAATTAAATTGAAATATAAAGGTTTACTTTTTAGTAGATAATAAAAGACATAATTTTTTTTATGTGCGTAATGTATGAATAGATCTACTTTACTCAAAATATGTCTTGGTAGGTCTTATTTCATCCATCTAAGTTGATTTTAAGAAACTGCTATTCAAAGTATTTCAACTTTCGACGTTATTTTCGAATACAAAAATTTGCCTCTGAGTGAAAAATTCTTTTCTGAAAAATAAAGCCTTAATTAATTTGAAATATAAAGGTTTACTTTTTAGTATAAAATTAAAGACATAAGTTTTGTATGAGTAATGAATGAATAGATTTATTTTACTCAAAAAATGATTTGGTAATCCCTATTTCATCCAAGTTGATCTTAAGAAACTGCTATTCCAAAGTATTTCGACTTTCGACGTTATTTTCGAATACAAAAATTTATCTCTGTGTAAAAAATACTCTTCTGAAAAATAAACAGTCGTAATTAACTTGAAATGTAAAGGTTTACATTTTAGTAGAAAATTAAGGACATAATTTTTTTATATGAGTAATGTATGAATAGATCTACTTTACTCAAAAAATATGTTGGTAGGTCCTATTTCATCCATCTAAGTTGATTTTAAGTAACTGCTATTCCAAAGTATTTCTACTTTCGATGTTATTTTCGAATACAAAAATTTATCTCTTTGTGAAAAATACTCTTCTGAAAAATAAACAGTGGTAATTAATTTGAAATATAAAGGTTTGCATTTTAGTAGAAAATTAAGGACATAAATTTTGTATATGAGTAATGTATGAATAGACATACTTTACTCAAAAAATGTCTTTGTAGGTCCTATTTCATCCATATTAGTTGCTTTTAAGAAACTGCTATTCCAAAGTATTTCTACTTTCGACTTTATTTTCTAATACAAAAATTTATCTCTGTGTAAAAAATATTTTCTGAAAACAGTTGTATTTAATCTGAAATATAAAAGTTTACTTTTTAGTAGAAAATTAAGGACATAAATTTTTTATATGAGTAATGTATGAATAGATTAACTTTACTCAAAGAATGTCATGGTAGGTCCTATTTCATCCATCTTAGTTGATTTTAAGAAACTGGTATTCCAAAGTTTTCGACTTTCAACTTTATTTTCGAACACAAAATTTTATCTCTGTGTAAAAAATACTCTTCTGAAAAATAAAATCTTAATTAATTTGAAATAAAAATGTTTACTTTGTAGTAGAGAATTAAAGACATAAATTTTGTATGATTAATGTATGAATAGATTTACATTACTCAAAAATGTCTCGGTAAGTCCTCTTTCATCCATCTTAGTTGATTTTAAAAAACTGTTCTTAAAAATATTTCTGTTTTCGATGTCATTTTCGGATACAAAAAATTAACTCTGTGTAAAAAATACTCTTCAGAAAAATAAAATCTTAATTGATTTGAAATATAAAAGTTTACTCTTTAGTAGAAAATTAAAGACATAAATTTTGTATATGAGTAATGTATAAATAGATTTACATTACTCAGAAAATGTCTTTATAAGTCCTATTTCATTCATCTAAGTTGGTTTTAAGAAAGTGCTATTCAAATTATTTCAAATTCCAACGTCATTTTCGAATACAAAAAATTATCTCGTAAAATATACTCTTCTGAAAAATAAACAGTGGTAATTAATTTGAAATATAAAGGTTTACATTTTAGTAGAAAATTAAAGACATAAATTTTGTATATGAGTAATGTATGCATAGACATACTTTACTCAAATATCTTGGTAGGTCCTATTTCATCCATTTAAGTTGATTTTAAGAAAATGCTATTCCAAAGTATTTCTTCTTTCGATGTTATTTTCGAATACAAAAATTTATCTCTGTGTAAAAAATACTCTTCTGAAAAATAAACAGTCGTAACTAATTTGGAATATAAAGGTTTACATTTTGGTAGAAAATTAAGGACATAATTTTTGTATATGAGTAATGTATGAATAGACATACTTTACTCAAAAAATGTCTTGGTAGGTCCTATTTCATCCATCTTAGTTGATTTTTAGAAACTGTTATTCCAAAGTACTTCGACTTTCGACGTTATTTCCGAATACAAAAATTTATCTCTTTGTGAAAAATACTCTTCTGAAAAATAGACAGTGGTAATTAATTTGAAATGTAAAGGTTTACATTTTAGTAGAAAATTACGGACATAATTTTTTTTATATGAGTAATATATTGATATGTAGATCTACTATACACAAAAAAATGTGTTGGTAGATCCTATTTCATTCATCTAAGTTGATTTTTAGAAACTGCTATTCCAAAGTATTTCGACTTTCAACGTTATTTTCGAATACAAAATTTTATCTATGTGTAAAAAATACTCTTCTAAAAAATAGAGTCATAATTAATTTGAAGTATAAAGATTTACATTTTGTAGAAAATTAAGGACATAATTTTTGTATATGAGTAATGTATGAATAGACATACTTTACTCAAAAAATGTCTTGGTGGGTCCTATTTCATCCATATTAGTTGATTTTTAGAAACTGCTATTCCAAAATATTTCTTCTTTCGACGTTATTTTCGAATATAAAAATTTATCTCTGCGTAAAAAATACTCTTCTGAAAAATAAATAGTCGTAATTAATTTGAAATATAAATGTTTGCTTTTTAGTTGAAAATTAAGGACATATATTTTTTATATGAGTAATGTAATAATAGATACAAAAAAATCAATTAACTTTAAGTTTATTTGACATATTTAAGTAAATAATTTTAAACACTGATTTTTACTCTTAGAATAGATTTTGTTGTTTAATGAAAGTCGAACCACACTTAAAAATTATGACAGGATGAATACTTGAAAATTTTTACTTGATTCCCATCAATATTCATCTGATAAATTGTGTTAGTCTCAGTTATATTGAGTTAAATAATTGAAAAATGGTCTCAAAATAAAATAACACAAACTAAGCATCCATATATGAACACAAACAATGTGACATCTAGCGGTGAACTTCGGTGAACTTGAAAAGCATTTACCACTGGCATAACGGATGTCACCTCCTCAATTAAAGTATAGCTTACGTTGACTTTTAGATGAGACTTTTAGATGAGATGACAATTAGAAGTTTGAATTACAAGGGAAAAGAAAACGAAGAATCTATCACCTAATTAGTCCATTAAGATTAGTTACTAATACTTCAGAAACGTTACTATATTGTACTGAAAAACGGATTATTTAGTTTCTCAAACAAGGTACACTAACATGACTATGATAGCCGAATTAAAATTGAAAAATTAAGTTATACAATGTTTGTAAAATATAATTTATTTCTTTTGATTTATGGTAGAAAAAGAAGAAATTTGATTTTACTTGTTTAGCATTTCACATGCTACGAATACATTATTTTGTATCCTCTTTAATTCTATGTATTTTAAAAACTACAAAAAATAATGGTGTTTCATAATATATGAAATTAAAACTATATTATATATGCCTATAAATGAAATATGAAATAAAAATATTATAATTATGTATTTGAAATGAACTATATATATGAAATAAAACATATAATATATATCCCTATGTAAACAAGTTGCCTGTACAGAACATGATGCATATGATATGTTTTAAGTTATTATGCATACATCTCTACAGCTAGACTAGAAGCACAAGAATATTTTGTTTTTTCACCATCAAATATTCCACTGCACTATAACATCAAAACACTTATAAAATATTGAATTTACAACAAAGTAAAGTCTATTTTTGCTATTTTTTCCAGTTCGGTTGATTTTCTAGAAAAAAGTCTATTTTTAGCATTAATGCTGTTTTTTTTAAACTGTAACTAAAATTTAGCAAAATTTAATGCTTTGAATATCTTTAAAAATTTTGGCTGCTCCATGGAATGTGTATGCCGAACAATGGTCGAATGGTTAGGTTGCTGGCCTTCGGTACCGAAGTTCGTGGGTTCGAATCCCACTATGGCATGGGTGTTCGTAGCTGTTCGGAATCGGCTTTAAGCAGTAGATACCAGTCGCATTAGCCCTTGTGTTGTAAAAAGTAGACCGTAGGTCTCCAAATCCAAACCAAACCATGGAATGTATATAAGCAATTTCAACTTAAAATTGCTCATCAGAAATACACATATTTTGGTGCCTTTATTTTAATTCTAAATTTTAAGTTCTTAAGATAGATAATCGTACATACTATTTTTAAAAATATTCAGTGCATGACTTCCTATATTAAATATAGGAAGTCAAGCACTGAATATTTTTGGTTGAAAAGTTAATAAATTTAATTGAAACATTTTATCAGGTTTTTAAAACTTTTTCTATTTAAAGAAAAATATTAATGGTGTGATATTTAACTTAAGATTCAAAGTATTTCTTTTATATATGAATTCTACTATGGTACTTCTATTTATAAAGCTTACGGGAGAGAAATTACTGATTTCTCTATTCACATTCACCTGACACTTTCAAACTGAAAAGTTTCAATTTTCAAGGTTTTGTAGGCATCGTATCTAAGAAAAAATTCAAGCTTGGTAAATACAGACTGGTTCAAAAATCTCTTAATATACCTTGAAATCTTTCGGATGAACAATTTCCAGTTTCATCACTTGTCACGTTTTTAGTAATGATGCTTTCAGTTACATCTACTACTTTTAAATCCTGAAATATTAATCTTATGTTGTGCATAGTTACTAGTATTACATTTCACCTTCTTATTAAAGCCTTTGAAGATTTTATGTATTAGAAATGATCTATATTTAATGAGTTACCTATCAAATAAAGCAATGCAAAAGAGTCCAGTACCAACATTTACTGGGAAGCAACTTTATTATTATAAGAAGTTTTTTTATGTTTTTCTGTTCTTGCTGTACAAAATGAATGGTTAACCATCTAAGAGTATGTAATCGATATTTGGACTAATATATATGTTGTAATGTACATACAACCTATACACCAGTGTTAGTTACAAGGGGGAAACACAGAATGAATATAATACTTTATATAAATTCAGACATTTATTCTATACATTTATATTATTTTATAAATTACCTCCATTAAAGTCACAGGGGAGCAGGCAGGGGCTTTCCTCACTGGCATACGGGACGAGTTGGTGATGGCGAGCGGGGCGGTGTCGGTCCGGGTGCACGGGACGAGCTGGTGCTAGTGGATCCTTGACCCACTTCTCTCGACTGCCCACTTCTTCTTCAACTCCTCGCTCTCACTACGTTTCCAAAACCCACACCTCGGTCCCAACGCCCCTTTTTTCTTCTTATCCAATCCCTTCTCTTAGGGAAATTTTCCCACATCTGCATGCCCTCCGGGAGTGCAGGTGGGCTCATTAAAGTAGCCCCTTTTTGTTCAAGCTGACATTACTTTTTAGCCCCTGCTCCCATAACTCACGCTTACAGCTCTGTGCGAGCTTGACCGTTATGCTGCCATTCCTTGATCTATCTTCTCTGCAGGGGTCCCTAAACTTGACGCAAATAATTGGGGTCCTAAATTCCTCAAGGAAAATCCTCCCACGGCTATGCATGCACGTGCAAATCACCATGAGAAAGTACCTCGGTACAATCTCATTAAAGTAATTATATCTATTAAACTTGTTTCACAACTAAAACATTTTTGGGGAGATAAACACACTTAATATGTTCCATTACCTAAATTAATTGTCAAAAACTTCAGAATTTGTTTGGTTTGTAGCATTACAGTATGTTTTTCATACACAAGGGCCATTGAGACCAGGACCTTCTGCTTAAAGCTGACTCCAAGCGGCTACGGACATCCATGCCGGAAGTAGGAATCGAACTCACTACTCCTGTATTAAATAGCAGCGTCTTACCACATCGAGTCGTAGTTCAACCTTTTTGCATCTTATTATTTTCTTGTGCATACTACAATCATAAGGTATTTAAAACTTCCAAAAATTACACCATTTATTTTACTTTTAATCAATCATTCAATAAATTTCTCATTTTTATTACTTATTTTTTGAGTTATGTGAACAATTTTTTATTTCTGCATCTATTTTGTTTTACTAAAATTGATTAGCTTTCATCAAATGCCATTTTTATGAATAGCCGCAGTTTTTTACATGTCTATTTTTGGTTTCAAATATTAAAAGTATTGCAATTATTGTTAAATATGTGAATACTACAATCATAAGGTATTAAAAACTTCCAACAAGCCCGCCATTTATTTTACTTTTAATCATTCAAAAAATTTCTCATTTTTATTACGTATTTTTCCAGTTACAAGAAAATATTTTTATTGCTGCATCTATTCTGTTTTACAAAACTTGAATAGCTTTCATCAATGCCATTTTTATACTTAACCTCAGTTTTCTTTAAAATGTCTATTTTGGGTTTCAGATATTAAAAGAATTTCAATTATTGTTAAATATATGAATATTACAATCATAAGGTATTAAAATCTTCCAGCAATTCCGCTATTTATTTTACTTTTAAACATTCAATAAATTTCTCAGTTTTATTACATATTTTTCCAATTATGTGAACTATGTTTTATTGCTGCATCTATTTTGTTTTACTAAACTTGAATAGCTTTCATCAAATGCCATTTTTATAGATAACCACAATTTCCTTTAAAATGTCCTTTTGGGGTTTCAAATATTACAAGAATTGCAATTATAGTTAAATATGTGTAAAAAAAATAATTTTCGGTTCAAAATTAAGTATACGTTTTTAAGGATCAGAATGCCATCTGTGAATCAAAATTTAAACTAAAATAAATTACAAGGGATAATTAGACGTGGCTTTTGAAAATATGTACTACAACAGAAAATCTCACTGTACGTAAAAGACAATGTTCCTATCAGTTACGAATAACCTGACACCTGGTGGAAATAATTTTATAAGATAATATGTCTAGTCAGTGGTTACCTATAACTTTTACTGAAACAATAAAAAACAAACGTTGATTATGTAGAGATGATGCAAAATTATGTAGCTCTAATTGAACAACTTTAGAAATAGCAAAAAAGAAAAAAAAACTTAAAGAAAAGATTTATTGAAATTTTAAAATTGATAAATCTTTAGTTGGAAACTTGAGTAGAGATTACATATTCTTACAAAACAGAAATCAATATAAATTAAAAAAGCACAAAAAACGGATTTTAATTTCATTAAACCCCATTTTACCCCAATTTGCTCATAAATTGAATAGACTTCCATATGGTTATTCTGTCAGCAATTAAATGCAAATAGTCGGCTCATTTGAAATGATTGATCAAATCCACTTATGATTGTGTATCTAAAACACGTAATATAACATTGTTATGACAGTAAACAATCCTCAGTAATTTCGAATTGCATGTTAGACAATGCACTTCCCTCAGTCAATGACTGTCATACACTATGATATAACATAGTTAATTACATAATAAATGCCGTTTTGACTAGGTAATGTAATTTGCATATAAAGGTCTGTTTACAGTCCCAGTTAATTATTAATTTTCATAAAAGAACAGTTTTAATATGACCTTGATTTTCAAGAGATCGTATAACCAGTTTTATTTAAAATAATTTAATCAAGATATTTACTTAATTTTACAGGTTAACATTATATATATATATATATATATATATATATATATATATATATATATGTATATATATATATATAAATATATATATATATATATATATATATACATTATATATATACATATATATATATATACATATATATAATATATATATATATATATATATATATATATATATATATAAATATATATATATATATAATATAAATATATATTATAATATATATATATAATATATATATATATATATATATATATAATATATACATATATATACATATATATATATATATGCATACATATATATAATATATATATATATATATATATATATTATATATATATATTATATGTATATATATATACATATACACATGCATATATATATACATACATACATATATATACAAATATATTATATATATTTATATATATATATATATATATATATATATATATATAAAATATATATATATATTTATTTATATATATAATATATATATATATATATATATATATATATTATATGTATATATATATATATATACACATGTATATATATATATATATATATATATATATATATATATATATATATATGTATACATATGTAAAATTATATATGCCTAAAATTAATCTTATATTGAACTTTCTTTTACACGGATTAAAGCCTATATATTTATGAAGGCATCGATTCTACAGACTTCAGGCTAGCTAATAAGGGGCAAACAACTTTCAACTTTTGACTCACATATTTATCAAATTAAGAATAACAACAAAAGGTTTTGTCTATTAACATAACTACATTAGTATTTTCCATCAATTTTTGTAATGAACAAATTGTTAATTTTATTTATTAATTTTTAAATTATTAATTTTTAATTTTTTAAATTTCACATGTCTTCTGGATTATCCAGCATACGCATTCCACTTATAATGTCTATTTACACACATTCATAAATTCTGTAATTATTATATTGCATGTAATACTACTAAAGTCCTTACGGCCTTTTATTTAAATTATTTAAGGGGCAAACAGCTTTCAATTTTTGACTCATACGTTTATCAAATTAAGAATTACAACAAAAGTTTTTTTGTCTATTAATATAACACCATTAGCATTTTCCATCAGTTTTTATATGCCGAAACCTGGCCGATTGGTTAGGGCGCTGATTGTCGGTACCGGAGTTCGTGGGTTCGAATCCCACTGTGGCATGGATGTTCGTAGCCGTTCGGAATCGGCTTTAAGCAGTATGTCCCGGTCTCATTAGCCCTCGTTTGCAAAACAATAGACCGTAGCGCTCCAAACCAAACCAAACCATCAGTTTTTATAATAAACAAATTGTTTAATTTTATTTGTTCTGAAATTATTATATTTTAAAATTTCACATGTCTTTTGGATTATCCAGCATACACATTCGACTTATAATGCCTATTTACACACATTCATCAATGCTGTAATTATTATATTGCATGTAATACTACTAAAGACCTTACGGCCTTTTATTTAAATTATTTCATTATATCAACATATGTAAAGTTCCTATTCAAATGAACTTCAATTCTAACTGCAAGATTATTTAAAATTTAATGACTTTTCCGTAGCGAAAGTATAGTAAAGACCTTTTATTGAATAGTATAGTTACCCATGAGAAGTGCAACACGTTCGTATTGTGTGTACACAAAATTATGTTATAGAAGTCACTATCATAGGAAAATTGAATGAATAGTGTTGAGTGAATAAATTGGAAAGTTTCAAATTTTATAACTATTATTGAATAGGGAACGTTATTAATTCTAATAAACTTAAAGATTAGTAATGCTATATTTTCGAGTTCATTAATTTTTATGTATTAATAGGGAGCGGATTTGTTTCATGATAAGTAAAGCAATACAATACCTGATTTTGTTTTTAATTTCTAAATACCGAAGGTGAAAAAGGCACACCAATTTAATCTAGAGTATTATTATCTCACCATTTGATATTCTAACGCTTCATATTATTTACAGTATTCAACAAATGGAATGTATTATGGAATTTCTTATTATCGAAATCGAAAGTATTATTATGTAAGAAATACACTTTATTGAATTTAAGAAGATGATGTTTCCTATTATCGATGTATCTCTTATGTAATAAAGATACATACATTAATATTTATTTTAATAATAGTCTTTTCATTTCTTAGAACCTTAATTATATTATTACGATCAACATAGTTTCATTTTTATTAGTTTTGACATATAGAGGAACACATTTTGACATATTTAAAATAAGCACATCGAATGAAAAAAATTACAAAGCTACTTGCCTGCAAACAGACTTATGAAATCTGTAAATTAAAAAATAATTGTTTCAGAAATAGAAACTATCCTTATAATTCTGCAAACCATATTTTGAATTCATACAAGTAATATAAGTTTATAGCAAGTTAAGATTATTATTAAATTTAAAAAATTTTTTAACAGTTTTTTTTTAAATTTCTTTAGGGTTTACTAAATAAAACACATATTTTACTTATATTTGATGAAAAACTAATTTTTTTTATCCACAAAATAAATTTATCTACATCATTCAAATTTTCTACTATTTATTTTTTTATCCTCGAAAATTTGTAAATTAAAACAAAAATTTATCAAATAAAAGATAATTACTTTTTTTTTTAATTTTGTGAACTTCGATTATATTAAGACCAACAATATTGTTTTATTTTATTTTATAGTGTGATAAAAAATATTTAAAATATTTCATTTTCTCAGCAATTATTATTATTGAATTTTAAGATGTTAGATGACATTAAAGGTTTTGATTCATAGAATAAAATAGATAATTTACTTCAATTCGATATAAATAAATAGTTTCTAATATAGATAATTTTAAAGATTATTAAAGTTGCTAAGTAAAATTCATTTTTTTTTACATTTGGTTTATAATTTCTTTTCCTTTTAAAATATTCTTCTTAAAACTTATAGTCTAATAACAAACTTACATAAAGTTTATTTTAAAAGAAAATGAATATTTTTTTTGATAAATTGAAAACAGGCTTTAGTTCTTGAAAATTACTGAACTCTCTTAAATCTTGGTGCTTTCTCTTAAGATTGGTGCTTCTGTTGCCTATTCGAGTGAGTTATGCAAAGTGCATCAATACACCTTCCCTTTTATTGTGACTGGTTCTATATGAGGCTCTTCTTTTCAAATGTTTTACGCCCACAATTTAAGTAATACGTGCCACGTTCTAACA
>CM063506.1:115482680-115507680 GCA_032207245.1 Pardosa pseudoannulata | reverse complement strand
GAAATGAAATTTTTAGAGTTTTACTTTTATGCTTAATTTTGCAATAAAATAAAATATATTGCTATAATATGTATTACTATAATTGAGATAAAAAAACAAAAAGATGATAACTTCCATTTGTGAAAATAATTAGTTTCTTACTTACAAATACTTAAATTTTTCTTCGGGTAAACAAATCTCTCTTTTTGGATTTATGATATGTATTTCACTTTTCATAAAACTCCTCGTTCTATAAAACAAAAATATAGTTTATATAAAGTTACACCTTCATTAATGATCTAGTACACATCATGCTCTAAACAGGTCAGATCTGTTTATTTTTATATTATTCAAAAAGAATTTTAATGAAAAACTTTTAGTATGAAAGGTAAAATTTTCACTGAATCCAAACACTGCCATTTTCCTTATTTACAGAAATATAGCTTAAGGGTTCAGAAAGTTAAAATTAGAAGCCCTTATGTAATTTGAATCATTCCTTCAAGAAAATCGGGGAAGAAAACCCCATTTCAGTAAAGTTTGTACTCTCCAAAATAAGTTTCTATTTAATTTATAGAAGAATTTTGAATTTGCCTGGTCTGATTTTTTTAACTAAGGGATTTACACCCTAAAGTACGGTAGGACCAATTTTAGAGGTTACTGCATTTATAATTTTGATTTTTAAACATTTAAAAGAAATTTATTACAATATATAAAGATTACAGATAAAAACTGTGCATCATATATAAAAATAAAAAATATGTTATTCATTTTAAATTTTATTGGAAAATAATGCTAAAATTTTTAAATGAGTAGTAAGTTTTATAACCTAATTAGTAGTTTTCTATTTATAGCTTAAAAATTGTCCATTATGTAGGTACAAAATGTGTTTTGGTAAACATAAACTAAATATAATTTTAATTTTAATTCAATGCTAGTTGAAACTATAAAATAATTTGCACTCAATTAGGTTGACTGTCCTCAAACGATTGCGGTGATAATTTATGGCTTTAATGAGTATTATAGATGCATTCACCAAAATAATGTTTTGTTAGTTTATTTAGGCATTCACCAAAATAATCTTTTTTTAGTTTATTTTATAATCTTACTCAAGTGGACATATAATATTCTGTGATTTCAAATCTTCATTACAATTTTTTAGGTTAATCATAAAACAAAAATTTCTGCCTCATTCAGAATGAATTTGTACAAAACTTTTAATAATGCGAGAAGTTTGAAAAAAAATTTGAATTTGAATTGAAAATTTAAATATCCTATATTATAAAAAACATATAAGAAATACAAAAATTTAAAAAAAGAAAGAGAAATTCACTTATCCTCAAGAAAATTTAATATCTCTATTTTCGAAACTAAATATTATATCAAATTGAAGTTAAATATATGTTGTATTCTTACAATTGTATTCTGTCAACCTAAATCTTTAAAGGTATCTGACATTTTACATTTATAAAAGATAGCACATTTCAGAGAATTAAAAATGTTGGACAATTTTTCTCTTTTATTTTGGAGCAAAATAAAATATATTGCCCTCATTATTATAATTAAAATTCACAGAACAAGAATATAATTAACATCTATTTGATGAAAAAAATAGCTTCTAATTTATGAACTTCCAAATTTAGTAAAATTTAAAATCTACATTCCAACTCTATTTTTTTTTTAATTAATGACAAAAAGGAAAATATTTTCCCATTTTTGAAGGAAATTTTGCAATTTTTTATAATGTTCTAATTTGAGAAATAATTATTTTTGACATTTCAAACAGCTTATTTCTCACCAGAGCAGGTATAAAAGTTAAATAAAATGAAGTGAAATTCACTCACTCTAAAAATAATTTTATAATTATGTATGTTAGAAACTGAATCTGTAAATCAAACTGAAGTTTAAAATCCCGGGTATTATTTAAAGTAAAACTTTAAAGTATCAAGAAATTTTCAAATTAAAAAAACAAAACTTAAAAGTTTTGGAAAATTGATGCATTTGGAAAAGTTTTTATGTATACATTTAGACTTATCTTGAGATTAAATAAAATGTATTACTCTTACTTTTATAATTGAGTACCACAAAACGAAAAAATGATTAGCTTCTATGTGATAAAAAATAGTTTCTAATTTACAAATCCCCATTTGGAAATGGAAGTTATTTTGAACTTATGTGGGTCCATAGTTTGTTGAAATTAGTGTAGATGTTTTATGTTATTTAAAAATGTTTTTCTTTATATAACAAAAATTAATATACAAATTTTATAAAGCTTGACCCTTATTAAATAATTAGTAAACGTTTTATTCGAAACAAAGCAAAACTGTTTATTTTAATATGAATCAAAAGAAGACTGTTTCAATTAAGAACTTTCAGATCGAAAGATACAATATCCACTAAATTCGAAGATTTCTATCTTCCTTATTTAGAGAAATAAACCTTAGGGAGTAGAATTTAAAATTAGAAATTCTTATGTAACTGGAACTACTCCGTCATGGGGATTAGAAAAAATACCTCATATCAGAAAAATAGTGAGTTTTTACTTTCTGTTTCATATATAGACGAGTTTGAGATTTGCTTATTCTATTTTTACCTGATAATGTAAATACAAAAGGAATTTTGTATGCTGTTATTACACGTCTTACTATAAATATGATTTTTAAACGTTTAAAAAGAAATAAATTGAATATGATATGCTAAGAATATACATAATGTAAACTGTATAAAACCATGAAGATAAAAATAGCTTACTCATTTTACATTTTATTGAAACAAATGTTGAAAATAGAAGAAAATAATAAATTTGTTTTATATAATATTTGGATTTAATATATTACCTATTCGTTACAGTAATTTTTTTTAAATTTAAACCACCATCTCGTTGTCTCAAATGTAAAGAATGAAACTCGTTCAAATATTCTACGAATTTACATCCGTCTTTTTATTCTATATTACTTTCTTTCGGTATTTGAACTCCAAAATTACACGTGTCATACAATTGGCATCGATTTCTTTCAACGAATCACAAATAACCACTTTATTATGAGCTGAATAACATATTGAGCTACCTGGTCTGACTACGTTTGGGGAATTTTCTAGAAAACTGCTGCAGTAGCAGAAAAAATACTCTAGAAACTTCTAGAACTTACAGGAAAATAGACGTATTTGAATTCAAGTAAAAATTCAGCGACTTAGCCAGGATGACAGTAAGGCAGAGTAAAATATGTCAAAATTATATTTTTTCTTTACAGTCTTAAAAGGAACTTTACTCTTCCGAATAAATACATTCTACAAATTTTGAATTTTAAACATCCTATTTTGTTATATGATAATAATTTCATATATATTTATTGCATATTCGTACATATTACTTCAAATATTAGATAATGACATTTAATAAAAGTATTCTTTCAGTTTAATAAATATATTTTGATTTATATTTTTTATATATTATATATTTTTATTTATATATTTTTTGTTTGATAAATATTTTTTTAAGTAAAAATTATCAAAATATTTTACTGAACTTGTGTTTGAAGAAAGTGTGACCTTTTGATAAAAATCGGTATTGCTAGTTCATATAATTTGGAATTGGAATTGGACTTCCTGTATAAACAAATTCATAGATAACCAGGCAATTTAATCCAAAACTATATAATTTGTTCTAGGTAACTAATCCCCTTTACTCTTCTGAGTTGGAGCTTTTCTTCCTTTGCTTATCTGGAAAACATTTATGTAGATAAAATACTATTTTAACCATTACTTTATCTTACAAAAAACTAATTGCAATACTCCATGATATACGGGATGTGTAAAATACTTCTGAAACAGTACATTATATTAATTTTATCAGTATATATATATATAAATATATATATATATATATATATATATATATATATACATATATACATATATATATACATATATATATATATATATATATATATATATATATATATATATATATATATATATATATATATATATATATATATATATATATATATATATATATATATATATATATATATATATATATATATATACATATATATACATACATATATATATATATATATATATATATATATATATATATATATATATATATATATATATATATATACATATATATATATATATATATAATATATATATACATATATATATATATATATATATATATATATATATATACATATATATATAATATCACTATATATATATATTATATAATATATATATCAATTTAAAATACTAGAATTATACTTACCCATGTGACGTGAGAGTGGGTAGATACTGATGACAAATATAACCTTAAAGTAGGCCAACTTTTGTGCAGCATATAAGAGAAAGTGAAAAGCCAACGTAAGCAAGTCATAAATAGAGAGATAGTTCGCAGGCAGCTGTTTTATAGCTCCAAGTGTAGTTCAATTAACCAAATGTGAAAATTAACACTGTATGCAAACGAAAATAAAGCATTGTAATTATTCTATCCGTTACTCTAGATAATATAGAATAAAACATATTTTGGAAGTGATGACTCAAATATTTTATTAAACGGAAGATTCTTTAAAGCAATAAATTATTAAAGTTTGTTATTTAGAGTTACGATATACTTAGTACAGTATTTTCACTAAGATCATTTTAATAAATTATTATTGTTATTTTAAATCTATTAAACAAGTTTCTTCTAAGGGTTATGTCCCTTAAGCGTCCTATAAGAAATAACCATTAATTAAAGTAAATTGGTAGTCGGGCGTGGGATAAAATAACTCAATATTTTCAAAGAGTTTAAAAATATTCACTTTCATACATTTTTTAATTAAATTGTGGGCACTGTTTTTATGATACGGAAACATGTATTTTTATTGCATTTAATTAATGTTTATTATTGTCTGAGTACATTAATGAAACCAGCTAAAAATATATTAAGTGACATTCTGTGAGTTGAATGTCGTATGACTCTTGGATTTTACGCTTATTATACTACAAATGCTTTCTGATTTAGGCACATTGAAAATATTACTTAATTAAAGCGTTCTATTTTAAAACACTGCTAATAATGCCTTTAACGTATACAAATTCCAATGTTATTAACATTATGTATGACTTTATTACGATCCGTGGTAGCTCAGTCGACAAAGAAACATTGAAAAGAGTACTTAAATGAAGCATTCTATTTTAAAATGCTGCTAATAATGCCGTTAACATATACTGATAGAAAATATAATGTTATTAGCATTTTGTATGACTTATATATATATATATATATATATATATATATATATATATATATATATATATATATATAATTCTCATATCTTATAATAAATACTAAATCCCAACTTTCTTTCATTGATTATATTTGTGTCACTTCTTCATTTTTGTTACAGAGCTCCAAACTATGAATCAACACGGTAGGAAAATATACACTGTATATGTGGACATCATACACTGATCCGTGGTATACATTATCCGTCACATATATACACTGATCCGTGGTAGCTCAGTCGAAAAAGAAACATTGAAAAGAATATTTAATTGAAGTATTCTATTTTAAAACGCTGCTAATAATGCCTTTAACACATACTGATACAAAATATAATGTTATTAACATTTTGTATGACTTTATTACGATCCGTGGTAGCTCAGTCGACAAAGAAACATTGAAAAGAGTACTTAATTGAAGCATTCTATTTTTAAAAGCTGCTAATAATGCCTTTAACGTATACTGATACAAAATCTAATGTTATTAACATTTTGTATGACTGTATTTCGATCTACGGTAGCTCATTCCACAAAGAAACATTGAAAAGAGTACTTAATTGAAGCATTCTATTTTAAAACACTGCTATTAATGCATTTAACGTATACTGATAGAAAATATAATGTTATCAACACTCTGTATGACTGTATTACGATCCACGGTAGCTAAATAGGTAAAGGCAACGCTCTCTAACTGGAGGATTATGACTTCGGATCCCAAACCGCCCTCTGATCCTCCATGTTCGTTAAAAGGGACTGGGTCTCTTAAACTATAATCGTGGTCAACAATGTACTCCAAGTTCTCAACCAATTCCACTTCCAGAGGTATTTTACTTGGTCCCTGCTTCCGAATTACGAGGACCCACTTGAGTACAAGTCGAACTTTCACACTAGTGGTGCTCTTTAACCCTTTAACGGACAGTGGTTTCAGAGAGAAACCACATGTTAAATTTTTTCTCTCCTTTTGAAAAACATACGATATATTTTTAGGTTATCTATATTTATGACATTTCCTACTCACAGCAGAGAGTACACAAGAGCTCCATATTTCATTAGAAATAAATATTGTAATGAAATATGGAGCTTACTTTATGGAGGTTAAACTTACTTTACCTGGAAAAGTCATTAATATGATTTCTCCACTTATAACACCAAATAAAAAACATCTATCTAAATAACACTTATAAATTGTTTGTTTGGCTTGGAGCACTACGGTCTACTGTTTTGCAACACGAGAGCTAATCAGACTGAGAAATACAGCGTAAAGCCAATTCCGAATGGCTACAAACATTTATGACTGCAGCGGGATTTGAACCCACGAATTCCAGTACCTAAAAGCAGCGCCTTATCATGTGAACATCGTTCGGCTGTAAATTGTTTCGTTTTTTCTTTATTATACCCCTTATTAATCATTGTTTAATCAGCATAATTAAACTTTTATAAAAGTACTTTCACTCCGTACAAGGGCTTTGCGCTTTAAACACCCCTCAAATTTCACCCCACCCCCTCAAGAAATGTAAAAAATATGCATTTATATTTATAAAGTTCATAGATACCATTTTTGAATTAATTTCATGAAATTCGAAAGAATTTATATGAGTGACCTTTAAAGGGTTAAAACGAAAGACTCACCCCTTTGCCTAAATACCAGTAGCATATGATTCAATCGTACTTAGTTTGACCAAGTGGCATCAAAAACAACAACAACATGACTGTATTAAGGTTCTATAAAACACTCCAAAGCTTGCTATCTTACAGGGAGTATGCTATATATTTTTCTTAATCGATGTAAGACTACAACACTTCCCCTCACGAAATTTACTCTAAGAATCTGTACCAAATAGCGATAAAAACAACATTTTAGTAATGTTATTTTAAATAATTATTTTTTATTCAAATATTCAAAAGACTTCTTGAAAAACTTTTTGGTTGAAGTTTGTAGTTAACAAGCAGAATTTCGTAGCAAATGAATTATGATTTGTGACTGATAAAGGAAAAGAAAGGTACAATTTCGGAACAAATTTGTATATAATTTGGCAGCTGTTTTCTCTGGTGAGACATTAAAAAGCGATTAAGTTCTGTGATTACTATAAATGGAATTTAAACATAAGCTAACACGGAGTCATAATAATACATAGATACAGAAAGAAATGTATTTAAAAGAACGTGTACATAATAGGGATAAATTGCATTTAAAATATAAAATTAAATCCTATATTTACAGTAAATTTAAATTAATTTAGAATGATTTTATTATTGCCTGGCGTCACTTTCTTGCGGAAATTGAAATATTACCTTAATTTTAAATTTAAGGCCGAATGTAAGTGCTGTCTTCAATGAAAATCTATAGTATTTATGCCAGTAATATTACTAAAAAAATCAATCATGTAGGACAGCTTGTTTAATTTATTTTAAATTAAACAAATAAAAATACAAAATCCTTAGTGGTATCTCTTAATAGTTTCTTACTCACTGTATATTGATGAACGTCACAAGTCATAGCTATAGAGATACAGAGTAAATCAAATAGAAAATTTTAAGTACTTTAAATTATTACAGTCCATTCCTATTAGGAACCGGTATCATTTTAAACATTTCAGGATGTTAATAAAGAAAGAAAACTTATAAATAAATTATTTATTGGGTATCGCATGTTACAAAGAACTGTAAAGTGAATCTTTGCATGAGGTAAAAGCATTATGATTTGATTCGATGTACTTTATCGAAAAAGTGAATTAATGTACAAGCCTTGAAAAATTGTAAAATTATAAATAATAGCAGGTTCTAAAAGTTTTAAGATATTGTTCTTTCATTTACATGTGCTGAAAAAAGACAACTTAAAAAAGTACTTAAAAAACTTAAACTAGACATTTTAAGTTACCCAGAAACTTAAAAAATTACAAACCACTTATATTTTGAGATCTTTTGTTAAAATATTCTGTTGTAGTGAGGCCATATGTAATTTTTTGGAATAATTTTTGCCAGTTTTTTCTGCGTGATATAATTAAAACATTAAAATAGATTATGTTTTAGATACTTGCGCTGCATTTTATAACAGAGTTTTATTTTACAAGCTGTATTCCTTAATATTCTCGAAAATTTTTTGTTTTTTTTTCAGTTCAAAATATCGCTTCAAATGGCAAATGAAAAATAACGATATAAACATTAATACTGATTTACACACTCGAATTTATGCATACCAATTACTGCAAATGTTTTGATTTTTGTAGTCAACTGAATTAAAATAAAAATATATCCTAAAAAGGCTTCTACAAAAGTATCGAGTAGGAAAATATTGCAGGAAGTAGAAGACCACTAATCTACCAAGCGTAAAATTACAGATGCATTTACCTCCAAAATCGTAAAAAATGTAAAATATGTCTAAGCACAATGACTAAAGATGAAAAAATTTGTTTTTCTAAAATTACAGTCCAGAAAGAGTTGTCCAAGGTGAACAGATGTTGGAATATGAAAAATTCTCCCCATGGTGACCATCAAGAAAAAACGACTGTAGTATGATAAACAACCCAGGAAAATAACTGCTGAGACTGGAGTCAAATAAATGCATCTCCTCAAAATAACGTAGTTCGAAAATATGGATATTTTATTAATATTATAAATTTTATTGGTAAACATCTCCAGATGAATAAATTTGGTTGACATGTTCATTTTTCCAGTAATCAGTTTGATCTAGTTCCATTAAGACTGCCTTGAAGAAAGGGTCAAACAGTGAGATAGAGCTGTGACACAGTGTGCAATTTCCAGGTCATGGAGTGCATATAATCATGAAAGAAACAATGAGGCTTAACATGTAACAAAAGAGTACGAAAAACTTGACTACTACATCAACTTCAAGATTCCTTCCGTAGTGATGAAGAATACATCCTTATGGATAATTTGGCACATAACAGCAAACCCAATAATGTTGCTGAACTATTAGCCTTAAAGCAATATTACTTAACCAATGTTCTAAAACCTCAGCTAAGTTAAACGCCATAGGAAACATTTGGGAGATTACCAAAGGAACAACTGCTAAGGAAACGATTCCAATCGAGATCCAGTTGGTTAAAATTTTCATCGGAAAATCATATTACAACATCAAACAGGTGAAAGTTGGTTTGGATAAGGCACGGACGTTCTAACTGCAGAAACAGTTGCTCCACTAATTACTGATATTATTTCTATTAGAATCGTATTTATATATATATAAGACATGCACAAAAAAAGGTTATCCCGTCTACTTAATTTGTTGTTTGCATGATCTCAACAATGCAATCTTGTCAAAATGCATACCAACGAGTTCTAAAACCATTTCTTTTAAGAGTTCAATTAAACTAGAAAACACAAAAATTTGAGTAGTGGTCATAATACGTTGTCCATCAACTGTATATTCAGCAGAAATCACACAAGCATTAATAGGTTAAATCACAGTTAAAATTCAAACATTAAAACATTTCGTTTTAAGTATATTTAAAGTTATTAAAATATATTTATATATTATATAAAGTATATTAAATTATTAATATTAAAATATTTATAATAATATAAATTACTATATAAAATATATATTACATAAAATATATAAAATATATATTATATAAAATATATATAATATAAATTATACAAAATATATTAAATATATATTATATAAAATATACATAAAATATATTTATAAAATATTCCAAGTTTTGTTTTAAGTATATTTAAAAATACCAATAAAAATTTATTGTTATCATGTATTTGAGTTATAAATTCTTACTTGAGAATACAAAACTTACTATAACGAAGTCGGTATTTAGAGCATATAACATATCTTTATAGAGGAAATACTTAATGAAAAGCATAAAATTCCGTAACTGATTCATATAAAATGTAAAACATGCTGCGAAGTTTTATAAAAAATAAAAACAGTACCTTGTAGGGAGAAAGTGTTATTGCTTCCTACAATTCAAAGAGCAACAGAAATAAGAAATTCGCCAAAATATTTCTTTTATAACAGTATCGCGGAAGTTTGAAACTTTTGAAACCTCTAATGATGTGGTTTACGTCAGGAAGGAAAAAAATACAAGACACAAATAACCATCATTTAAAGGATTAAATCTCTGGGTTTTTCAGTGTTTCGTTTCTGGATCTGCGTTGCTTACAAGAATTAAAGCATACAAATGAGTTTTTTTAAAAGAATCCTAACATTTTTTTACACTTTAAATCAACAAATTTAAATTTTAACATGGAATATATTGTTCGTAAAAGTAATATATTTGTATGTATTTGACTGATGGATGTTGAAAATATTTTATGTTATACCGGAATATATATATTTATATATATATATATATATATATAATATATATATATATATATATATATATATATATATATATGTATATATATATATATGTATATGTATATATATATACTATATATATATATGTATATATATATATATATATATGATATATATATAATATATTATATATATATATATATGTATATATATATATATATATATATATATATATATATATATATATATATATATATATATATATATATATATATATATATATATATATATATATGTATATATATATATATATATATATATATATATATATATATATATATATATATATATATGTATATATATATATATATATATATATATATATATATATATATATGTATATGTATATATATGTATATATATAAATATATATATATATATATATATATATATATATATATATGTATATATATATATATATGTATATATATATATATATATATATATATATATATATATATATATATATATATATATATATATATATATATATATATATGTATATATATATATATATATATATATATATATATATATATTATATATATATATATATATATATATATATATATATATATATTATATATATATATATATATATATATATATATATTATATATATATATATACATATATATATATATACATATATATATATATATATATATATATATATATATATATATATACATACATACATATATATATATATATATATATATATATATATATATATATATATATATATATATATATATATATATATATATATATATATATATATATATATATATATATATATTATATATATATATATATATATATATATATATATATATATATATATATACATATATATATATATATATATATATATATATATATATATATATATATATATATATATATATATATATATATATATATATATATATATATATATGTATATATATATATATATATATATATATATATATATATATATATATATATATATATATATATATATATATATATATATATATATATATATATATATATATATAGATATATATATGTATATATATATATATATATATATATATATATATATATACATATACAGGGGACTCCACTTAATGGGATCGTTGTTATTGTTGTCAATCACTTATTTTTATCGAAAGGACTTTGACCCTATTTTCTCTATCCATTTGTATGTTAAAATTATCGCTTTATGTAATTGTTACATGGATTAATTTTATCAGTTTTTGAACCTCATTTTAACTGGCAAAGGAATATTCATAATGTATTCAGAAAGAATCAAATATTTTCTTTTCCTTCACTGCCGTTTTAATTTCCGAGAAGTCTACCTCTTCCACCTAGGGAAATGGGGATTGATTAAAGGAGTGGGAATTACACGTTCCTGAAAATTTTCAGAAATAAGCACACCCTGCTGGTGATCAATGGTTGTCAAATAAACAGAAGGTAACACATTCTTATAGGAACTGAGAAGTAGCGTCTTCATAATTTATGCCTTGCTCGCTTACATACAGCTTGTAGATATGGAAGCCAGAAAGCGAAATGATTTAACATTTAAACAAAAGATCGAAATTTTAAATCGTTACGACAGATTACTAAAAATGAGTCAGCCCAATACTGTAGCGCAGTTAAACATTTCTCAGCCTTCGAATTGCATCGAAAGGGTTGAAACGTGGAGTACAACATCGCTCCGATGACTTTAAAAAACATTATGATTACGAACAATTTATCAATGAGCTTCTTAGAAAAAATTGTAGAAAGTCAACAATTGATCAGTGTTGACTTTCTACAATTTTGCTTAATTAAAATAATTAAAATGTAATATTAATTAAATGTAATGTAATGTAATTTTTGCATAATTAAAATTTCTTTTTAATTATGCATATAATTCTTCTGTTTTAAAGTATAATATACAGTACTTAAATATAAGGAGAGTTTTTTCATTTTATTTTTGAAATTTAAGTACATGTGATATAAAGGGGGGGGGGTAAATTTATCTTATTTTCCATATCGTTTATTGTTATCAAATTCACGGTGTCCCAAACCGATATCATTAACCAGAGTCCACTGCATATATCGTACTTAAATATAATACTGATATATTATTGAGCCATGAAACAATTGAATGCCGAAATTTAGTAGAGTTGGAATATCTGGGATTAACACAGGATGTTTCACAAAACAGCTATAATGAGAAAGGAAAAGCATTATAACTATATCCAGTCTAGAAATGAAGGCAACAATTGGTGTCAAGGATTTATTCCTAATCTGATTACATTGAAAAGTTCTGCTTTGTAAAACATGGTTTTCAAAATGGCGTAAAATTTAGGTTTTATGCTGGAAACCACAAAATTTATAATTGAAAGAAATATAGCATTTATTTTAATCAATATAATATTATTCGATTAATTCATTATTAACACATTGTACGGACAAAGTACATAAAATTTTATGAAGATTGATAATAAATACGTACTAGTACAATTTTCATAACTTGAATTTTCAATTTTTCATAAAATAGGATTTTAAGATCAAATACTTTTTTAAACATATAGGAGTACTTTTTGAGTAATTTAAAAGGTTAAATTTTTTGTATTTTGAATTTTTAGAATTTGTCTTTTGTAAAAATCAAATTTTAAAGTTAAAAAGAATTATTCAAGCATTATATATATATATATATTATAAATATATATATATATATGTTATATATATATTATTTATAATTTATATATAATATTTTTTAAATACATATATATAAAAGTATTGTAGATAGAAAACATATGTATTATATATATATATATATTTATATAAAAATAATTTTAAGTATTATTCTAATATATATTATATTGTATAGGTATGTAAAAGAATTATTTTACTATCAATTAGTTATGTTTGCTAGAATGTTTATGAAAATTGGATGAAACGTTTTAAAAAATCACTAAATCTTTCTTAAAATTTGGAATTTTTTAGAAAAGTTTTTTTGATTAAATGGGAATGTGGCTGGATGATTCAGGATGAAAAATATTGATTATGGAACAATAAACTTAACACATTGTATGCTGGAAAAGTACTAGCACGTTTTTTGATGATTGATAATTGAGCGTGAGTCTTGTACTAATATGTGTTATTGTAACAACATGGTTTGTTTGTGGGTACAAAAATCAAGCTATATACAGGAAAACCAAGCCAAATGTTCTTGTCTACTACATAGATTCTGGAATGTAAAAATATTTATATATAACATAATTCTAAAAAATTAAAACTATATACTACTATTTCTATTTGATTTTTCCTATTTACGATTCTATTATAAATTTATCCACTAAAAATATGTTTTTTGTTTACATTTTATCCTAACTGGAAAAAACTTACGTTTATTTGACATAACTAAATTACGATTATATTTCCTCATACATAATAAAAGTTATAATAATCCTATTTTCACAAAATAGTTTTCTACATAACGAATAACATTTAGCTTAGAATATCGCCTATTTTTAAAAATTATTCTGAAAGTTCATATAGCTTATTAAAATATTATTATACTGCAAGGATTAGCGTTTTTGATTGGCCCCAAAAAACTTTATAAGAAATTAAAATATTATTTTATCCTTAAATTAATATTTTATGTAATAATATAATTATAATCTGGAGATGGAACATCTGGTGCCATTCATCCAGTTCTAGTCATATGTACCAATAGATAATCAGCCAGGCACGCATTATTTATATTTTATGTGCCAGTTCCTAATAGACAATTTAAATGGTATATCTCAAACAATCGTGCTTACGACTATTCAGGATAACAATACAACTACTCTTCTGTGCTCTACACCGTCATTTTGATACCCCCTCCCATCCACAGCATTCCAAAATCGGAATTATTTTATTTATTTCCCAACCCAAATTGTCAACAGGAGTTCACCGTTTGAGGTGGGGTTTTCCAGAGAGTACAAATAAATTTTGCGATTCATTAAATTTAAAACCCTAAATTTTGTGACTATTTCAGAATTTTAGTAAATATATTTTCTCAGCTTGTGGTAGTATTTCCGTCTTTTTTTTTTCTCCTTCATAGTGTTGGTATTAAAAATTGTTTCTTAAAATGCTAGAAAGTTAAAAAAAATGAAATAAACATAATGAAGCCTAATCATTGAGTAAAATTATTAACACAAACAAAATATGTCTTTAAACAATTATTTAACTCTAGAACCTGGGGATAGGTCATTTTGACACCAAATCAATTTTGTTTCCAATTTTCTCAAAAAGTTAATGATGAAATTGAAAAAAATTCCTTGACTTTTCCTAACTTTATACCAATAAAAATCTATGAAAATATGATTGTTAAATACTTATTAGTTTCTTTCTTTTTAATACTTATAACTAAAACCAAGTGATGGGTCATTTTAATCCGAAATCAGGTTTCTTTCCAATTTTCTCAAAAAGTTACAACCGAAATTGAAAAAAATTTCATTGACTTTACCTAACCTTATACTAATAAAGACCTATGAAAATATGGTTGTTAAATACTTATTAGTTTCTTTCTTTTTAATACTTATGCCTCAAACCACGGGATGGGTCATTTTAACCCGAAATTATCTTTCTTTCCGATTTTCTCGAAAAGTTACTAATGGAATTGAAAAAAATTCCTTAACATTTCCGAATTTCATACCAATAACAATCTATGAGATTATGATTCTTAAATACTTAGTAGTTTTATTCTTTTTAATACTTATACCTAAAACCATGGGATGGGTCATTTTAACCTGAAATCAACTTTCTTTCCGATTTTCTCAAAAAGTTAACAATGAAATTGAAAAAAAAAAATCTTTACTTTTCTTAAATTTATACCAATAACAATCAATGATAATATGATTGTTAAATACTTATTAGTTATTTTTCTTTTTAATACTTATATCTCAAACTACAAGATGGGTCATTTTAACCAGAAATCAACTTTCTTTCCGATTTTCTCAAAAAGTTATTAATGAAATTGGCCGAAAGCTGGCCGATTGGTTAGGGCGCTGATCGTAGGTACCGGAGTTCGTGGGTTCAAATCCCACTATGGCATGGATGTTCGTAGTCGTTCGGAATCGGCATTAAGCAGTAGGTTCCGGTCTCATTAGCCCTCGTGTGCAAAACAGTAGACCGTGGCGCTCCAAACCAACCTAATGAAATTGAAAAAATTCTTGACTTTTCCTAATTTTATACCAATAACAATATGATTGAATGAAATATGATTAAATAACATTCACAATACGATTAAACATGATTCAACAATATTATTCAATGAAAATATGACTGTTAAATACTTATTAGTTTTATTCTTTTTAATACTTATACCTAAAACCACGGAAGGGTTCATTTTATCCCAAAATCAACTTTCTTTCCGATTTTCTCGAAAAGTTACCAATCAAATCGAAAAACAATATTTCTTCTGTTTCACCAAAATCGCTTAACTGCTAACCGCTGTTAATCTCTGTTTAAATGGATAATAGCTCCCCACCACTGGTTTGCTCCATCGGTTAATTGTGGAAAGCCGTTAAACGACTTTGATGTGACCGGCCTTTACTGAATACATCATTTACAATGGCCTCCGAATATATCGTTTTCCGTTTAATAGAACCTTTTGAAAATAAAAGAAGGAATATCATTACAGATAATTTTTTTACTAGATGAATATTGTTCCATAAAGACTACTAGCTAAAGATTGTGAAAGAAATACCTATATTTGGGAAACAAGTAAAGGCTACTAGACTTCTAACTAGACCGAATGAAATGGATAGTGAAAGAAATACCTATATTTGGGAAACAAGTAAAGACTACTAGACCGAATTCTAACTAGACCAAATGAAATGGATTGTGAAAGAAATACCTATATTTGGGAAACAAGTAAAGACTACTAGACCGAATTCTAACTAGACCGAATGAAATGGATTGTGAAAGAAATACCTATATTTGGGAAACAAGTAAAGACTACTAGACCGAATTCTAACTAGACCGAATGAAATGGATTGTGAAAGAAATACCTATATTTGGGAAACAAGTAAAGACTACTAGACCGAATTCTAACTAGACCGAATGAAATGGATTGTGAAAGAAATACCTATATTTGGGAAACAAGTAAAGACTACTAGACCGAATTCTACTAGACCGAATGAAATGGATTGTGAAGGAAATACCTATATTTGGGAAACAAGTAAAGACTACTAGACCGAATTTTAACTAGACCGAATGAAATGGATTGTGAAAGAAATACTTATATTTGGGAAACAAGTAAAGGCTACTAGACCGGATTCTAACTAGACCGAATGAAATGGATTGTGAAAGAAATACCTATATTTGGGAAACAAGTAAAGACTACTAGACCGAATTCTAACTAGACCGAATGAAATGGATTGTGAAAGAAATACCTATATTTGGGAAACAAGTAAAGACTACTAGACCGAATTCTACTAGACCGAATAAAATGGATTGTGAAGGAAATACCTATATTTGGGAAACAAGTAAAGGCTACTAGACCGAATTCTAACTAGACCGAATGAAATGGATAGTGAAAGAAATACCTATATTTGGGAAACAAGTAAAGACTACTAGACCGAATTCTAACTAGACCGAATGAAATGGATTGTGAAAGAAATACCTATATTTGGGAAACAAGTAAAGACTACTAGACCGAATTCTAACTAGACCGAATGAAATGGATTGTGAAAGAAATACCTATATTTGGTAAACAAGTAAAGAGGTCGTTATGTAATACACTGTTACTTAAACATGATAGTCTAACTTTGACATTTGATTAAGGAAAATACAGAAAAAATGTCTTATTGAGCTTCCTTCATTCTTCAGTCGATATGGACAATAATTATCCCCCAAAACCTGCCTAAATCTATATTTTATAACTAAAAAATGGTGTTGACGTTGCAGCCTAATGGCTCGAAAATATTCTGTGAAAGTAGGATTAAGGAGGTGGCTAGTTCATGTATTCTGTAATATTTTTGATCTTGATGGGATTAATTCATGGATAATATTCAAAGATGTTACTGGAATAAAATTTAGAGAATAATATCTTCAGCAAATCGTTGAAGAGTTGCATAATATTCGCAAACAAAAATACCAGTCTCACACAAAATCAAAAGCTGATTCTACTGAAGAATTTATGCAGATGGAAAAAGTTTGTTACCAAGCTTGTAAGTGTAGAAACAAAACTGTAGATATTTGTTCTGACTGTAAAATGCTAGTATGCAGAAAGTATTTAAAATTTATAAAAAAGGCTGTTGCCCGAACTGCGCATGAAATACGAAGATATCGGGATCGATATGAAACTAAATATTTCAATTAATACTGTCTGTATATTTTTCTACCTATTTAAAATTTTCCATATTGCAATATATTATTATTTTTTTATGTATTATAACAATTTAATGTCTAAAATCAATAAATAACATTTCTGTATAAATGCAGAATAATTTTTGTTCAACAC
Source organism: Pardosa pseudoannulata (assembly GCA_032207245.1). Classification (NCBI taxonomy): domain Eukaryota; kingdom Metazoa; phylum Arthropoda; class Arachnida; order Araneae; family Lycosidae; genus Pardosa; species Pardosa pseudoannulata. The sequence continues at coordinate 115,489,591 of CM063506.1, read as the reverse complement.
AGATTTATATTATTTGGGGTCTCAGTCGACCGATGACCGATTGGTTAAGATACTGGCCTTCGGTACTGGATCGAATCCCACTGAGGTATGGATGTACGTAGCCGTTCAAAATCGGCGTTAAGCTGTAGGTCCCGGTCTCATTATCCCTCGTGTAACAAAACAGTAGACTGTAGCACTCCAAATCAAACCAAAACCAAGATTATTTGGAATCAATTGGATACAGTAAGTGGTTTTACATATACAGAAATTGTTACGGCTCTAGAGTTAAATATTAAACTCATGAATCTATCTCATAAGACATTAATACATTACTTTTAAATGTTGATACACACATCTCAATAGCTTTCAGAAGCCAAAATCGTTTATTTTAGTAATTTACTGAAAAGTAATTTTTTATTTCAATTTCAATTAATACAAAAGAGAAATAAAAATTACTAACAGTACATGTGTTTAAAATATTTAGTTTTATATAAATATTTAGTTTTATAAAAATATTTATTACAAGTTGAATATCAAATGTTTTAAAAAAATAATTAATTAAATTACATAAGTAAATTATTACAGAATATATAACAGTGTTCATCACAGATATAATAGAATTCATCGCTTCTTTCTTCAATGAATAAAGATAGTATTATATTTTGTTTTTGTTTCCATTTATTGTATGATTATTTTCTTCAAAATACCTAATCATTTTCATTTAACAAAGCGCTGTGTTAGAGAGATATTTCGATTAATTGGAAATGATATAACAAGATGTGGAAACAAATATTTTTAATGAAACAGTTTCTTATCAAATTTAATTAGTTTCTTGTTGCAGATTTAATTTCCTATCTGTAATCGAAATCTTTCAGTTATGTTGAAAGGAAACTGTTTTTGGGATTGATAGAGAAATGAAGATTTGATAGTTTTTATAAGCTTATTTGTTTAGTTTTCATGTTGTTAAAATTGAATGCAATTTTTAATAATAGTATAGATTAAATGCTACGAACAATATTAATTGACATTTATGTATTTCTAATGTTTGTGAAATCTTGACATTTTCAGGTATTCGGTTTTTACTGTTTTAGGGATTGAGATGGCCCAATGTCTGATGATTGACATTTATGTATTTATATGTTGCATGAAGTCTATACTTTGTAAGGTACTCAATTTTTCACTCTTTGGGGGAATGAGATGGTAGACTGTTTGGCAATCGACATACACATATTTCTAAGTTGCGTGAAATCTTGACTTTTTAAGGCATTCAGTTTTTACTGTTTTAGGAAATGAGATGGGTCAATGCCTGATCATTGACATTTATGTATTTCTAAGTTGCATGAAGTCTCGACTTTGATAGGTATTCAATTTTTCACTGATTAGGGGAATGAGATGGCAGAATGTTTGGCAATTGACATGCATGTATTTCTAAGTTTAGTGAAATCTTGACTTTTTAAGGTAATCGGTTTTTACTGTTTTAGGAAATGAGATGGCCCAATGTTTGATAATTGTCGTTTTTGTATTTCTAACTTTCATGAAATCATGACTTTTTACAGTTTTAGGAAATGAGATTGACCAACGTCTGATCACTGTTATTTATGTATTTTTAAGTTGCATGAAATCTTGACTTTTTAATGTATTCGGTTTTTACTGTTCAAGGGAATGAGATGGCCGAATGTCTGATCATTGACATTTATGTATTTCTATGTTGCATGAAGTCTCGACTTTGTAAGGTACTCAAATTTTCACTCTTTGGGGGAATGAGATGGTAGACTGGCAATTGACATACACATATTTCTAAGTTACGTGAAATCTTGACTTTTTAGATATTCGGTTTTTACTGTTTTAGACTTTTTTTTGTTGTCGAGACTTCATGCAACATAGAAATACATAAAAGTCAATGATCAGACATTCGGCCATGTCATTCCCTTAAACAGTAAAAACCGAATACATTAAAAAGTCAAGATTTCATGCAACTTAAAAATACATAAATAACAGTGATCAGACATTGGTCAATCTCATTTCCTAAAACTGTAAAAAGTCATGATTTCATGAAAGTTAGAAATACAAAAACGACAATTATCAAACATTGGGCCATCTCATTTCGTAAAACAGTAAAAACCGATTACCTTAAAAAGTCAAGATTTCACTAAACTTAGAAATACATGCATGTCAATTAGGAAATGAGATGGTCCACTGTCTGATCATTGACATTTATGTATTTCTATGTTGCATGAAGTCTCGACTTTGTAAGGTACTAAACTTTTCACTGTTTTGGGGAATGAGATGGCAGAATGTTTGGCAAATGACATACACGTATTTCTAAGTTTCGTGAAATCTTGACTTTTTAAGGTATCTGGTTTTACTCTTTTAGGAAATGAGATGGTTTAATTTCTGATCACTGTCATTTATGTACTTCTAAGTTGCGTTAAATCTTGACTTTTTAAGGTATTCGGCTATTATTTTAGGGAATGAGATCGACCAATGTCTGATAATTGACATTTATGTACCTCTAAGTTGCGGGAAGTTTCGACATTTTAAGGTATTTGAGTTTTCACTGTTTTCGGAATGAGATGGTCCAGTGTCTGATAATTGAATTTTGTGTATTTCAAAGTTGCTTGAAATTTTGACTTTTTAAGGTATTCTGTTTTTTACTGTTTTGAGGAATGAGATAGCAAAATGTCTGGCAATTTTTTTGTTTTGCTTCTTTTTACTCGTTCCTGCCTTTTGAGCATCATACGGTAAAGATAATTATTGAAAGGAAACAAAGGTTCAAGATATTGTCGGTGGAGAGATACTTTGAATCATAGAATCTGAAATTCCTTGATAGATACTTACTTTCCACAACATTTGCCTAAAAAAATTTTCTTCGACTTCTCTCGGGTCCTTACAGAGCACAACTACCTGCAGAAACTTCTTTATTGTTTTGGATTTGAAAATCGTCCTTTCTATCCTTTGAAAGCTGCTGACGAGAAAATATTTTTTGTTTTTTAGCTATCATGTCATCGTTTTTTCTGAAAATCTTGTTTATAGTACTTAATTTTAGGTATCTAAAATTTATTGGGCAGCTAAAATTAGATTAATGGTGTTGTATCTGATCTTTGGCACATAGTTTGTTTTTTACTGCATTATGAATATGGATTTTACAAATACTATCCCATAAAGTATACAATGCAATTAAATCTAAACAACATTTCCGTTTAAAGGCTCATACTACCTTTCAAGACTTGATACAAATATTCATTATAACAACCTTTTTCCAAAAAATCATAAAATATAACGTTCTTGTAAGAAAGTTCAGTAAAATACATATACAAGTTTTCAAATAACACCATAGCTTTAAAAATCATTTAGTTTCCTCTTTTCAATTAGTATAATTTTTAAAATAGCATACAAATGTCTACCAAATAAAAAGTAAATTTCAACTATCCTAAACATAATGTTTTAAACATGCATATTAATTTTTTTTAAATAAAATAAAAGCTAAATATATATTTTATTTTCTAAACAAAAACTATAATTGTGTATGACAAAATGAAATTTAATAACACGTTAAGAAATTAAGGTATTCAGGGAATATTATTTATCTTACTATAAAATTAAATATATTGTTCTTATTAATGTTAATAAGATTCACAGATTGGAAAAAGATAATTAGGTTTTACCTATATAAAAAGCTAATTTCAAATCGACGACTTTCAAAATCTGATTCACCGGTGTGATATACTTTTATTTCTCTTAATATATATATTCTATGTTTATAGTCTTTAAATATTCTACAGCCTTATGATTCAACAAGACTTCAATGTAAAATAATATTATTAAATAATACTAGTATAAAGGATTTTTATTTTCATAATTCAATATTAAAACCAAACTTTAGTATCGCTGTTTGTTAGCTTTTATTAGCTTTGGTAAAATTTGTAGTGATATAAATATTTTCTCATAATTCAGGGCACATTTTCCATATTCTCAGTATCAAAATTTTACTTTTACATTTAAAATTTAGAAATGAATGTATAATTTATTGAAAATTATTTACTATTATTTTATTTTTACTATTTATTACCATATACTCTATTTACTACTTATTATTTATTGAGGGACAAGTCTTATAATACCATTATACAACAAACTGTTTTATCCCAATCCATGTAAATGGGAAATAGAAGTAGTTCTTTTTCATTAATTTAATTTAATTGCAAATAAATTTTGTTTCTAATGGCCCTCAGGTTATTTGGATTTATATTGAAACTATGATATATATATATACATATATATATATATATATATATATATATATATATATATATATATATATATATATATATATATATATTATATATATATATATATATATATATATATATATATATATATATATATATATATATATATATATATATATATATATTATATATATATATATATATATATATATATATATATATGTATATATATATATATATATATATATATATATATATATATATATATATATATATATATATATATATATATATATATATATATATATATATATATATATATATATATATATATATATATATATATATATATATATATATATATATATATATATATATATATATATATATATATATATATATATATATATATATATATATATATATATATATATATATATATATATATATATATATATATATATATATATATATATATATATATATATATATATATATATATATATATATATATATAGTGAAATGCCAAATGCGCATAAATTTGACAGATTTTAATATGGAAATGAACAAAATCCCTTGATAACCTAATTAAACATTCTTAATAAACGTTTTAAAACTATGGGAGCTCTTATAATCTCAAAAAATGCTTATGTATAATCTCTAAAGTTATAAGAAATTTAATAGTTTAATTCAAGTCGCAGTACATAATGAATATCCTGAAGTGAATCTATTGAAACTTTAAAAATATACTATGAGACTTTGAATAGATAGGAATTTTCTTCCATAGTCTAAGGAATAGTTGAAAGACAATGTGCTCTTTTGAATACATTGAGAAATAAATTCTCTTTTTAACTTAAATGCCTTCAATTTATTTTTACAGATCGTAGACGTCTTTTCTGACTTTGATCCAAAGATAAAGGCAGTTTTTGTCTGTGCTTAAAAAGTCGCATGCCAGGATTTTTCTTTTAACAGAGAAACCACTCTTTCCGACTCAAAAAGGTTGCTTTAAAAACTTTGTTCTATGGTCATCTTTGTTAGATGTGCCACACTTTTGTATTACATGGACAAGGCTGTAGCAATTAACGGATTTCTTTGGAAATTTTTAAATGCAGGTCATTGTTGAAAATTCTTGCTCAAGAATAATTTTTCCTATGAGAATTTGCAGATTAAGGTGATTTGATCATTTTTAAAATGAATTTCTAATAAGATCTTTAATAACACTTTAACTTAAAAAATATTTAGGTTTTTCATTACAAACACAGTCTTTTCTAAAACTAAATTTTAACATCCCATTGAAGTACAATATATTACTTATTCTTCATACTTACACTTTGAACTCACATGAAAGTTAAAAATTTGAAGAAAATTAAAATTAAAGAAATTAATAATTAAAAGTTAGTGTACATATATATATGTATATATATATATATATATATATATTATATATATATATATATATATATATATAACTTATTCTAAAATAAAATACTTTAAAATTAATATACTTCTTGTACTGCTCTAATTTTAGTTCACAGCACAAAAGTGTTAATTATGTTCTTTTTTTATAAAAAATAGTTTCTTACTTATATAAATTATATTAATTTTAATAATTGTAAAATAAATTATAGTATATTTTAATAGTTTCTAACTTATATATTACATTATAAATTTTATATGCTATAAAGGTATTTTTCGAGGAAGTAGATATTTAATTTTTTTACATCTTATATGTATTTTGTGTTTTGCTAAACATGTATTACTTCATATAGCGTAGTACATATTTTTTATAAATTTACACTCGTCTTTATGATAAAATGTTTTATAAACAAATCAGAATTTTTCAATCGATATGAAATCAAAAATAAACTATTATACTGAAATATTTATCTTAAAAAAACTGCATGCTCAAAGGCTCTAGCCTTAAGCATATATGACTTTTGTTGCGTGCTCAGAAATCTGAAAAAAGTCCCTGAGAAGAACTAAAACAAATCTTGGCCTAATGACTTAAAAGATAATGTTAAAGCCAAGAAATAAACAGTCATTGAATTATTTATTTAGTATATGAACTCCAAACACGAACAAAAAATATTTCAAATGAAATACTGTTATCTTAACGATCTAGATAATTTTGCATTTTTAGCTTTACTTTTATTTTCATAATCATTATTTACTAAACTTCCCTAGATAATGTTTATTGCTCTCTTTCACAGTTCTCCGATATTTTGATGAGTCCGAAATAATTTATAAGATTTGAGTAAGCTGTACGAAGTTGGTAGTTAAGCCTTTTTATTATATTAAAACAAACATTTGTCATAAGTACTAGTCAATAAACAAACTTTTATAAATCATTCAATAATCAATAATTTCATCGACATGGCCAAAGCATCTGGTAAGATATTTTCTTCGTCATGTCATTTTCTTTCTTAAAAGTAAATTTATGAATTAACTAGTCCTGCAGAGTTGAATTAACATGTTGAACCAATTCTGAAACTAGCTTTTCAATATTTTCTTAATTCTGGACATTATAAATGTTGTTTCAGTTTTGAAGTTCCAAGATTGCTCCAAGATAGTAATTCTTAAGATTCGAGTAAGCTGTACAGGGTAAGTAGTTAAGGATTTTTATTACAATAAAAACAAATATTTGTCATAAGCACCAGTCAATAAACAAACTTTTATCCAAATTCAATAATTTCATCGACATGC
>CM063506.1:115455180-115475180 GCA_032207245.1 Pardosa pseudoannulata | reverse complement strand
TATATAGTACGAAGAAACCCATCATGATGCATTACTTCTTTCATAAAAATTTATGGAATGTTTCATTTAAAGCTAATGTAAAACTTTCATTTTTTTTTCCAAAATTATCGCCCAATTTCCTTTTAGAATTTTGAGCACACAATGAATAATTTATAAAACTTATATTTTGCAAAGCTATATATTTTTACCATTAGAAAATATATTCATAGATTGTGAATTATAAGTTTATCACTAAGGCATTACTTAAATTTCAAAGTAATGGCATGATATTTGGCATTATATATCGCTTAAGCATATTTTTTCTCAGCTGAATAGTTTTAGGTAACTCTGCAATTTTAGTACATGGAAAATTGCTAGATTATATTGAAAATGATCGTTTGTAATATGAAAATGCTTATTTTTAATACTGCATTACGTGATATTAACGACTTTGTTTCAGGGGATGATTGCTTTGTATAAAAACATATTTATGTAACCGAAACTATAGTAAAGGGGTAAAGATGAAAATATTATACTGAATTATTTGAAGTTATATTAGTAATGAATAGCACTTTATGTAACTATTCAAAGTCTTTTCAAATGAATCATTCGATTGTGGTGAGGCGATATAGATCGTTCTAATTAATATAATTAATAAAATGGGAAGTTGAAATGCTTGGGATCTAAATCTGACTTCATCACATAATTTGTAAAGAAGAGAGAGCCTATAAAAATTAATTGAATTCATTCATCGTTTGTGGGATTCTGATCCCAAAGGCTAGAGTAGAAACATATGTCATGACACATACGTATGTCATACGTTAATGACAGTAAATAAGAATTACCTTTGTGCAATTATTTATGAGTCTGTAAGGGACAAACGTTGAAAGTCCTTGAAGAGTTTTGGAGTGCCCAAGATTTTAAACATGTTTGCGGTTCGAAGGCGGGGAAAGAACGCCGAATTAATACGTAATGCTGATTGGAGCAATAGTAAAAAGAAATACCAGAGATAAAAATGATATAAAAAAGGAAAAGCGAAGGGAGGAAGAGTAGAGTTCGGGAGGCCAGGTTGAGAATCCTGGCAGAGACTATGGATAGATAACGAGTAGAACATCTCGCAGCTACCAGAAGTGTTCCAGTGCCACAGCCTAACAGACTCACCCAAAGTATTTAAAAGTAAGCACCAGACCAGAGGTGGGACTGAAGTCTGCATTGCCATCCCACTAGTCGACATTACGCTCAAAGTGTTTACATATTTTCACCATCTCCAAGTCTGAAGAGCTTCCGACCAGCGCTGTTCCTGATGAACAACCCATGCATATCCACAAAGGTACTGACTATCAAAAATTGAACTTAGAATTAGGTCTTCTCTCTTTTATTTCACTTAAATATTTAATATCTGCTTACTTTGAATTTCATATGAAGTAGCGTATGATATAGAATTTTGAAAGGCAATTTTTGTATATATATATATATATATATATATATATATATATATATATATATATATATATATATATATATATATATATATATATATATATATATATATATATATATATATATATATATATATATATATATATATATATATATATATATATATATATATATATATATATATATATATATATATATATATACATATATATATATATATATATATATATATATATATATATATACATATATATATATATATATATATATATATATACATATATATATATATATTTATACATATATATATACATATATATATATAATATATATATATATATATATATATACATATATATATATATATATATATATATATATATATATATATATAATATATATATATTTATATATATATATATTTATATATATATATATATATATATATATATATATATATATATATATATATATATAATATTATATATATTATAATATATATATTTATATATATATATATATATATATATATATTATAACAATGAATGTTTATATTTTTATTTAAAACTATTGAACTTTGTTATGTATTTATTTTAGGGAGTAATATTTGTTTTAGCAACATTTACTTGGCTTAATAGTTTAAAAATTAGACTGTAGTCCTTCAGAACCTGGGTAGAAATCAACAAATAATTAATAATCACAACTCAACAAAAAAAAAATTAGTAAACTGTATGACCTCTACACAAATATTTAGACCTCGGAGAGATCTAGACGACATCGATTTTAAAATGCTATATTTCGTAAAAAGTTGATAAAGAATGATAAGCAATATATGAAAATCGAAGTACTTTTTTGGATATTAAAAAAACATGTCGAAACTGCAAAGTGGATATAATTTATCAGATCTTTTGCAAATTTTTTCATTTAAGAATGTAAATTGGATAATTTTCACACATTTTTATAATTATACTTGTTTTTCTATAACCGAAAAAATTCCGAAAAATACAAAATATATACATAAAATCTGTTTATTTACATTGTCTTATTTTATTTTTGCATTTTGCAAATTATGAGTAAAATATATGCACTTACTTGAATTCAAATACTATGTTTCAATGATGAATTAATTTTGCAGTTATATCAAACATTTCTCATTCAACTCTGATCATTATCAAATATATAAATCGGAATGCGGAAAAGCGTTAATTTGAGTAGCTACCCATCTTTACCCATAAAAAAATCTATTTATAGTAAAAATGCAGACATTTTATTTTATTTCCCTCCAGCTCAACATTCACTTTTTGGGTTCACTGATCTCGTTTGCAAAGATGTCTTTGAATGAAATATTTTAAATCATTATTTCCAAACTTATGTAAGGCTTCCTCAGTTAACCACATCAAAGAACTCTCGTTCTTGTCCTTACTTGCATCGCTTGAAGTCGTCTGATTTTTTGCGTCATTTCTCAAGCAAAAGAAAAAAACCTTCAAAATTTTTTTCTTTTATAATTCATTACTCTTTTGCGTTATTTCCTTACTGCCGAGTATTTATAATTTGGAGTTTGAAAGGCTATAAAATGTAAATAATCCTATCATTTGTCTGCAAGTGATTATTAATGAGTTGTTTAAGATCAGTTAGGATTTTATTTTATTTTATATAGGTTTAAATTATATTAATTTTTTTTATTGTAAAATACCTTGTTTGCACAAATTACACTTCTGAATGTAATAACCAACTGCAATTTTATCTCTTCAATTTTAACCCTTTATATCCTGAATTAACTTACCATCAACTTTCTTACTGCATTTTTGCATCATTAGATAAGTTTTAACTGAGAATGATCGTAGAAAAAAAATAATTTTTACTGTATTTTAGGAGATAATGTTGCAGCTGGTACTTTCTAGTACCAACATATATTTTTGATACTATGATGGAAAATGAAACATTAACCCTCTAAGCGGTTCGCACGTACAATTCCGCCAAACCGATGATGTTTCCAAAGCGGTTGTCACGTACAATTTTCGACCTCCAAAACGTTCCGAAAATGGATGTAATGTACATTTCTGCCAGTGTTTTCCCCTATGGAGTTTTAAGGTAGGTGGGTCAGGTCGATTGTTTAGGAACTGCAGACCTACTCTCTGAGGCACAAAGACGCTGAAAGCTTTTCATGGCTTTGTAAATCTCTCGTTCGCGGTAACAGATGTATCTCTAATTGCAAAACTTAAATAGCTTGGATGACTTTCGTAAAAAGATAGAAATCATTCTCTTAAAGAATCTTTTTATTTGTACTTTTAGAACCCATTATTTCTTATGGGATGATCTTCGAGACTTGACGAGCTTTAAGTGTATTAAAAATTAACAATCTATAATGTATATTTATATATCTATTTATAACCGGAAGTAAAGGGACAGTAACGAGGGTGGGTTTCCCATATTCCAATCTAGTCGACAAAGGGTGAAGTAAAAAATCATAGAACACTTTGGTCACTGACACAATGAAACTTTAGCGTATTTTTGGAGACATTTTTCCTCGGTGTGTACCACTCGGAGGGTTAAATTATGAATAAAACAAATGAAATGCCTACCTGCGAAGTATAGAAGTCTCTCAAAATAATAGTACCAAATAACTGGTAATAAACCACTAAATTTACTCAATTGAACAACACGTGTATCATATCTACCACAAAATGTCTTTCGAATGCAGCACTCCAATTATAAAATTCCTACTATGCGAATAAAATGGATTCCTGATTGGTGCTGTCATATCCTTTCTGCTGTAGGAACTGCATCGTTCATGTCCTTGTGAGTACCGTCAGGATAAACGTCTTTATTAGGAATTCATAGATGTTTGATCGAAGCGGTATTTATAATCGTCAGGATAAAAAGGGTTAAAGGTATTTTAAACGCAATAACCAACAACGTTAATCTTCATGTGTTTTTTTATGTTATGAAACAAAATGCTTTTAGTTGTGGTTCTAAGTAATCAGTAATTTTGAAATTTTTGAGTAATAAAATGACAGTGTATCACAGTTTTGTAAAGTTAATTACCGTTTAACTACAATTTAATAGTAGAGTTAATTGTTGATTAACTTTAATTTCATGTAATAAAAACATTTGTTCAATTTTTATAGTCAGCGATACCTAGTTAAGTGTTAATTATTAACCCATGCAACTACATAAAGCGTTTACTCGTCTAATAGAGATCGAAATCCCTCCATGACATCCTGAACGTGCTATAAAATTCTATAAGCTAAAAAGAAATAGATGTCTAATAGCCGTGTATGATTTTAACGTCTATTAGATATCTAACACTATTATGCACATCTATAAGTTGTGTATATTTCGACCTGTAATAGACGAAATCTTTAAGGTCAATGTCTATAACAGATTCTGATATAGATGTTTGATAGAGCTCTTTTATATCAACTTTGCCCAAAAGCGCCGTCTATAGTCTGGTGAAGAAACCACGACAGGTGAATGTTATTATGGAGCGTAAAACCTTCACTAAGATTAAGAGTAAAAGACATTTATATGGATTTCCTTTATTTCTTTTAAGGTAAGTGATGTTTTTTTAAATAATTTATTAGTTTTTCATTTAGAGCAGCTCTATCAGAGCAGTTTTTTGAGTGTTATATACAATATATTATACGTAGGGTACGTACACGTGTGCGTAATTACTCTTGTTTACTTTTTTGTTATAATTTTCAAGAGTAGATTATAGCTTTATAAATAATAATAAGCTTAAGATAGTATTACTAAATTATCAATAACCTTAAGATATTTATAATATTGTATCTTCTACCTGTCATGTCTCAAAAATTGAAATTGTAGCATATATCAACAAAAACTAGCATATAATAAAACTCACAAATTTTGAATGAATATTATGACGATGTAAAATCAATAAAATATTCAGTCAAAATTAGCTGTTTTGAAATTTTATTTATAAAATCCTATACTCATTTTGAGAACCAATGCACTTACTTGCTTTTTTATAGTTTCGAATTACTTAAAAAGTAATTCAGCTTGCAAAATTACGTTTTAGATTGCTCTAAGTAATAAATAATAATAATTCATATTTTAAACTACACATAAATTCTATTGTATTTCTTCATACTTCCGCTAGAGTAAGTTTTAACACTAGATTCACGGACCGAGCCAATTTGATAACTATATATTTATAAAACGTTAATATCACTTTTCAAAAACATATGTTGGTTTTTAGTTAAATAATAAAATATATGTAAACTTTCACTCCTCTTCCCCGCAGACCCCTTCATTTCGCATTATCAAATGTGGTATACCTATTTTCACGGTTGTGAGACAATTTGACTCATAGAATGGTTTAACAGTTAATCGCATTGCATGAAATTTATTGGTCCTATCAGGCCTGGGCAACAGTCAAGATTTTATTTTCCAATTGGCTGAAGAGTTAAGAAGTAAATATAGAGAAGAAGTCGAGAACACTTCCATTCCAATGAGAGAATTTCATGTTACTAACGCATGGAAGAATTGTCAAGTTTAGCAGTCTTGCAAAAGAAACAGATGTAGAAACCATTGTGCTAAATGAAATAGAAATGTTTGCAGAAAGTGTGTTTCAAAAACAGATTTTATATGTAAAAAATATTTTCCATGAATTCTTTTATAATAAACATTTTATTAAATTATTTTGGAACTATTTTCTTTTCAAAAAACTTCAATTTTCTTGTATGAGTCAAATTGGCTCACTTCAGTAAAAATAAGTATATGATCAACATCCATAAATCTAGTGTTAATATATTATTCTGTCTTTTATGCTTGTTAGAATATTTTCTTATAGATTTTTCTTTCTCTTTGATAGATACACCATCAATTTTCCCAATAGGCATTTTCATAGTTATCAAAAGCCATCAAATATTTCAGAATATTTAGCAGATTCTGTTGGTGAAATTAATAAACTTATTCACAGTGGTTTCATATTCAATGGCTTTAATATAAAAGTTGATTTGAAAGTTTTTACTTGTGATGTTATTTCAAGGTTATTAAAAATGCATTAAAAATATTTGAATATTTTGTTTTATGATGAATCTGAGAACAGCTGATTTAATGAAAATTTAAACTCTGAAAGGCGCTATGTCTTTTTTCAATATAAATCCAAGCTGAATTTGTATTCTAATCATATATGAGGCTATTAATGTTATACATCATTGAAAATTATAGTGGGGACTCTTTTGTAGTTGTTTATATTAGTTCTGGTTTTCTGAATATATTTCTCATTTTGTTACAAACATATGTAAACTATTTTTTCTTCGTGAAATAAAATATTTTAACAATTTCCCTTGTGATAAAGATCTTTTTTCTTATCATTTTAACGTCTAGATCACGCCACAGTAAGTTCTGACTGAAAAACCCTGTTTTCTAAAATAAATCTTATATTTCATCAATGAAATTTTGAAATCTTTAGAAATGTTGTTTACATTGAATCCGTCTATCCGACTTCACATGTAATCATTTTTTAGTATTTAAACTGATTTCAATGCAATAAAAACAGTTTATTTTTTGTAATATTCACCTGATTCTTTCACATATTTGGATAGGGAAATAAATGCTTATTAGATGTTAAAACTGTTCATTTTTATGCTTATAATTGTTCAATTGAAAAATGAACCAACAAACATATTTTATATTTTCCATATTTTCTAATATAAATCATGCGATATTCTTTGGAATTTCCACCATATGTTATATCGTATCTATATTGAATATTTAGAATTTATGTAATGATTCATATATTTCTTTTATCAAAGAATTTGCTTGAATTATAAAGCAATATTTTATTAAAATAAATAAAATGAATGTGCTAAATTATGGAAACAAAATATTACAAATATTTGCTAAATTTTATGAAAAATAAACAAGATTTCTTTTAGGTTTCTGTGATTTTTAAGCTTTGAATTTTCAAAACGGAATTCAATAAAAGAAATAAAATTAAATTAAAAAACTTTTAAAAAAGTGCAATGGATTACTTAAAATTAAATGCAAAACAAAAACGAATAATGATTCCTATATTTCATTTATGAAAGTATTTTCTTGAATTATTAAGCAATAATTTATTAAAATCAATAAAATGAATGTGCTCAATTATGGAAACAAATTGTCATAAATATTTGTTAAACTTTCTGAAAAATAAACAACATTTTTTTCAGGTTTCTGTGGTTTTTAAGCTTTGAATTTTCAGAACGGAATACATTAAAAGCAAGCAAATAAAATTAAATATACATTTTAAAAAAGTGAAATGGATTACTTAAAATTAAATGCAAAACAAAAACGGATAACTCGAAGATATTTTCGTTTTATCTTTTAAGAGACCAAGCCTAGCTTTTCCTGGAACTACTTATTATATTCCTTTTGCTTTCATCTCAGGAAGTTTGAATTTTTTTCAAACAAACAAGAGTCCTTTTGAAGTAAAGAAAACACTGATTGTTTAATTCATTATCCCACTTTGAAGAAAATGTATATTAGTTTATTTCAATGGTTTACACGGAAAATAAATTAGTTTATTTAAAAAAAACTGTTTCATTTTATTTGTAGTTAAATTTAGTTTTTCTCTATCCACATTTCAGATTCAGCAGTACATTACCAAACTTTTTCCTGAACTAAACTTTTCTAGTTATTTCTTCACAAGTGTACAATTGGGATATGCAAAGTTTATTTATTATATTTTCGAAACTTTAAAAGCCATGGGTTTAAATTCTACCCACTAAATGTCAAGATCAGGGTAATTGTTTTAGACTTGTATTGTACGATGATATTAGGGATTACCTCACTAAGTTTTGGAAGAAAATCGTTCCGGAATTAGTAAATTCAACAGTACTATTTGAATTATGAATTAGGATTGTGCGCATTGAAAACACCATTATGATTAATATTTTTAATCACACATATAGAAAAGTTATTAGGAAAAGTTTATTAGGAATTTTGTAAACAATTTTTCATAAAATATATGCAATATATGTATAATTTCGTTAACAAATGTAAAGAAAAATGCAGTTTCTCAGAAAAGACAACTATCAGACACAAATGAAGCAAAAAGTTTAAAAGAAAGTATCTCTCTCTGTCTCACTATATATATATATATATATATATATATTATATATATATATATATATATATATATATATATATATATATATATTATATATATATATATATATATATATATATATATATATATATATATATATATATATATATATATATATATATATATATATATATATATATATATATATGTATATATATATATATATTATATATATATATATATATATATATATATATATATATATATATATATATATATATATATATATATATATATATATATATATATATATATATATATATATATATATATATATACATATATATAATATATATATATTATATATAATATATATATATATATATATATATATATATATATATATACATATATATATATGTATACATATATATATATATATATATATATATATATATATATATATATATATAAATATATATATATATATATATATATATATATATATATATATATATATATATATATATATAATAAACATTCTCTGTGTATATATGTATGTATATGTGTGTAGTGTGTAACTGGAAAAATGTTTATAAACGGATTATACTTCATAAATAGAGCTCATTTTTCTATTGCCAGTACATGATTGCTAATGTTTAATTTCATGCAGGCATTCCCCAAAAGAAACTCACTTAAAAGTTGAGATTAAAGTATATAAATCTAAAATAATATAAAATACTTTATAAAAGTTCCCTTACTTTTTATCCGAAATATACTTAGATAAACACTAAGTATATCTTATAAATTAGAGATTCGTGATGAATCTTTGTTTCCAGAATTTCATATTTCAAGAGTAAATAATCACAATACTTCTCATGGTAGAATGATAAAGAGATATTTTTTTATATTTTTAATGGTTTCAATCTATAAATCAAAAGTGCACAAAACCCCATGGAAATATAAAAAATATTTGATTGTTCGTCAAATATAGATGTCTTGTTTAGAAAAGTTCGTGAAAGGCCCCGTATAGCTGTTAATTCAAGAGAATTGCAAAGAGAAGGCAAAATGAATGAAATATTGCCTTGATTTACTTTAGATGGATGAGAACCAGGATTAAAGGATAGAACTTGAACTGGAAAAATTTATGGAACTTAAGGAGTGATAGTTATTAATATACTACACAAATATGTACATTAACGTATATATACATATATAAAGATAGATCGATGTACAATGTTTTAGTGAAATTAAATTGTAAGAAATATTTTATATTTTTAAGACTCATAATTTAAGCTAGAAAACTGTTTGTAAAAGAAAGAATTTTTTTTACCTTATATCACGCAAAGAATTTATTGAATTCTAGCCTATAAAATAAACAAAAAAATTTCGAAAATTTTCTCTAAAGCGATGGATTTAGGATAGGCACTTATCTTAATATATTTTCAATGCAGCGTATTTGGAAGTAAAATGACTTATCAACTGTCAAAACAAAAGACGTAAATCCTTCAGCCCCTGCAAACAAAAATCCCTTTATTATTACAAGGATAACAAAATATTAATCAGTGAAAATTGTATGTTCAGAAATCGAAAAAAAGTATGAATAAAGATTGGTGATATGTAAATGTAAAAAGTTCCAAGTCACCAGACATGTCATGTTATTGAAAATTTTGTTTAGGAAATTACCGTTAAGATGCTTTTACCACTTAGGACCGGTCATGAATTATCTGTATACATGAAATGTGGGAATCAGTGCTAAGCGTTGGGCAGTCTATTGTCTGCTTGTATGTTTTGGTGCGCCTTGACTAAAATGTGCATAAAAGAATACTGAAAATGTCGATATAATAAGTTGATACCATTAAAAAGCCAGTATCACTGGGGATTTGTCAGGAATGTTTCGTCAAGTACGTGTATAGATAAAATGGGGCAATGACTGCTGCTCCTTAAGAAGTCGAATGCCTCCGTGCAGTTTTGTGTGCGCTCCGACAAAAATGTGAATCAAAATGGTACTAAAAAGGTATCAACATAATATGTTGACAATGTTGAAAGGTAAGTAACACTTAGGAGCTGTCATTAATGAAATACCTGCATAAATGAAATGGGAAAATCAGTGCTGATCCATGGGAAAAAGGTTAGTGGAGTTTGCAACAACGAGTTACACTTCTGCAACGTTGAAGCAAAAGTGAAGGGAGTGACCCTCATTCGACTCCATTGATCAAGAAGGGTTTCCAACCACGGAGTAGCCAGTTTTGGCCAAGCAACGCTGTCCAACGAACTTTTTCGAGAGATTTGCGGGCCCCCTCAGTGAGAGCAGGGAGGAAGTGTGCAGTTGAAAATCTTCTGCTGCATTCTATTTGTCTGCTGCACACTATTTGTCTTTTTAAGACCAAACAGCCATGTTGGGCAAATCTTTGGTCGAGTATGGTCCCTTTGGCATGATGGCCTAATTAGTATTTTTATTTCCTACTTACACCTTTATATATATATATATATATATATATATATATATATATATATATATATATATATATATATATATATATATATATATATATATATATATATATATATATATATATATATATGTATATATATGTATATATATATATATATATATATGTATATATATGTATATATATGTATATATATATATATGTATATATATATATGTATATATATATATATATATATATGTATATATATATGTATATATATATATGTATATATATATATATATATATATATATATATATATATATATATATATATATATATATATATATATATAATATATATATATATATATATATATATATATATATATATATATATATATATATATATATATATATATATATATATATATATATATATTCAAAATAAAAAAAGACATCAGGAGGAATTAGTGTTTTTTTCAATTTTGTATTTTCTAACGGGTGGTTGTCCTAGATACTCAGTCGGTCTTCACCCTAACAAAGTCCCTGCATGTATTTTTTTTATTTGAATATCTAATAAAACCTAAATAAAAAAGTGTTAAAAAAAGTCAAAATAATAAGTCGACGTTATCTTAACTTAACTGTTTTTGATCAGCCAAACGAAAAAAGAGGGACGTCGGACATTTTGTGATTGTTTTCCCTCAGTAAAGCAGGATATAGCATGTAATTTTGTGCAATAAAATAATTTTATATGAAATTTTTAACTATTGACATGTTAACAACCTTTTTATAATATGTTATTCTATCTTGTTTGTTATATTGAATATGAAATCATCGCATAGTATATATTTGCGATGTATATTTTATAATAATAATAGTATATTTTTGCAATAGTATATTTTTCCTATCTGAGGGCACGTCCATTTTATGAGATACCAATCAAATTGCCTGTCCTCTAAATTTTACAACCTGCGTGCGGTGTATTCGCGTGCATAGTCACCAGGTGGTAATGATGTCCTTTTGTATTTGAAATCTGCTTAACTTTGTTTGGATGCATCTAGAGTGACACTGAATTGCAATTTATGGAGGCATTTCATGCTTGAAATTTTAGGTATCTTAGGTATGTAGCTTTTAATGGACAAAACTACTTTTTTGCTATTCAACTTTATTTTAAAATTTACCCTTCTACGTGTCTAAGTATTAATCTTTTACCACCTTCTTTACATGTTTATTGCTTTATTTTGTTTCGAAGAGAAGTTTCAGTTTGTTTTCAGAGACAATAATTTAATTATAATAATCTACGTGATGTGATTGTGTTTTTTCTTGTACAGCTTTTTAAAAGGTTTTTTTTTTATTTTTTTAAATTATAGATTTGTAATTATAGACATGACAGAATTTGATTAATAAGAAATATAATGCGTATACTTTAAATTCATCTTTGTATACAACTTCCTTTTAAATTTTAGTCCCAATGTTTGACAATATACATATAAATATCAATTCATATTTCATAATGCAAATCTTAGTTATGCATTTTTTTTATTTTAAAAATAGTGTTTTAATAATCAAGTCATGATTTTTTAAGACATATCTTATATTTTAATGTTCGATGTAACAAATTCTTATCAGGTGGCTTACCAAGTCTTATTTTGTAAATAAGTAAAAACAGAGAAAGAAAGAAAAAAAAAAAAACTTGATTAGACTATGAAAAATATTACTATCTATAAAATAAATTTACTTTTACTAACTAAATAATAAAAAACCACAAAAAATACAGAAAACTAAAATATCAAAGGAATAAGTAATGAGAAGCAATCTTTGCTAAACTAATAAAATGAATAAAAAATGCTAAGCATTTTAATTTTTGCATTATAAAATACATGGTTTTAAACTTATATTCTATGTATAACTGTGAAACCCACAATTAATTTACATTGATGTTAAAATCCTGATTAATATTCTTTAAAAAATTTACCTTCTTTCATTTGTTATTTAACTTCTGAATATCCCCAACTGGCCGTCTAAATTCCATTTTGTTGTTTCCACATATGACAATAGATGGCGCCACTCTTATATCTTTCTGTAAACATACTGAAATTTCACACTATTGAGCAAAAATGACATCTTTTTTTCCATAATTCCAAGTGTACAACGATTATACATACGGACATTCCAGTATATGAATTTATGTACTGATATACTAGTGTTCAAATGCAGAGATAAGTTTTAAATAAATCTTTAAACCAGTGGATTATATATTATGGCATACATTAATTTTCAAATTATAAATTTCAAAAGAGGATGGACTTTTATGTTCATGCAAAAATATTGTATACCTAAAATTTTTATATAAATTTAAGAAGGAGTACATGATTGGAAATTAATTACATCTATATGTTTATATAATATATATATTTGTACCCCGGTATTTATATTAAATAAAGTAATTGATAGTAGCATGTATTAACTTAAACATATAGATTTCAATTTTAAAGTGTTTAAATAATAATAGTGTGTTCATGAATAAATTTATATATTATTTAATTACTCATATCCTCTACACTTATGTCCAACTTCCATGTATGCAATACTGATTTATAGAAAATAGTCTAGTGGTTTTCAAAGTGTTTTTAGCTACTCTTAGGTGACGGAGTTCGCCTATTCGAATCCCCTGCTGGCATGGATTTTTGCAGCAGTTTGGTACCAGCTATAACTAGTAAGCCCCAGTATCATTAGCCCTCGTGTTGCAAAATAGTTAATCGAAGCAACTTCAAACCAAAACAATCTGTATTTCATGAAACAGTAAGGTTTCATTAAATGCTGTTAAAAAGAGTTCCATAAATATTCACAAAATATTAATCCTTAATGCCTTGCGTTTAGACGCGTTTCTTCAAAAATTAATTTTGAAGAAAATGCACTTTTTAAATGCCGTTAAAAAGGGTTCCATAAATATTCACAAAATATTAATCCTTAATGCCTTGCGTTTAGACGCGTTTCTTCAAAAGTTAATGTTCAGCATATAGCGAAACCAGTCAGAATACAGAAATAAATTGAATGCAGAACGTGAAACAGGTTTACAAATAACAGCAATAAAGCACAATTGTAAGATTTTGTTCTATACAGAGCAAGCTCTTGTAATTACTAAGATTAAAAATTTTTTTGCTCATATTTCATCACTTTTTTAAATCACTTTATAGTTCCTCAATATAATGCAATTGCAAGTAAAAGATTTCTCGAGTACGATGTAATGTTGATAAAATGTAAGTTGCATTAATTTTATCCCAATATTCTTTTAATATTAATATCCAATTCCTTTTATAATTATCGTCGCATATAAACCTATAACATAAGGATCTACTTTAAATATTTTTTGCTTATTTATATTTTTTAAGGCGGTTAGGACTACGTGAAAAACAAAATTTCAGAATTACTGGATTGGAAGAATTAAAATGCGTAGATTTCGTTATTAATGTGATAATGGGACGGTATCGTTAATAACTTTTAAGCAAATGATTTACTTATGAAACTTTATAAATATAAATTGCTTTATGAATAACCACATTTGGATATATCTCACATAATATAATTTTATTCATTTCAAAATTGTGAAAGTTTAAATGTTCTCTGCGTTTAAATTTTCAACTCTTCCTCTAAATTTTGGATTTTTTATAGCTAACAAATACCTTTTCAAACATATATGAGTACTGTTTTTCAGTTAATTTAAAAGGTTAAATTTATATGCATCTGTTGAATTTTTTAGAAAGGTATGGCCTTTTGGAATTTTAAATCAAATTTTAATAAGCTAAATAGAATTATTTTAGTGTCAACTAGTTATGTTTTCTAGAATGTTTATGAAAATTTGATGAAGCGTTTTAAAATATCACTAAATCTTTCTAAAAATTTGGACTTTTTCAAAAAAAAAAAAAAAGGATTTTTCTAATTAAATATGAATAAGCCTGGATGATTCGGGATGAAACAAAAAACTTAAGTGCTATTTTTGTCTCCGTCATTTTTACTTCAATAAAACATTTTTAACAACATTTTTAGAATTTGTTGCTTTTTTTTCAGCAACATTGTTATGAAATGTTTTTACAGCAAGCTTAATTTTCGGTTTGTATGATATTTCAGTCACCCAAGTATTTTTCTGATTAAATATGAATATGGCTCGATTATTCAGTATGAAATATATTGATTATAAAACAACAAACTTAAGTGCTATTTTTGTTTCCGTCTTCTTTGCTTGAATAAAATATAGGTATATTTTTGTAGCTACATTTTTACAGTTTGTTGCTTTTTTTTAAGCAACATTGTTATGAAATGATTTTATAGCAAGCTTAATTTTCGGTTTGTATGATATTTCAGTCACATATAAGCAAGGATAAAATTGTTAACTAATCTTTATAAATATTTTGAAGAAGACATTGCTATCGAAAGAGAAATATTGTATTTATAGTCTATTTTATTCCCAGTAACTTTTGCTTGAATAAAATATAGATATTTAGAAATTAATTAATTTCTATTTTATCCAGTTAACTGCGTAGTGTCTATTTTGCACATAATCTTTTTGTGGTTCCTTTTTAGTAATCTGTTGTTTTATATATAAAAAGTTTTTTTCATTGAATGATTTTAAAATTGTGTAATTTTGGGGTTGTTAGATTATTATTGAATTAACAAAAAGAAAAAATAAATCCCTAACCACAATTTATAATCATTTTGAAAATACATTGTTATAAAACTCTTAATGGTGACACAATATATTTTACACCTTTTCTTGATTAAAATACAGAAATTTAAAAATTGATAATTTTTTACTTAAGTAAGAGAGTACCTATTTTTGAGTTAATTTAAAAGGTTAAATTTATATGCCTCTGTTGAATTTTTTAGAAAGGTTTGGCCTTTTGGAATTTTAAATCAAATTTTAATAAGCGAAACAGAATTATTTTAGTGTCAATTAGTTATGTTTGCTAGAATGTTTATGAAAATTTGATGAACCTTTTTAAAAAGTCACTAACGCTTTCTAAAAATTTGGACTTAAAAAAAAGTATTTTTCTGATTAAATATGAATATTCTTGATTGATTCAGGATGAAACAATAAACTTAAGTGCTATTTTTGTCTCCGCCATTTTTGCTTGAATAAAATATAAGTATATTTTTGCAGCTATATTGTTACAATTTGTTGCTTTTTTCAGCAACATTGTTAGGGAATGTGTTTATAGCAAGCTTAATTTTCGGTTTGTAAGATATTTCAGCCACCTATAGGCAAGGATAAAATGGTTAACCAATCTTTATAAATATTTTGAAGAAGACATTGCTATTAATATCGAAAGAGAAAGCAACAATAAATCCCTAACCACAATTTATAATCATTTTGAAAATGCATTGTTATAAAACTCTTAATGGTGACACAACATACTTTACACCTTTTCTTGATAAAATACAGAAATTTAAAAATTGATAATTACTTACTTATGTAAGAGAGTACATATATTTGAGTTCATTTAAAAGTTAAATTTATATACCTCTGTTGTATTTTTTAGAAAGGTTTGGCCTTTTGGAATTTTAAATCAAATTTTATAAGCTAAACAGAATTATTTTAGTGTCAACTAGTTATGTTTGCTAGAATGTTTATGATAATTGGATGAAGAGTTTTAAAAAATCACTAAATCTTTCTAAAATTTTGGACTTAAAAAAATTATTTTTCTGATTAAATATGAATATGCAAGATTGATTCAGGATGAAACAATAAACTTAAGTGCTATTTTTGTCTCTGTCATTTTTGCATGAATAAAATATAGGTATATTTTTGTAGCTACGATTTTATAATTTCTTGCTTTTTTTCAGCAACATTGTTAGGAAATGTGTTTATAGCAAGGGTAATTGTCGGTATGTAAGATATTTCAGTCACCAATAAGCAAGAATAACATTGTTAACATAACTAATAAATATTTTGAAAAAGACATTGTTATTAATATTGAAAAAGAAATAATGTATATATTTTCTATTTTATTCCCAGTCACTTTTGATTGAATAAAATATAGATATTTAGAAATTTATTAATTTCTATTTTATCCAGTTAACTGCTTAATGTCTAATTTACACATACTCATTTTGTGGTTCCCTTTAAGTAATCTATTTTTTTTTATATTAAAGGATTTTTTTATTGAATGATTTTAAAAATTGCATTATTTTGGGGTTGTTAGATGATTACTGAATTAACAATAAGCAACAATAAATCCCTATCTATAGTTATAAGCGTTTTGAAAATATATTCTTATAAAATTCTAAACAGAGACAAAACATATTTTACACCTTTTCTTGATTAAAATACAGAAATTTAAAAGTTGATAATTATTTACTTAAGTAAGAGAGTACCTATTTTTGAGTTCATTTGAAAGGTTAAATTTATATGCATCTGTTGAATTTTTTAGAAAGGTTTGGCCTTTTGGAATTTTAAATCAAATTTTATTAAGCTAAACAGAATTATTTTAGTGTCAACTAGTTATGTTTACTAGAATGTTTATGAAAATTTGATGAAGCGTTTTAAAAAATCACTAAATCTTTCTAAAAATTTGGACTTTTTTTAAAAAAAAAAAGCATTTTTCTGATTAAATATGAATATGCCTGGATGATTCCGGATGAAACAAAAAACTTAAGTGCTATTTTTGTCTCCGTCGTTTTTACTTCAGTAAAACTTTTGTACCAGCGTTTTTACAATTTGTTGCTTTTTTTTCAGCAACATTATTAGGAAATGTTTTTGTAGCAAGCTTAATTTTCGGTTTGTAAGATATTTCAGTCACCCAAGTATTTTTCTGATTAAATATACAGAATATTGATTAAAATACAGAAATTTAAAAATTGATAATTATTTACTTAAGTAAGAGAGTACCTATTTTTGAGTTAATTTAAAAGGTTAAATTTATACGCCTCTGTTGAATTTTTTAGAAAGTTTTGGCCTTTTGGAATTTTAAATCAAAATTTAATAAGCTAAGAGTCAACTAGTTATGTTTGCTAAAATGTTTATGATAATTTAATGAACCGTTTTAAAAAATCACTAAATCTTTCTAAAAATGTGGACTTAAAAAAAAGTATTTTTCTGCTTAAATATGAATATGCCTGATTGATTCAGGATGAAACAATAAACTTAAGTGCTATTTTTATCTCCGTCATTTTTACTTGAATAAAATATAGGTATAATTTTGTAGCTATATTTTTAAAATTTGTTGCTATTTTTCAGAAGCATTGTTAGGAAATGTGTTTATAGCAAGTGTAATTATCGGTTTGTACGATATTTCAGTCAGCGATAAGATAGAATAACATTGTTAACTAAAATAATAAATATTTTGAAGAAGGCATTGCTATTAATATCGAAAGAGAAACAATGCATTTATACTCTATTTTATTCCCAGTGACTTTTTCTTGAATAAATTATAGATATTTAAAAATTTAGAAAATTTTTATTTTATCGAGTTAACTCCTTGAAGTCTATTTTACACATATTTAATCTTTTTGCGGTTTCTTTTTAGTTATCTATTTTGTTATATAAAAGGATTTTTTTATTGAATGATTTTAAAAATTTCGTAATTTTGGGGTTTTTAGATGATTATTGAATTAACAATATACAACAATAAATCCCTAATTACATTTTATAAGCATTTTGAAAATACATTGTTATAAAAATAAGGTGACACAACATATTTTACACCTTTTTTTGATGAAAATACAGAAATTTAAAAATTGATAAGTATTTACTTAAAACAATTTAGCAATAAAATTATATTTTACTCACATCTAATTGTTTTGGTTCTTTTTTTATAGTTTGTGCCTATTTATCCAAAGCAGCTTTTTTTGAAATATTTATATGAGAAATCGTAATTTTCTTTGTTTAAAAACATTTTTAATCACCTTTGAGAGATAATAACTTAAATAAAGAATTAATCTATTAAATTTAAAACTATTAAGTTCTAGATAGGGTGAAAAAATATATTTATATATTATTTTTTATTCATTTACTTTTGCTTTAATGAGATATTTTGCATTAATGAGAGGTACTTTAAATTTAATTAGTTTTTTACTTTAGACAATTTACTAGTTAATGACAATTTTACACATATTTAATCTTCTTTGTATTTTTAATCTCGCTGTATTTTTCAACAAATGTTTTTTATAGACTGTGTTTACAGAAAGCGTAAATTTTAGTTTGTTAAAAGATTACTGAATCATCTACAAGCGTGAGACAATATATTTTCTATGCTGCATTTCTACAAAAAGCATATAAATTTTATTAAGAAATATATAGCAAAGGGCATTAACAAAAGATTTATATGCACTCGTATCTCTGCTTCAGCAAACACAAAATAATACAAAAAACTGCTAAATTATAACTTTAGCTTACAGCTTAAAAAGATTGAAAACTAATTTATAGGTCCATAGATTCACGCAAAAAATTTTATTGCTTTAAACAAATTGTGCACTTTAAATATACGTGTTTTAAATAAATTTAATGTTTTTCTTCCTCATTTATTATCTGTTATTTTTCAAGAAAGTTTTTATAAGAATATAGTATAAATGATACTATATCACCAATTTTTTACAACGCTACTCAAATTTTTGCAATGTTGATCAAGTTTAAAATGATTAATACTTATGTCTACTTTTAATGTAAAACTAAAACGTTTTTACTATTTTTCCTAATCAATTTTTCTGAGGTACTCATTACTCTTGTTTTTTCATACTGATTTCGGTGCTTTATATACTATCTATCCTGTACGCATTAAACAGTTGTAAAAAGTTTAAAGATGTGGACATTTATATAAATTTAAAATGTATTTCTACATTTTTCCCACACTAGCATACTGGTATGTATATATATATATATATATATATATATATATATATATATATATATATATATATATATATATATATATATATATATATATATATATATATATATATATATATATATATATATAAATATATATATATATATATATATATATATATATATATTATATACATATATATATATATATATATATATATATATATATATATATATATATATATATATATATATATATATATAT
>CM063506.1:115437680-115450180 GCA_032207245.1 Pardosa pseudoannulata | reverse complement strand
TTGTTTAAGTTTTTTTTGAATGTTAAATTTGATGTTTATTTAAGATAAAATATTTAATAAAGGTATAATATTTAATAATAGAGAGCATTTGCTTAGTGGAAAACTATATTTTAGCTAAATTTCGTTCATTAGCAATTATATATAAAATTTATTGGTTATTCTGAACTGTTATGATAAATGATTTAGATAAATTTATTTCAATTATATCATTCTAATAAGCCACTTATTTCTTAGTAAAATAAATACTAAACAAACAAAAATAAGAATTTCATTAAGGTAGGTAAATTTTTTTTTGTATTTAATACGTTATTATTTGATTATATAATTTTTTTAGCATTAAGTAACTTATTAATTTCTTTTTTAATCCTCTGTAAATATTTTATGCATGTAATTTAATTTATTTTTTTATAAATTTATTATCAATCTATTATTTTATGAAAAGATAAAAAAACATAAATAAAAATAAACTGCTTTTATATAATTAATTTTACTTTTCTCAAAAGTTTTCTAAACAGACCAGAAATTTTATATAAAAAATAAATTGCTGTTATAAGTGTTTTAATGCATATGATGCATTTTGTCTTTAATATGACTTTAATGCCCGTTATTTTAATTCATTATACTTTTAATTTACTTTCAGTTTCTGAAGTTATTGGAAGCTAGTTATTATCAACTTATCAAAATAAATTGCTTTTCAAAATCGTTAACCGTTTTGAAATGATTCCTAAACAGAGTCTAAAACATTTTATACTAAAAATAATCAAGTGTTATGTATCGTTAATTGTGTACAATTACCGTTTAAAGATTGTTTTGATTATTTTCTGTCTTAAATTTAATTGAGACATAGAGACGAAGCACTTTTGTTGTTTCTTATAGGTTTTGTTTAATTTAAGATATTAAATTTTTGAAACTCTCAGCGTTTTTACTTAAAACATTTTCATACTTTTTCTTGTAAACTAATATAATTTATTATATTCTATAATTTTTAAAAAATATTAATGGTTATTAAAACATATTAAACATGCATTTTAAAATAATTTCTTTACATTTAACTGTATTTTCTTGTAATGATTTCTAAATATGAATTAAAAATTTTATATTATATATACTCATCCGTTATATATGATTCAGGGTATATAAATTTTGCTTTTCAAGCTTCCTGTTCTAATTTGAGTTTAAATATAACATTTAAATACATAGTAATTAAATACAGTACGTTAATCATTTATAATTTATGTTATTTAATGTGATTTTATGATTTTTTATCCTAATATCCGTACTATTATTCCATTTATAGTATGTGTTATACATTTTTACTCGTGGTAAATTATTTAAATTTAATATCTTCCTCAAATTTATTTTAAATAACTTTAATTACAAAAACTCGGCTTCTACTTTAAGAATATTTCTATAATTACTTTTATTTTCCTGAAATAAATTCACAATCTGAAATTTAATTCAAAATTTTATTTGTGTTTTATAAGATTTAACGTACACATATTATTATTTAAATATCATATTTTCCTTTCTATTTGAAATTTAAATCTAAATATGGAATTTAAAGGAAGATATATAACATTATTGAAATTTTATAAAATATGTAGTTTTCGATAAAGTTATTTAACTTAAATATTTGAACCTACTTTTATAAAGTGTGTAAATTATTTTATAGGAGATAGTTGATTTAAAAATATATTTATTATTTAGTTACGAATTAAGGATTATTTAGTCTTTAGACTTAGCTGAAAATAAAACATACACCTTTGAAGTAGTTTAATGTACGGCCTTTGTTTTCGAGAGCTACAACTGAAATTTCAAAATACAAGTGTGAATGTAATTTTAATTGAATTGCGACCAACATTTAATACACATACTTTCTATAAATCTAAATAAAATAAACATTTATTAATTGCTTTTTATTTTAATTAAACATTTAAATGTGATTAAACTTCCTTTTGTGATTAATAAAATATTTAATTGCATATTTATAATTCAGTTAGTTTAACATTAATTATAAAGCCTTTATTCTTAGAATATCTATGCTAAATTATTCATCTTTCTCATTACATTTACGGTTAAACTTAATGCATTCAATGTGTTTTCTTGTAACAATAATTTTAATTATTTTACCTGATCGTGAACTATGAATAAAGATTTGTATTTTCCCTCATTTCTATACTATTTTATTTGGTGTTATAAGAACGTATTTATAAATTTATTTTCTTACCAGTGTTCCAAATTGTACTTACTTTATTAGTAATTTTTCTTCAGTTTGTATCATATGAAAAATTCAGTTAGTTTAACATTAATTATAAAGCCTTTATTCCGAGAATATCTATGCTAAATTATTCATCTTTCTTATTATATTTACAATTAAATGAATTCAAGGTGTTTTATTGTAACAATAATTTTTATTCTTTTATCTTTTCGCGAAACTATGAATAAAGATTTGATTTTTTCCCTTGTTTATATACCATTTTATTTAGTGTTATAAGCACGTATTTTTAAATTCATTTTCTCACCAATCTTCCAAATTATTCTTTCATTATCAGTAATCTTTTATTTAGTACTATTGTACTAGGTTATTTAGTACTATGTACTATTTTATTTAGTGTTATAAGGAAGTATTTTTAAATTCATTTTCTCACCAGTCTTCCAAATTATTCTTACATTATTAGTAATGTTTTATTTAGTACTATTGTACTATGTTATTTAGTACTATGTACTATTTTATTTAGTGTTATAAGCACGTATGTACTATGTTATTTAGTACTATGTACTATTTTATTTAATTTTATAAGAACGTATTTTTAAATTCATTTTCTCACCAGTCTTTCAAATTATTCTTACATTATTAATAACGCTTTCTTCAATTTGTACCATATGAATTACTGCTGAAAAAAGTATACTGTTAGTGTCAATTGCATTATGTTAAATGTTTTGATTGTTATAGTTATTTACTCTGTCTTTTATTAAAGGAAAAAAGTACTATTATCTTTTTAAATTTATTAAATATTTGATTGTATAATACTAATTGAATTAGTGTATCAAATATTTATAGCACATGAAATACTGTTGAAAATTAATGTAGTGTAAATATGAATGACATGCCGTTTACTCTACTATTACAGGAAGAAACTACAATTAATCTATATTTACGTATTAATATTTTTTATGCTTGATTGTAATTGAATTAATGTAATAAGTATCATGTAACTTGACTTACGGTTTTAAATAGTGATTTAATTGTGCTAACAAATATTTCTAACAATATTTTCAATTATTTTATCAATACGGAAGAAATTATTGATTTTAAGTTTATATTTTCTCATATATTAATATTTAATTGAGTATGTGTTTTATACCTAATTTTTCAGAGCAACAGTGAAAAAATTATGCTTATCTAACAGTAATGTTTCTTCTTACTTACAATACATGAAGAATTGTTTTAAAGTAATACAGCATAAATATTTAACATGAAAATTATTTATTTAAACCACCTATGCAAAAATTCAATATTCACATACATCTATTAAAAACTATATTTAAAGTATTTCAATACAGTTAATTAACTTTTATATAATGCCACTGAGAAATGTTTAAAGCCAGTTAAAAGGCTGTTAACAGTTAAAAGGTTTTATATTTTCTGTAGAGCTTTCTAAATACTTATGTAATACACTGATATTATTTCTGGTATTTTAATGGATAATTTAGAGAAAAAATTAAACATGTATATAGTGTAATATAATTTCTAGACTACTGAAGCATATCATTGTTCATATTTTTAATCCCATTTAGGAATCATTCCCTTTGGCTAATTTAACTTTTTATTCGTAATTACAAATTCTTTTCGATGTTCTCAGTCTTGATATTCGTATGAAGATTTTTAGGTAGTTAAGATTTTGATATATAAATAAATAGCGCATTTCGTAATTGAAAATGTTGAAAATATTTTTGAAGAATAAACATCTGGTAACTTTTTAGAGAATTAACCTTTGAGCAATACGTCATAGTCAACTAGCAAATGTTTCTTTCTCGATGTTTCGTATTATTTGAGTTCGTTGAATTATTCGGATGAATTGAATTTGTACAATTATTTTAATTAATATTATAGTGTAGAGTCTATTGGGTTTCAGTATGTATGTTCATTTACATTTAGGATTCATTAACTTTGGTTTATTTAACTGTTTATTGAATTCAAGTTAAATATTCAAATATTCGTAATTATAAATTATTTTCGATGTTCTCAGTATTAATATTCGAATGAGGTTTTATAGGTAGTTAATTTTTTGATATACACATAAATAGAACATTTCAAAAATAATTTTTACCAATAAATATCTGGTAAATTTTGAGAAAGTTCAACTTTGAGCAATACGTCATACACAACTAGCAAATGTTTCTTTCTCGATGTTTCGTATTATTTGAGTTCGTTGAATTATTCGGATGATTTGAATTTGTAGAATTATTTTAATTAACATTATAGTGTAGAGTCTATTGGGTTTGAGTATGTATGTTCATTTACATTTAGGATTCATTCCCTTTGGTTGATTTAACTGTTTATTGAATTCAAGTTAAATATTCGAATATTAGTAATTATAAATTCTTTTCGATTTTCTCAGTCTTGATATTTGAATGATACTTTTTAGGTGGTTTAGTTTTTGATATACACATAAAAAACACATTTGAAAAATATTTTTTAATAGTAAATATCTGGTAAATTTTGAGAGAGTTCAACTTTGAGCAATACGTCATACACAACTAGCAAATGTTTCTTTCTCGATGTTTCGTATTATTTGAGTTTGTTGAATTATTCGGATTATTTGAATTTGTAGAATTATTTTAGTTAACATTATATTGTTGAGTGTATTGGTTTTGAGTACGTTCATTTACATTTAGAATTCATTCCTTTTGGTTGATTTAACTGTTTATTGAATTCAATTTAAATATTTGAATATTCGTAATTATAAATTCTTTTCCATGTTCTCAGTATTGATATTCGAATGAGGTTTTTTAGGGGGTTAATTTTTTGATATACACATAAATAGAATATTTCAAAAATAATTTTTACCAATAAATATCTGGTAAATGTTGAGAAAGTTCAACTTTGAGCAATACGTCATACACAACTAGCAAATGTTTCTTTATCAATGTTTCGTATTATTTGAGTTTGTTTGAATTATTAGGATTATTCGAATTTGTAGAATTATTAGAGTTGACAGTATATTGTTGAGTCTACTGGGTTTGAGTATGTTCATTTACATTTAGAATTCAATCCCTAAGGTTAATTTAATTGTTTATTGAGTTCATGTTAAATATTCAAATATTCGTAATTATAAATTATTTTCGATGTTCTCAAGATTGACATTCGAATGAGGTTCTGTAGGTGGCTAGTTTTTTGATATACACATAAATAGAATATTTAAAAAAACATTTTTAGCTATAAATATCTGGTAAATTTTGAGAAAGTTCAACTCTGAGCAATACGTCATACACAACTAGCAAATGTTTCTTTCTCGATGTTTCGTATTATTTGAGTTTGTTTGAATTATTCGGAATTTTTGAATTTGTAGAATTATTTTAGTTAACATTATATTGTTTAGTCTATTGAGTTTGAGTATGTATGTTCATTTACATTTAGGATTAATTCCCTTTGGTTGATTTAATTGTTTATTGAATTCAAGTTAAATATTCGAATATTCGTAATTATAAATTCTTTTCGATTTTCTCAGTCTTGATATTTGAATGAGATTTTTTAGGTGGTTAAGGTTTTGATATACACATAAAAACACATTTGAAAAATATTTTTTAACAGTAAATATCTGGTAAATTTTGAGAGAGTTCAACTTTGAGCAATACGTCATAGTCAACTAGCAAATGATTATTTCTCGATGTTTCGTATTATTTGAGATTGTTGAATTATTCGGATGATTTGAATTTGTAGAATTATTTTAGTTACCATTATACTGTAGAGTCTATTGGGTTTGAGTATGCATGTCCATTTACATTTAGGATTCATTCCCTTTGGATGATTTAACTATTTATTGAATTCAAGTTAAATATTCAAATATTCGTAATTATAAATTATTTTCGATGTTCTTAGTATTAATATTCGAATGAGGTGTTTTAGGTAGTTAATTTTTTGATATACACATAAATAGAACATATAAAAAATAATTTTTATCAATAAATATCTGGTAAAGTTTGAGAAAGTTCAACTTTGAGCAATACTTCATACACAACTAGCAAATGTTTCTTTCTTAATGTTTCGTATTATTTGAGTTTGTTTGAATTATTCGGATTATTTGAATTTGTAGAATTATTTTCGTTAACATTAAAATGTTGAGTCTATTGGGTTTGAGTATGTATGTTCATTTCCATTTAGAATTCATTCCCTTTGATTGATTTAAATGTTTCTTGAATTTAAGATAAATATTCGAATATTCGTAATTATAAATTCTTTTCGATGTTCTCTGTATTAATATTCGAATGAGGTTTTTTATGTAGTTATTTTTTTTGATATACACATAAATAGAACATTTCAAAAATAATTTTTACTAATAAATATCTGGTAAATTTTGAGAAAGTTTAACTTTGAGCAATACGTCATACACAACTAGCAAATGTTTCTTTCTCGATGTTTCGTGTTATTTGAGTTCGTTGAATTATTCGGATGATTTGAATTTGTAGAATTATTTTAGTTAACATTATAGTGTAGAGTCTATTGGGTTTGAGTATGTATGTTCATTTTCATTTAGGATTCATTCCTTTTGGTGGAATTAACTGTTTATTGAATTCAAGTTAAATATTCGAATATTCGTAATTATAAATTATTTTCGATTTTCTCAGTCTTGATATTTGAATGGGATTTTTTAGGTGGTTAAGGTTTTTGATATACACATAAAAACACATTTTAAAAATATTTTTTACCAGTAAATATCTGGTAAATTTTGAGAAAGTTCATCTTTGAGCAATACGTCATACACAACTAGCAAATGTTTCTCTCTCGATGTTTTGTATTATTTGAGTTTGTTTGAATTATTCGGATTATTTGAATTTGTAGAATTATTTTAGTTAACATTATATTGTTGAGTCTATTGAGTTTGAGTATGTATGTTCATTTACATTTAGGATTCATTCCCTTTGATTGATTTAACTGTTTATTGAATTCAAGTTAAATATTCGAATATTCGTAATTATAAATTCTTTTCGATGATTTCAGTCTTGATATTTGAATGAGATTTTTCAGGTGGTTAATTTTTTGATATACACATAAATAGAACATTTCAAAATTAATTTTTACCAATAAATATCTGGTAAGTTTTGAGAAATTTCAACTTTGAGCAATACGTCATACACAACTAGCAAATGTTTCTTTCTCAATGTTTCTTATTATTTGAATTTGTAGAATTATTTTAGTTAACATTATAGTGTAGAGTCTATTGGGTTTGAGTATGTACGTTTATTTACATTTTCGATTCATTAACTTTGGTTGATTTAACTGTTTATTGAATTCAAGGTAAATATTCGAATATTCGTAATTATAAATTCTTTTCGATTTTCTTACTCTTGATATTTGAATGAGATATTTTAGGTGGTTAAGTTTTTGATATACACATAAAAAGCACATTTGAAAAATATGTTTCACCAATAAATATCTGGTAAATTTGGAGAGAGTTCAACTTTCAGCAATACGTCATACACAACTAGCAAATGTTTCTTTCTCAATGTTTCGTATTATTTAAGTTTGTTGAATTATTCGGATTATTTGAATTTGTAAAATTATTTTCGTTAACACTATATTGTTGAGTTTATTCGTGTTTGAGTATGTTCATTTACATTTGCCATTTAAACTATTAATAAGTTTTTGTTAGTATGTAATAAGTTCAATGATTCGAAAGCACAACTTAATAGATAAGTTTCGTTGGCTTTTTTACTGTTTATTTTCGATCATTTCCGTAAGAATTTTACACTTCAGATTTGCTATGGAGTCATGATATGTATGTACTAAATGTACTGACAGTACATTATAAATCTATTATAGTGTTATTCCTAATCTTAGTGTCAAACTTTCTAACTATGTAACAAAAGATATTTTAAACGCCGTTGAATGGACAGAAAGAAAACAGTATATAAAGAAAACATTTATTATATTTATTTTAAAAAAAACTTTGACTTTATGAAATTACTTGCAAATTTATGCAATAATAAAAATTTGAATGTTTTCTAATGTTTTCTTAATCGTAGCACGTTATCAAAAAATATTATTTAAATAAGTTTCAAAATCAAAAGTTAGAATTAAACATTTATCCTGAAAGCGATTAAAGTGAAAACTTTAATTATATCTTTAGCACTAAATATACAATTTATGTAAGCACAAGTGCACGTTTATTTATAAAACTCTATAATAGATTTCTGACTGGCTGATATCCTTTAAGTTTTAAGGTCATTAATATGAATGAATAATTGTTGAATTATTAGAATTATTCGAAATTGTAGAATTATTGTAGTTAACATTATATTGTTGAGTATATTGACTTTTGAGTATGTTCATTTACATTAGCCATTTAAACTATTAATAAGCTTTAGTTAGTAAGAAGTTAAATGATTCGAAAACATAATAGATTAGTTTCGTTGACTATTTTACTGTTTATTTTTGTGTATTTACGTAAGGATTTTCCACTTCATATTTGATATGGAAATATTGTAAGTATATAATAAATGACAGAATATTATAAATTTGATATTTACCCGATATTTTTGTTCTCATTTCTAAACTTAGAGGTAAAATTTTCTACTATGTAACGTAAAGCATTTTTTATACTCCGTTGAAGGGACCGAAGTAAAACAGTGTATAAATGAAAATGTATTATATTTATTTTGAAAACAAGTTTGAATTCATAAAATTAATTGGAAATTTATGCAATAATAAAAATTTGTATGTTTTCTACTGTTTTCTTAATCGTAGCATAATACCAAAAAAGATTATTTGAATAAGTTTAAAAATCAAGAATTAAAATTAAGCATTTATCCTAAAAGCGACAAAAGTAAAAACTTTTATTATATCTTCGGTTCTAAATATAACATTTGTGTGATCACAAGTGCAAATTTATTTAAAAAACTCTATAACAGTTATCTGATTATCTGTCTTTAAGCTTTAAGTTCATTAATATGAATAGTTAATTTTTGAATTAATCGGATTATTCAAATTTGTAGAATTATTTTAGTTAACAGCATATGGTTGAGTCTATTGGCGTTCGAGTATGTTCATTTACATTTGCCATTTAAACTATTAATAAGTTTTAGGTAGTATGCAATAAATTAAATGATATGAAAGCATAACTTAATACATTAGTATCGTTGACTTACTGTTTATTTTCGTTTATTTGCTCAAGGATTTTCAACTTCATATTTGCTATGGAAACATCGTAAGTATATACTAAATGTCCTGAGTTAAAGTACATTATAATTTTGACATTTCCCCGATATTTTTGTTGTCATTTCGAAACTTCGAGGTAAACTTTTCTACTATGTAACGTACAGCATTTTTTATACGTTGTTGAAGGGAGCGACTGAAAACAGCGTATAGATAAAAAATGTATTATATTTATTTTAAAAAACAAATTTGACGTTATCAAATTAATTGCGAATTCATGCAATATAAAAAATTTGAATGTTTTCTAATGTTTTATTAATCGTAGCATGTTACCAAAAATGATTATTTGAATCAGTTTAAAAATCAAGAGTTAAAATTAAGCATTTATTCTAAAAGCGATAAAAGTGAAAACTTTAATTATATCTTCGGTACTAAATATACCATTTATGTGAGCAGAAGTACACGTTTATTTACAAAACTCTATAATAATTACCTGATTATCTGACGGCTGATTGCCTTTAAGTTTTAAGTTCATTAATATGAATGAATAATTGTTGAATTATTTAGATTATTCAAACTTGTAGAATTATTTTAGTTAACATTATATAGTTGAGTCTATTGGCGTTTTAATATGTTCATTTACATTTGCCATTTGAATTATTAATAAGTTTTAGTTAGTATGTAATAAATTAAATGATACGAAAGCATAACTTAATAGATTAGTTTCGTTGACTATTTTATTGTTTATTTTCGTTTATTTGCGTAAGGATTTTCTACTTCATATTTGCTATGGAAACATCATAAGTATATACTAAATGTACTGAATGACAGTACATTATAAATTTAAGATTTCCCCGATATTTTTGTTGTCATTTCTAAACTTAGATCTAAATTTTTCTACTATGTAAAGTAAAGCATTTTTTATACGCCATTGAAGGAACCGACGGAAAACAGCGTATAAATAAAAAAAAGTATTATATTTATTTTAAAAATAACTTTGATCTTATCAAATTAATTGCAAATTTATGCAATAATAAAAAATTGAAAGTTTTCTAATGTTTTGTTAATCGTAGCATGTTACTAAAAAAGATTATTTGAATCAGTTTAAAAATCAAAAGTTAAAATTAAGCATTTCTCCTAAAAGCGATAAAAGTGAAAACTTTAATTACCTCTTCGGTACTAAATATACCATTTATGTGAGCACAAGTAAACTTTTATTTAAAAAACTCTATAATATTTATCTGACGGACTGATTGTCTTTAAGTTTTAAGGATATTAATATGACTCGAATTTAGTACTATGACAGATTCTTACAAGCATTTGACATAAAAAATATGTTTAAAACTTTTCAATGTAGATTTTAACAATATGTTTGAGTCTTTTTGTGTGAAGTATAGCCATTTGAGACTAATAAAGGAAATAATTTATCATTTCGATCATGAATCCAACAAGACTCTAATTGATCGTCTTACTCTAATCGATACATAAACAAGAAAAATATAAATTTGCTTTATTGTGTTTTTATTTTATATTTTTTATCAATATGTGTTTTATTGAAATTAAACATAAAGAATGCTAAGCAAACAGAGAGCTGGATTTTTAAACCGGCGTCTGTGATCTCAATTTCCCCTACAGGCATGAAAGTTTCTAGTCTTTTAAATTCGGCTTTAAAGAATTGGTTCCTGTCTAGTAAGCTTTAGTGTAGTAAAAGGTTAAATATAGCATTGCTAATCGATAACGTAGCCAAACTTTCATTATAAAACAAATAAAGTGATAGTAGAGAATGGAGTTAATTTAACCTTCCAAGGATTTTCAGGAATTTTGTGAGATATAAACTTAAATTTTGTAGATTGACAAATCTTCCAAAAATATCCAATGGCTTTATTTTTGTAGCCATAGTAAATACTTATAAACAACTTTCTCTTCCATACGGTCTTTTTGCAGTGAAAACCTCTAACGCATAATTTGTTTGAATTAAAGTGAATATTTAATACATTAAAAAATGAACACAGTAATTTTCAATATTAGTCAATGATTACTGTTGTAAAAATATACACAGACTATTCACATTAATGTGGTCACTTGTCAAAATCCAGACTAATTACCTTTTGCAGAGCCGACCACTGCGAAATATTCAGGAAAAGAGTCCATCAGAATTCCTGAATATGTTCATTGGTATGTTGAGCCATACCGATTGCAGTGCTTTGGCCTACTTCGCTAGTTTCCATGTGTGAGGATCCATGGTGAAAACAAACCAATAGAGTCAGCCCCACAGATTCTTGATTGGGTTCGAATCCTGGGAATTTGCTGGCCAAGGGAGTAAGGTAAACTTATCCTGGCGCTGTTTGAACCACTCATTTACACTTCGAGCTTTATAGCATGCCACCTTGTCCTGCTAGTAGATGTCCTCATCCTAAGGAAACACAATTCGCATGTTGGGATGAATATGGTCTGCAAGAATAGATGCATATTTGTGTTGATCCATCGTGCCTTCCACAATGATGAATCAATCCTTAGAGTACCACGAAAATATATTCATCATACCATAATGCTTCCTCCCCCAGCTTGGACACAATTTTTTGCAGGATGTCTGCTTTTAGACGTTTCAGGCCATATACACTAACGTGTTTCATCGGAAAAATATGATTAAGTCCACTTTAGAACTTTCAGTTTCATACGATGAAAACATATATAGGTACAGTCAGTATAGGTATTAACCAACCCTCTTTTGCGGAACGGTCAACAACAGTCAACAACAGTCAGTATAGGTATTAACCAACCCTCTTCTGCGGAACGGTCGCTGAACCATCATACTGTTGGTAGGCTCTTGGTTTATATGGGCAGTCAGTTGCTCACGAGGGAAAACATCATTTTATTTCTTGCGAAACAATTATTACACATGCTTAAAATAATTAGAAATATTCCTTTTGATAATGTTTTCTAGCTTACAAATGTAAAATAAACTAAAATATGCAATAAAAATATGATATTTTTTTTGATTGAATTCGTGAAAAACATGAAACTGTTAAGGGGTTAACATCATGAGACAAAATAAGATATATATTATATAAGCGGAAAGGAGAAGCTATGAAACTTAATCACTGATTTTGACATTCTCTTTTCC
>CM063506.1:115420180-115430180 GCA_032207245.1 Pardosa pseudoannulata | reverse complement strand
TAATTTAATAGAAGTTTCAAATCTATGAAAATAAAAATATCTATCTTCTTTCGGATTTGTAACAGATTTCAAGAAGCACACTCGCTGCTTAAAATTTCATCTGTCAATCCTTACTCCCTGTTTCTAAAATCATACCTTCAGGTTTGCTGGATTTGGCATCTATTCAATATTTGCCAATAAAATAAAAAAAGAAGAAATATTCTCTGTAAAAGCAATAAATGTCAGTCTAGATTTAGAGGTTTTAAAAATAGTGTCAAACTGCTTTTAACACTGCATTTTTTTTTCTTTCACCCTAAATTTATAGATTCAGTGTTTGTAATAATGATTTAAAGACATAATATTGATTTGAATATAAAATTGTTTAGTAGACATGTGTTTAGTTTCAAACCCTACTGTATAGGAAGAAGAGTCTATTAAATGTGAGATGTATTTAACTTGAACTTTTTGTATTATTTATAATTTGTAGTATGCTCTTCTTTATATAAAATGTGTACTTTTATTGTCTATCTAGGTCTGTAAAATATAGTGTTATATTCCCTTTAGGATTTGTAAAGTATTCAACAATGCCGATGTTTTATAAGTCACCTGTGAATTTGTATTCTTTGTTTCAAATGTGTAATTTGTTGCTGGATTTGTCACTTTTTCAAAATTTGTCACTCAAAAAAGTGAAGAAAATAATTTTTTAATAAAACCTATCATTCCGGATTCCAATTCTGTCATCCGAAACTAGAGGTTTCAAAACTAATATCAATAATTTTTAGCATTTTGATTATTTCTTATTAAATTTGAAATGTTAGCTCTGGAAAAAAGTTTGACAGCGAATTTTAAATAATTTTAAACATGAGGTTATTGTTAAACACATGCTTATTCTGGAGCACAAAATGGCCGAATAAAAAGATATTATTTAATAAAATAGCTTAATAATTAAATTGATTGCGTTTTCATACTCTTTATTTTCTAAAAAAATTATAATTTCTAGGATTTCTTCAATATTTATCAATCAAATAGAAAAACAGAGAATTTATCTACAAAAAGTCTCAAATCGGTTGTTAATTCTTTTTAATATGTGAGTGTTAGTTTATGATTTCTTTACTATTGAACAATGTGCAGATTTCTTGTGAATAGTGAACATTTTTCAGGTTGACTTTCGGTTTTTAGTTCAGGTTGACATGTGATAAGGCTTATTATCGGTTAACAATTTTTCCTTATCACATAAGAAATCCATGATTCTTCAATCAAACGAAATTCACGCTCAATCCGCTGTTTTTCAATACATATACGCTGAAGTTGTGTAAGATCTTTAGTCTGATATGTCACAATTAATAACTTATTTAAGATTTCAATCTTGTTTGAATTTATTTAGTTCTTGTAATATACATCTGTTGTTAAAGTCTCAACATGTGCGTACTAGTTTTAATTTTCTTTTACTGATGAATAATTCAGAGAAAACTTTTCAACTGATTTATTTTAGTTCATCTTACTGGTAATAAGGCTTTTATTCGGTTAACAATTTTTCGCTATTCACAAGTATTCTTCAATCACATCTTTAATTCACACGTATTATTCAATCACATTTTCAATTCACACGTATTCTTCAATCACATCTTCAATTCACACGTATTCTTCAAAAGGAAAAGGATTCCTAAAGTGAACCTCTTGAGTTTTCAACGCTCATATATTGACGTGTGGTAAGGACTTTAGTCTGAAAATGAAAGTTTTAATATGAGTAACTGATTTTAAGATGTCATCTTATTTGGTGCTGATTTAATAAATTAGATTCTTGAAAAGATTCCTGATTCAAATATATCTGATTAGTTTGCACATAAACTTATTTATCTAAAATATATGTTTACTATCGGACTCAATATACCAGAAAAATGAGATCAGTGGTAGCTCAGTCGGTGAAGGTAACTCTCTCGTAACTGGAGGGTTGAAGGTTTGGAGTTCGAGTCTGCCTAAGATCCACCGAGTTCGTTAAAGGTGACTGGGGAGCGTAAAATATGTTCGTGGTCCCAATGTCCTCCAAGTTTTCAATCAATACCTCGGAGGGTGGTAGGCCAAGCTTATGGATCTTCTGCTTGGTTCCTGCTTCAAAATTAGGAGGACCCACTTGAACAAAAATTCGTGATGTTCTTTTTACCACCAAGAGTACACCTTTATATTAATATGGGTAGTGTATGGCTCATACGTACTTGGTTTGACCAAGTGGCATCTGAAACAACAAGACCAACAATAGGAAAATGAAGTTGATAATTAGTTACGTTTTTTTAATTAAATTCTTTGTCTGCAACCAATTAAGAACCTGTTACCACGTCTTTTATTATTAACGCAATATATTTTCATTCGTTTTATAACCCATATAATAATAATTTAAGTTATTTGTCCGTTTGTCCTCAAATTCATGAAGCGGTTGAACCTGGAATGGATAGAGGCATCCATATTGGATTCTTAATGAGTTAGGGTTAGCAAAATTCAATGCGAGTAAAGTTTATCTTCTCCTAAACTATTGATCCGATTCTAAAATAAATTG
Source organism: Pardosa pseudoannulata (assembly GCA_032207245.1). Classification (NCBI taxonomy): domain Eukaryota; kingdom Metazoa; phylum Arthropoda; class Arachnida; order Araneae; family Lycosidae; genus Pardosa; species Pardosa pseudoannulata. Next base: position 115,427,650 of record CM063506.1, on the reverse strand, counting down.
GTAAAAATATGCTTCATATCACAGCAAAAAATACTGTCGTCTTTAAAATGTTCGAAATCCACCTCTTCCCTCCTTTTTGAGCTTTTAATGCCATTATATCACGCCCTATTTTTCCTGGTTAAGATCAGGAGATTAAATTTATCAAATGATAACTAGGTAAAATTCTAGCATTATGATGTCATTCATTTAACCATCTCATTAATCATTTCTTATTTTAAATTATTAAATATCGTCTGCATTAATTTCATATGTTCATCACTAAACTTAGATGGTAAGTAATTTTCTTTTATATTTGGCTTAAATAAGGTACATATGTGATAATTTTAAATTTAATCATCGATTATAAATTTATCACCGGTATTAACAACAAATTCTTCTCATAAAAGTTTAGGAGTCTATTTCACAGACTAGTAAATATCTTGCATTTAAGTTATATATTTTTGAAAATTACGAAGTTTATCCTTTTTTGTGTTTGTTTTTTATACATAACCACACTGTTTGCAATCGATTTGCTAAATTTTGGACAACCAAAACACAAAAACAAACCATTTTTTACCTGCCTCATAGGGTACTTAAATTAAAAATTTTACTGATAGCGTCATATGACATGCTATGTGCTAGTACTTCTATAAAAATATAATACTTTATTATCCTTAATATTTCTAACACATTTTAACAAAGCAAACAAATTGCTTAAAACCCTTTCAATTATTATTCCATATTTTGAAAAGTATACATTCAATGTATTTTAAATTTGTAACTTCTTAGTTTTGCTGTCAGACGAGAAGCTTTAAAAATATAAGAAAATATATCAAGATGCTTTTAAGAATACATTTTGTTTCTGTCGGTTTAAATTATTAAACCCTTTTTTGGTAAATGTGAATGCTTATTTGAATGCACGTTATTGAATTAAGCATAAAAATTTATGAAACATGCTGTTATTTTCGGATACAAAATCACAGAAACAAGAATATGTAAACTGATTAATAACCCTTTATAATTAAATTGAGAACTTAAGAAACGTATCGCATTGAAACGTATTTCAATTTAATTAAAATACGCTTTGATGTTCTTTAACTTTAAAATAAAGGCTATTTTCTAAATCGGGATATTTTTGAATTTGTAACATACTTCGACAAACACACTTTCCTCGAAAACAACATCGGCCAAACTTCATTCCATGTTTATAAAAATATACGTTAACGTTTTCCCGATTTAGTACTTCTCCAACATTTGTCTCTCAAATGATGAAAAAAGAAATGTTCAAGGTAAAGTAATAAATATACCGTCTGGCTAGTAGTAGATGTTTTAAAAGTAATATCAAAATGTTTATAAGTCTGCATATTGTTTATTCCGTTTAAAGAAAATAAAATTTAAGATCAAATTTTTTAAATGATTAAGTAAAGGAGAAAAGAACAATTTCATGTAAGTAATTTTAATAATATATTACTTTATAATATTAAAGATTTGTTGTGTAATCGAGTAATAAATATTTTATGAATTAATTCTAATCAATATAAGTAAAAAATAATGTGTTTATGTGTACCCTATAAGTACTCAAAAATTGTTGACCGATATTGCTGAAGATTTCACAGGTATCATAAGTAACGGAAGTGTTCAAAAATGTATTTAAATAAAATTCGATAGGTACTGTTGCTATCTATTTTGTTTTTTAGTTCAACCTTATATCAATGTATAGATATTTTGGTTGGAGCTAAAAGAGAGAAATTTTGAGCATATGTTCCTATTACGATATATATAACAACACTATGTTAAATTTATAGGGAAATGAATGAAGAAGGTAAAGTTTTCTGAAAGCCAGCTCTTCATAAGAAGGAAATAATTTTTTTCAAGAAATCCTACTCTTCATAAGTTTGAAAATGTTATCTGAAATTAAAATCCTAAAGAGGGGAAATCAGAGAGTGAAAAAACGAGACTGTAGTAAACATATGTTTATGTGTAGTACCTTATATACTCAAAAATGCTCGACCAATTTTGCTGAAGATTTTGCAGGTATCATGAGTACCGGTAGTTTGGAAAAACTGGTTTAAAATAAATTAGATAAGTAGGGCTTTTATTTATATTGCTTTTTAGTTCAGACTAATATCAATATAGAGATAGTTCGGCTTAAGCTAAAAGAGAGAAATTTTGAATATATGTTCCTATTACGATATATATAACAACACTATGTTAAATTTATAGGGAAATGAATGAAGAAGGTAAAGTTTTCTGAAAGCCAGCTCTTCATAAGAAGGAAATAATTTTTTTCAAGAAATCCTACTCTTCATAAGTTTGAAAATGTTATCTGAAATTAAAATCATAAACAGGGGAAATCGGAGAGTGAAAAGACGAGAATTTAGTAAAAAGTAATATGTTTATGTGTACCCTATATACTCAAAAATGTTTGACCAATTTTGCTGAAGATTTTACAGGTAAAATTGGAAGGTTTAATTGGAATTAGATAGGTAGGGCTTTTATTTATATTGCTTTTTAGTTCAGCCTGATATCAATCTAGAGATAGTTCAGCTGAAGCTAAAACAGAGAAATTTTGACTATATGTTCCTAATACGATGTTTGTAATAACACTATGCTAAATTATAGTGATAGGGATAAAAAGGGAAAATATTTCTGAAATTCTGCTCATTATAGGAGGGAGATAATTTTTTTCAAGAAATCCAACTCTTCATAAGTGAAAAAAAAGGATTATCTGAAATTGAAATCCTGAAGAGGGGAAATAGGAGAGTGATAAGATGAGAATTTAGTAAAAAGCAACGTGTTTATGTGTACCCTATATACTCAAAAATTCTCGACCGATTTTGCTGAAGATTTTACCGGTATCATGAGTAATGGAAGTGTTCAAAAACTCGTTTAAATAGAATTAGATAGGTAGGGCTTTTATTTAAATTCCTTTTTAGTTCAGTCTGATATCAGTCTAGAGATAGTTCAGCTGAAGCTAAAAGAGAGAAATTTTGATTATATGTTCCTAATACGATGTTTGTAATAACACTATGCTAATTTTTAGTAATAGGAATAAAAAGGGAAAATATTTCTGAAATTCAGCTCATCATAGGAGGGAGATAATTTTTTTTAAGAAATACAACTCTTCATAAGTGAAAAAAAAAGGTTTATCTGAAATTGAAATTATGAAAAGGGGAAATGGGAGAGTGAAAAGACGAGAATTTAGTAAAAAACAAGTGTTTATGTGTACCCTATATACTCAAAAATTCTCGAACAATTTTGCTGAAGATTTTACAGGCATCATGAGTAACAGAAGTGTGCGAAAACTGTTTTAAATGAAAATCGATACGCAGTACTGTTCTATATTTAGTTCAACCTGATATCAGTCTAAAGATAGTACGGTTGAAGATAAAAGAGATACATATTGAATAGATGTTCCTATTATGATAAATATAATAATACTATGTTCATTTAAAGTGATATGAATGAAGAGGGATAAGATTTTTGAAATTCAGTTCATAAGTTATATTTTGTTTTTTAGTTTAGCCTTATATTAATGTATAGATATTTTGGCTGGAGAGAGAAATTTTTAAACATATGTTCCTATTACGATATATATAATAACACTATGTTAAATTTATAGAGAAAGGAATAAAGAAGAAAAAGATTTCTGAAAGCCAGCTCTTCATAAGAATGAAATTTTGTTTTCAAGAAATCCTACTCTTCATAAGGTTGAAAGGGTTATCGGAAATTAAAATCCTAAAGAGGGGAAATGGGGGAGTGAAAAGACGAGACATCAGTAAAAAGATGTTTATGTGTACTCTTTATGCGCTCAAAAATGCTTGACCGATTTTGTTGAAGATTTTACAGGTATCATGAGTACCGGATGTGTGCAAAAACTGGTTTAAATGAAATTCCATATGTAGAGCTTTTGTTTATCATACCTTTTAGTTCAGACGAATATCAATGTAGAGTTAGTTCGGCTGAAGCTAAAAGAGTGAAATTTTGACTATATGTTCCTATTACGATGTTTTTAATAACACTACGCTAATTTGTAGTAATATTTATAAAGAGGGAAAATATTTCTGAAATTCAGCTCTTCATAGGAAGGAGGTATTATTTTCAAGAAATCCAACTCTTCATAAGTGAAGAAGAGGATTATCTGAAATTGAAATCCTGAAGAGGAAAAATAGGAGAGTGAAAAGACGAGAATTTAGTAAAAAGTAATGTGTTTATGTGTAGCCTATATACTCAAAAATTCTCGACCGATTTTGCTGAAGGTTTTACAGGTATCATGAGTAACGGAAGTGTGTAAGAACTCATGAAAATAAAATTGGATAGGTAGTTCTGTTGTTTAACTTGTTTCTTAGTTCAGCCTGATATCAATCTAGAGATAGTTCGGCTGAAGCTAAAAGTGAGATATATTGAATATATATTACTATTACGATGTGTGAAATAAGACTATGTTAAAGTGGTATGAAGGAAGAAAGAAAATATTTCTGAAATTCACCTCTTCATAGGAGGGATATAATTTTTTCTAGAAATCCAACTCTTCATAAGTGAAAATAGGTTTATCTAAAATTAAAATCCTGTTCATGGAAAATGAGAGAGTGAAAAGACGAGTATTTAGTAAAAATCAATATGTTTATATGTATCCTATATATACTCAAAAAATTCTCGACCGATTTTGCTGAAGATCTGAAAGGTATCGTGAGTACCAGAAATGATCAAAAACTGGTTTAAATGAAATTCGACAGGTAGTGCTGTTGTTTTTCTTCTTCTTTAGTTCAGCCTAATATCAATGTAGAGATAGTTCGGCTGAAGCTCAAAGTGAGATATATTGAATATATATTCCTATTGCGATGTATGTAATAAGACTATGTTAAAGTGGTAAGAATGATGAAAGAAAATATTTCTTAAATTCCTCTCTTTATAGGAGGAAAATAATTTTTTCAAAAAATCCATCTCTTCAAAAGTGATAAGAGGTTTATCTGAAATTCAAATCCTGAAGACGGGAAAGGGGAGAGGGAAAAAACGGGAATTTAGTAAAAAGCAATATGTTTTTATGAAACTTTTATATACTGAAAAATTTCTTGATCAAATCTGTTGAAGATCTTACAGGTATCATGAGTAATGGCAGCATTCAAAAACTTTTTAAAATAAAATTCTATGAGTAGTATTGTTTTTTATCTTGTTTTATTAATTCAGCCAAAAATCAATGTAGGGATAGTTTGGAGGAAGCTAAAAGAGAGAAAAAATTAATATATGTTCCTATTACGATGCATGTAATAACACTATGTTAATTTATAGGGATACGAGTGAACAGGGAAAAGAAATTTTGAAATTCAGCCCTTCATAGGAGGGAAATGATTTTTTTCAAAAAATCCAATTTTTCTTTAGTAGAAAAGATTTATCTGAAATTCAAAGCATAAAGAGGGGAAATGGGAAAGTGAAAATACAAGAATTTACTGGAAACATTGTGTTTATGTGTACTTTACATACTCATAAATACTAGACCGATTATGCTGAAGATTTTACAGGCATCATAAGTAACGAGACTGTTCAAAAACTGGTTTAAAAGGAAATTCTATAAGTAGTGCTTTTGTTTTTCTTGCTTTTTAGTTCAGATAATATCAATGTAGAGATAGTTCGGCTGAAGCTCAAAATGAGACTTATTGAATACATGTTCCTATTACGACGTATGTAATAAGACTATTTTAAAGTGATAAGAAGGAAGAAAGAAAATATTTCTGAAATTTATCTCTTCATAGGAGGATAATAATATTTTCAAGAAATCCAACTCTTCATCAGTGAAAAAAGTTTACCTGAAATTCAAATCCTGAAGAGGCGAAATGGGAGAGTGAAAAGATCAGAATTTAGTAAAAATCAATATGTTTATATGTATCCTACATATACTCAAAAATTTCTCGACTGATTTTGCTGAAGATCTTACAGGTATCATGAGTAACAGAACTATTCAAAAACTGGTTTAAATGAAATTTCACAGGTAGTACTATTGTTTATCTTGTTCTTTAATTCAGCCTGATATCTTAGATAGTTCAGCTGAAGCTAGAAGAGAGATATATTGAATATATGTTTCTATTACGATGTATGTAATAAGAACAAGTTAAACTTAAAGTGACAAGAATGAAAAGGGAAGATATTTCTGAAATTCAGCTCTACGTAAGAGAGAATTTTTTTTCAAAAAATTACACTCATCATAAGTGAAAGGTTTATTTGAAATTCAAATCCTGAAGAGTGGAAATGGGAGACTGAAAAGACGAGAATTTCCCATTGACAAATTAATCTCTTAGCCATTTTCATCAATTTCTTTTCTGACACAAAGTAAAGCTTCAAAGAAGGGTGCCTATTTTTACTTTTCACTGAAAATATCAGTTTGACATTAAATGTAACTTTATACATATCATTTTGAATTAAGTTTTGAAAGGGGAAATAGTAAATTTCTAGATTTATTATAATACACTGTTTGTTTAAAATAGCTATATATATATATATATATATATATATATATATATATATATATATATATATATATATATATATATATATATATATATATATATATATATATATATATATATATATATATATATATATATATATATATATATATATATATATATATATATATATATATATATATATATATATATATATATATATATATATATATATATATATATATATATATATATATATATATATATATATATATATATATATATATATATATATATATATATATATATATATATATATATATATATATATATCTATATATATATATATATATATATATATATATATATATAAACAATGTCCAAAATATCCCCCACGCATATGGAAGTATGCATGCCCCCATCGTGGAAAGGTTGACAGTACAAGGTCTAGAATCATAGTGTCCACAAAAGTTAATTAATTGTGGAGATCAGCAAGTAGGTCCATTTCTGAAATAACTGGGTCTCCACAAACGAATTTCTTTAGATGTCACCATAGGGAGAAATCTAAAAAGTTAAGATCGTGGTGACCATGAAACAGGACACTGATACCCAATCCAGCGGCCTACATTGTAGATATCAAGATGATGATCCTAAAGAGATGTGAAGTGCGCCAGAGATTCATAATGCTTTAACCACATGTCACATACTGCTGCTAAGTGTAATTCATCCAGGACATCGCTTAAAAGATCCAGAAGATATATCAAGTACGAAGGGCCCGTGAGCCATTTAGGCAGAAGATATGGTCCAATTACTCGGTTGCCTCGCATGCCGTCCTTTGCAATTACAGACCAAAGTCAAGATATCTCTGCGCCTGGATTGCATGCGGATTGGAGGCAGATCACGTATGAAATTCGTGACTATTGAAGACTCCATCTCGGATGAATCTTGCTTCAACCGTCCACAGGATAAGTGTACATGTTGTGTCTTCATGTTGTTGCGATAATCATTCACAAAAGTCAGTGAGTAGGTGAAAATCATCTGGATAGAGAAT
>CM063506.1:115410180-115415180 GCA_032207245.1 Pardosa pseudoannulata | reverse complement strand
ATTTTGTAATGCTTCGGGTATTTCGGTAATAAGCTGTATCAAACAGAAAACACTTGTTTTCTTTTCACGTTTCTAATTTGAGTGTTGCTTGATATTAAATTAAAGTTTTTATATTAAAATGTTTGAGAGCTGCAAAATGATTTTTCTAAATTTCCTAATACTTCCTATTGATGGAAAGGAGTGAATATTTGTTTCACACCTTATAAGGACTGCAATGTTTGATATGATAGAATTTCAGTAATGTGTAAGAGATACTACGTCTAAATTTATAACAAGTTATATTGAAGCATGCAAAATGTAGAAATATCTTGAAAAGTAATTTAACCTGTACCTGCTGGAAATTGTCAGGGATGTATAAACAAGAATATCATAAATTGTTTGGAAGTGTTTATAAGGAAGAGTCACAGAGGTTCATCTGGAGTTTATCAGGAGATGCAGATCCACCAGGAGGTCCAAAAAATTGTAGTTATATCTCAACCCTCATTATTACTGAAGCATATGACATGTACAGTAGGGAATATAACATTAAGGATAAAGTTTTGATGTTGAATGATGTAAATTGGCCTGACGAATTGGGTATCTTTCTGATTTCCCGAAAGATTTAATTGATCTTGTCATTGATTATTTTTTAAGGTGATAGAATTTAAGTAAAGCGTAAGAGATTCATCTTCTTCATCAGCCTGTTTACAGGCCAAGGCCGTCTCCGCGAGCTTCTTCCGCCTGACTCTATCAAAGACAGTAGATCGCCAATGATGGACTGCCAGTTCTCTTAAATCCCTCTCTACAGAAATTTACCATCTGGTAGGGGGTCTTCCTTTTTTTCGCTTGCCTTCAATTTTTTAGAAGGGCACTAGTTTATTTGGGTTAGAACCTTCATATCTAAAAAGGTGTCCAGCCGTCTGATACTGCTAACCTTAATAACTTTGACAATATCTGGTTCTTTTAATCTATTTCATAATTATATTGAAGTCTATAGACATCACTTTGTTTAAATGCTCCAAAGATTTTTTTAAAGTATTTTTCTCTCAAAAATCAATAAGTTATCTTTTTCATATTTATTTAATGACCAGCAGCACTAGCTGCCATATAGAACAATAGGTCTCATTAAGGTTTTATATAAATTAACTTATGTCCTGACATTAATACATTTAGATCTGAAGTGGTTTCTCAACCCATAAAACCACTTGTTTGCCATATGTAACTTGCTGTTTACTTCAAGTTTTATATCATTAGTATTACTGGTGACTGTTCCAAGGTACTTAAATTGTTGTACACTTTCAAAAGTAAAATTATTGATTTTCAAAGGAGATAAATCATAATATTTCTGTGTTACAGCCAAAAATTTTGTTTTCTTTCGGTTGATAGTGAGACCCATTCCTCTTGCAGGCTCCTCGAAAGATTAATTACAATTACTGCAATTACAAAACAGTAATTTAAACTAAAATTTAATTACATTCAATTACTGCTTGTTCTGTTCTGCCAATGACAAATGTGTAAGAGATACTGCGTCTAAATTTATAACAAGGTATCTTGAAGCATGCAAGATGTCGAAAGATCATGAGAAGTAATTTAACCTATACCTGCTGGAAATGGCAGAGATAAAGAAGAATATCATAAATTGTTTGGAAAAAGGGAAATGTATAGTTGAAAATGATATCACATTTCCTCATAGATGAATATTTCAAATTGAAATGTAAAAGTTCATCAGGAGGTCCAGAAAAGAATAGTTATGTGTCAAAGTTATGTCTTAATATTAAAATGATTGAGAGCTGTAAAATGTTTTTCTATAAACGGTCTTCTTGTAAACGGTAGTTGGAGAAAATTTGTACAGTAGTTGATTACAACATGTTTATTTTTCTAGAATAATGACATAAACTAGGGTTGTAGACGTCTAAAGAATGTTGCATTATTATGTTACATCATTACTTTTGCAGATAAATACGATAAAGTTTGATTGAATTCTTAATATGTCTATATTTCTTACCTTTTTTCCTGAATCTCTCAGGAATTCCTTCAACCTCTGATTCTCGGAAGGTATCAGAGCGCTATCGATTGGGAATTGAGAACTTAGGAATTTCATCCCGAATGCCAGAGTTGAGGGATTAAATATTGCTCCTACAACGAGAGTAAATAAAGCTTTAAACTAAATATCTTGATTTTCTAGAAAAGTAGTTTATTTTGTAATGCGTTGGGTATTTCGGTAATAAGCTGTATCAAACAGAAAATATTTGTTTTCTTTTCATGTTTCCAGTTTGAGTGTTTTCCAAATACTTCCTATTGATGGAAAGGAGTGCAGATTTGTTTGACACCTTATAAGACCTTCAATGTTTGAGATGATAGAATTTAAGTAATGTGTAAGAGATACTGCGTCATATTTTATAACAAGGGATCTTGAAGCATGCAAGGCGTAGAACGATCACGAGAAGCAATTTAACCCGTACCTGCTAGAAATTGTCAGAGATAGATAAACAAGAATATTTGGAAAGAAAAAACAAAAGAGGAAAAAGAGAAAGATAAACAAGAGTTGTTTGGAAAAATGGAAATGGATAGTGGAAAATGACAGCACATTTCATCATAGAATCAGATTTCAAATTCAAATGTAAAAATTCATCAGGAGGTCCAAAAAACAATAGTTATGTCTCAAAGCTCTTTATTACTGACGCATATGACATGTACAGTAGTGAAAATAACATCAAGGATAAAATTTTGATGTTGAACGATGTAAACTGACCTGACGGATTGGGTACTTTTATGATTCCCCTCAAAGATTTAATTGATCTTTGGTGATCTTCAGAAAATGTTAATACTGAGTATATATTGAATAATGTGGTATATTATATTTTTTGACAATTTGAAAGAATATTAATTCTAAGGAATGTACTAGATAAATAAATCTAATTCAGTGTCCTCTAGGGTGATGATCATCCAATTATCTAGGCACAAAATATATGATCATTGTTACTTGTTACAGGTGGATACAACAATCAAGTCCATGAAACAAAATGCTTTAGAAGTTGGTGTAAAGAGCTTAAGGGTAATGTTAAACAGGTTGCAAATGTGTTCTTTTAATTTTAACAGTTTTGAAAATTTAATGGAATAATGTGTAAATTATATAAAACACTAATATATTCAGTAAGAGATCAATAAAAAACTATTTCACGTATAATAGTTTTTATTAATTATGATGTTTTAAAATCAAAATATTTAAATAATAATTCATATCAAAAGTTTATTCTTCTATTAACGATTTGTGTATGTTAAGGAATATTTTACCAGATGATGGAACAATAACTATATCGTTTGTAGAGCAAGTGATAATTTAGGTTTCAAGTGTATCGATAATTTACCATACAATTAGACATCGAGAACAAAAATGTTATAAAAGTGTAGTTTTGTTTAACTGAGTGCGCTTTTAATGATCAAACACTCATAAAATTATGTTGAATAATGTGCAGGAAAATTTTATTGATAATATAACACTGCACGCAATCTTTACGCATCTGAATTGGATTTGCGATTAAAATACAGGGTTATACCAAATAATATATTTATTTGAGAATATTCTGCAACAGCATTTTACATATAACTTTAATTACCGTTTTCATTTTTTCACTGCAGCATAAAAATCTGAAAACATAAAATAAATACTAGTTGAATGAGAGATAATATAGTGGCAGGATTTTTGAAGATATGCATTAGTATGAAACTATAAGAAAATTCGAAAATAATGAACTTATTTCTAAAAGATAATCGTAATGTATAAAGCATATATTAGTATTAGCAAATGTAAAAATGTAATACTTAGTAATGAATGGGAAAACAGTTAAAACGTTTCTTTTAGGAAATATTTCTAATAACCTAATGAAAGGAAATAATGGCAGTACTTTTTTCACTCTAATTACAAGCCACACAATATTCGTGAAATAATTTAAAAGTTTTATTGGGTTTAAGTGATGTTTATGATGTTTATATTCTGTGCAATTTCGTATTTGTTTTAAGCAGAAAATATTTAAGTAATAAATAAGTTTTATGTTTGCGTCCCTAACAAGAATAATTTATCATTGTTATTAATTTTACTTACCAAAAATAGTGAAGTAAAAGACTAAAATCCTTTAAAATCATTAGATGGCAATACAAAAAGATTTAAGAAATGAGAAATAGAATTCCCAAAGTATTTCTCAAAAGGTTAGTATAGGATAAGCATTTTATACGATCAACCACCTGTATTGTTTAAGTTAAAATGTTTATAACAGTTCTTATACTAATTTTAAATTTCTGTAAATTTTCCATTTCCAGATCTGGATGAAAGTCTTAAGGGAAATTCAGTCTTAATATTTAAAGAAAATAGATAACAATGTTACATAAAATATTTACAAAGTAAAATTTACCAAAAAAAAAAGAACTGTTGAATAATTTTGTAAATCTTTTCATAAAAATTTTTAAAAATATCCTTCTATAAAACTAAACTCCACATTTCATATGAAACACATCAGTGTCTTGGTTCATGTTTAGTATTTGGGCAAAAATATAACTGAATATCAAAGTTAATTTTTGTTATTAAAATTTTAATTTTACTTAGGAAAATAATTAAGTAAAAGGCTAAAATCCCTTAAAATCATTAAATAGAAACACAAAAATATTTAAGAAATGAAAAATGGAATTTCCAAAGGATGCCTTGAAGAATTAGTGCAGGATAAGTATTTTATACGACCAACCGCCACTAATGTTTAAGTTGAAAAGTTTATAACATTTCTTATACTAATTTTAAATTTCTGTAAATTCTCAATTTCCAGATTTGGACCAAAGTCATAAGAGAAAATCAGTTCTAATATTTAAAGAAAATAGATAACAATGTTACATAACATTTACAAACTAAAATTTACAAATAAAGAACTGTTCAATAATATTGTAAATCTTTTCCTAAAACTTAAAATCCTTAAAATCGTTCACATTATTCCATTAAATTTAATGAAAATAGATAACAATGTTGCATAAAATAT
>CM063506.1:115387680-115405180 GCA_032207245.1 Pardosa pseudoannulata | reverse complement strand
TCATTTGATTAATAACATATTTTATCTATTGTATGCCTTTTTCTTTTTCCTAAAGAATGGAATCCCATTTATTACTTTTACATTTATGATATTCTACTATGTGAACAGCTTTAAAGAATTTATTACATTACAGATAAGTTATTTTGTGATAGCTTTGAACTTAAATAGATTAAACGTTTGAGGTGTAACTTGCATAATACCAGTACTTTTGCCATTACAATGGAAAAACTAAATGGAAAGTTAATATGAAACTGTTTAACAAAAATAGGTATCGCCATTATACGTGATAAGAAGATTTACGCTCGTATAATCTGGTTTCATATATCATGTAGTGTAAAGGATTTAAAATCAGTGAAATGTTAAAATTAATCAAATATTATAAATATTAAATAATGTTCCTCTGATAATAAGTTATTTCAGTATTTGCTTAGTTTTATGACCTGTTCTATGAACAGAATACCCTTTGAATTAGCCAGTAGAGGGATCGTAGAAATGTGATAAATCCTCTTACATTTACATTCTATATCGAAACAAAATTGACAAGCTCAGAAAGAGTTATTTGATTGTCAAAAAATGGTGTTTATGAAGGTTATTTATAAAAAAAGAGACGATTAAAATCCCTGCACAAATTAAGGATATATTTCAGAATTTAATGGTTACAAAGGTCACAGTAAGCCATTAGATCTCCTTCAGACTCTTTGCAAGCTGTCACCCCATATGGCATAGGCAGATAAAATACCCAAATAGTGTCCTGGGGAATATCTCGCCCTACTTTCTTTAACTGTCTACTAAATCGTCAGTATTTGGAATGACTTTAATTGCCGCTCCATATGCTATATTATAGAGAGAAATGAGGAGGATTCGTTTTCAAGGAAATGCTGTAAAAGCCTAAAGTCATTTCAGAAAACACTTACCGTATGATCGATAATTGTCTTGCTGAAACGTAAGTCCTGTGTTCATCCAAAAAATGGTTACACAACAGGTTGGTGAATGTTAGATTAATTTTGCCACCGAAAGCTAGATGGCGCTATTGAGCGAGGGAGAAAAAAAACAAACTGTGAGTCTAATAGAAAAGCCGTTGGGATTCGGCGTCGGTTTTAAAATGTAATTCTATTCATATTCCTGTATTCTATTCGTATTCATCTGTGAAACGTGTTTAAAGCCTAACATTCATAATTCTGTATTAATTGCCCCGTTTATTCTCTATTTATCATGACGTGTTGTGTAATAAAAAGAAAGTGTGTTTGTTCAACAGCCGTTGTGTGGTTTTATACAGAGTCTTCATGCAAATCCCAAGAATAAACAAAAGGTAAGAAGTTACCTTAATTGATTCTTCAGTACTATTGAACATTTTCATTTATTATTTAACTTCAAGTTACCTGATTTGATTCTTCATTACTATTGAACATTTACATATTATTTAACTTCAAGATAATTCTTAAAATCAAAGTTCAAGATTTGTAACTATTCAAATTCAAATTCAATAACTATTCTATCCAGCGAAGTTCTGCTGTTCTTTAAGTGTTCCTGAAATGACCACCAAAGGTGTCCCAATATCAAAAGAAATGACATCCCAAACCATAGTCTAGTGAATACGTATGGCATTCGAGAGTACGAATAGAGCCCCCACGCTTCTTTAAACGTCTCTATACACTTTTCTGTTTGTCTTTCTGTTGGAAAAGAGTCTCGTTAATAAACACAATGCATGTCTAGCCAGAGGAGTTCCAAGTTGATCGAGACCGACTGCACTGTAATCTAAATTGACGGTTTACAGCCGTAAAAGGTATCAGTGTGAGAGAAAAGTTTACTTTCTTAGAAGTCTGTAGACAGTCAAGTTCAACCAACTACGAATGAACCCACATTTAGACAAATTAAGAGTCAAGTTGGGTAAATGTTAGTTGTGTTTCCAGTACTGAACACAAGTTTGATTTGTTCAATGTGTCCACAACACATCAGTCAAGTTGAGCACATCTGTAGATGATGACCATAATAGCGTATCTGAATGAGAACTTTTCCAAAGCCTTCCTTTCAAATTTCGAATGGTGTCTGAAAAGATTAGCTGACTCAAAGTAAAAACGTCATTTTCTTTGCACTGTAAATAAAAATTAAGATAAATCAGTGAAATTATAAATTGCAATAATTTTGATTCTATAACTTCAGGATATACATTGGTTTGAACGAGCAAAACTACGTGAGGATAATTAATAAGAAAAAGAAGACATATCCGTCTGGAAAAATACTGTGAGACTGTGAGGAAGACTAAGGCTCATTCCCGGCCTAAAGTCAAACAAGAAAAAAAAACAATTTTGACTGCGGGTGCGAATAAAAGTTGTCAAATTTGAACATAAAATTGCTTACAAAATTGTGCTTCTAATCGTGCACAATGTGACAGAAAACTAAATTGTTAATTGGTTTCCTTTCTATACATACTCAAAATGTTCATGTTCGGATTCCCCTTGAAAACCTTTCAAAAACTACTAGGCATTCCTTTAATTAGGTTATTAATAGATTTGTATATAAACTTTATTTATTTTGATCTAAATAAACAAGACAAGTGATACTTTAGGGAAGGAAGTCAATTTCCAAGTGTACTTAAATGTATCAAATTTAAAATACTTTAATTATTCCTACCCATCTGAAAACTACGCCAGATTTAAATCTCATTTAACTTGATTCGCGTTACGTAATTGCAAACTGAAATGAATACGGTAAAGATAAATATTAGCATTTAATTAATTACAGAACGTGAAAATAACAAAAAGTGCTTACTTTTGTGTAATATATCAAATCTTAAGCAAATGAATCATTCATCTAAATTAGACCAGCTTTAAAGAATGTGGTATTACTGACACAAGGAAATATATAACAAAGAGTTTGTTGTTCTAAACAAAATATACAAGTTGTTTGACTACAAGAATTTTATCTTACTTTGAAAGATACCATGAAACCATCCTCATGCAATTAGTGTTTATTTTACGTCACTAACTAGAAAATTATAAAAGAAATAGTTTCCTTTGAAACCTATCTCAGATTTGTATCTTGTACTATCTTAAATAAGATAACTGCTTATCCTAAAATTCTATAAAAAAGCATTTTAAACATCATGTAAAAATGTATTGTATTCGCAAAGTGTCTATAAATTAAAATATTACGTCATGAATAAATATGTGATGAAAATATTGTGTGAAAATTTTCTGGAATAAACATTAACGCTGTTATTGTTTCTATATATATACATACATACATACCATGTGGTTATAGTAAAACTTCCCTGAATAAATGGTATCATACAGTACACAAACGGGTGAGATTTTGTATACGGGTTATACGAGATAATTTCGAAAAAAAATTACTTCCAAAATGTTCACCAAAAGTCGACTTTTCGTTATAAACATGAAACTTAACACAATAAAAAACCAAAATGGAATACAGAAACAATATTAACAAGCCAGAACAAGAATTACAAGAAATAAAATGCAAAACCCGAAAAAGATGTCATACGTAGGAGAAAAATGTCGCAATTTGCATGTTTAGGAAGAAGACGAAGCTTTGCTCAAACCAGGTTAGGGTATTAAAGTGTTTTGGACGTTGTCATCTTTAAGTCAATGATTTTGTCTGTAATAATGAAGGTCTCTTTAGATGAAAGTGCATTATTGGTGAAATTTTTTACGAAAACAAGGGAAATGCTTCTGCTGCAGTTCGTGAATTTCGTCGTCGAATAACTCCAAGTTGAGATGCAATGTTTTCTAAAGGTATCCTGGCCATGATTAAGAGATTTGAATAGACGGGGAAATTAGGTATTCAACATGGAAGAAGCCGTAAACGGGCCATACCGGTACTTGTTGATTCCTTGAAGACAGATGTTGACACATAGTCACAGACATCAGAGTTTCGGAGCAGTAGCGCAAGTGCGGTTTCTCGACAGGATGTCTATTATTATAGCACCATCCTAAAAGTATTCAGAAACAACACCCCACTCCTCGCTATACAGTATATTTCAAGACCATGATATATCAACTGTCATCTGTTGAGAAAACTGAATACGAATGAGAGACCTTGTAGCTCGTCCCATTCGAGCAGCTCCGGGGTATGACGAATCTTGTATGAATTGTAGTACATTATTGTTTCTGAGATATATAGGTTTATATATATATATATATATATATATATATATATATATATATATATATATATATATATATATATATATATATATATATATATATATAATATATATATATATATATATATATATATATATATATATATATATATATATATATATATATATATATATATATATATATATATATATATATATATATATATATATATATATATATATATATATATATATATATATATATATATATATATATATATATATATATATACATATATATATATATATATATATATATATATATATATATATATATATATATATATATATATATATATATATATATATATATATATATATATATATATATATATATATATATATATATATATATATATATATATATATATATATATATATATATATATATATATATATATATATATATATATATATATATATATATATATATATATATATATATATATATATATATATATATATATATATGTATATATATATATACATATATATATATATATACATATATATATACATATATATATATATACATACATATATATACATACATATATATACATATATATATATATATATATATATACATACATATATATACATATATATATATATATATATATATATATGTATATGTATATGTATAATATTTTTTCTTTCTCTTAATATGTTATAATAAATAAAAAGGTAAATAGTGTAAATATAAATCACGAGATCTTTATAAAGATTGTTGATCAGCACTGTAAAATTTATTTTGCATAAAATACATTCCATTCCGCTACTCAATGAAAATTTTTTTAGCAATCGGATTTCTTTCTTTTAATATCGAAACATATAAGAATGCAGAAAATATAATTTTTTTAAATTTTTTACGGGGATAGTTTAGGACATCATAATTTAGCCAAAAGAGATTTACTTCCTTATTTATTCTATGTTACTTGAATATCACTGGCATGTTATTTTATTAAAGTAATATATATATTAAATTGATGCCGGAAATCATTTAAATAAATTCTATATATATTTTTTCTGACTTAAAATTTAATCCTCGATTAATTTCCTTAGTAGAAACCTAGATGAAAAGAAAAATATACTATTTACTTTATGGAAGGATTTATGATAAAAATTCTTTTTTACTAATAAGATTAAATATTTTTATTGATAAAATATTGAATAAAATGATTAAAAGACTTTTTTTTATAAATTTAAACTTTTTTAATTTCATAAAAGACATTTTAATTATTTTTATATTTTCTATAAATATAAAGAGTGTATATACGACTCACTGATAACATATAATGCATATTGAACACTAATGGATATGCATACAGGTTTCGAAGGATAATGCTAAATTTTAAAGGTTGGTGTTCAATGAATGAACGTGTGCAGCTGCAGCATATCTTATCTGCGCAACTGGAAGGATATTTAAGAGGAGACATTTCAATTCCAAGTCATTGACTCTTTGCTAATTTCATTCCATTTACTCAGATAGACAGAAATATTCCTCGCATACAGGTGCTCAAACCGTATAAGTTGATGTCAGCGTTTGAGAGTGGACATGTAGTTCGGCTCAAAGTAGCCGGTTGACCTAATCAGGGGATCGATCGACATTTGGGACAGATGCCGCTATTACACGATGTTGGCAGGAATGGTTGAACCAAGGCCAAACACAGATTCGAAAAGGAAGCGATCGGCCTAAAATAATGGCTGATTTAGAGTAAATGCAACTAATTTCTTGTGATTCAAACTGTGACACGGAATTGGAATCTAAAATATCTATAAATAAGTTAGTATTGATAGTTTACTAGATGATTGTTATATTAGTGATTCTGATAGTACTGCAAATAATTTCAGTCTAACAAGACAGTTTGTATAGACATATTGTACAAGACATATTGTAATAATAAGGGTAAATAAATGTAATTTTAATAAAAAAATCTATAAAGTGATTGTATTTTTTTATACTTAGAAACATAAATACACCCAAGAGCCAAAACATTATGAGAACCCCTACATTTTGCAATGAACACTCCAGGATGATGAGAAAGGCACGTGATCAGGAAGTGGTATTTAACTTCTGCTGGAGAGTCTCAAGATTCATTCATTCACTTACTTCTGTGTGTTTTGGGAAAGGCTGTTAATCTAAGCGATTTTGATAGATTGCAGATTGTAATGGCCCTAAGTCTCGGAACAAGTATTTCCGAAACTGCACGACTCGTGGGTTGTTCGCTATCTACAGTTGTTAGTACTTATGCAAAGTGGATGAATGACGGTAAAACCAGCAGTAGACGACATGGTGTTGGACGTCCACACGCTATCAAAGAAAAAGGTCGTCGGAGACTGTCTCACATGGTGAAGAAAAACCAGAGCCAGACAGTGGTTCAGCTGACAACACAATACAATGCAGGACCAAGTAGAATAGTATCGGAGCACACTGTTCAGCGGACACTGTTGGAATGGGGGTAAGCAGCAAAAGTCCCACTCGTGTGCCTTTGCTGACCAAGCATCAACGCCAACTGTACCTACGCTAGGCCCGGGAGCATAGTGACTGGTCCATGCATCAGTGGGAGAAAGTTGCCTGGTCAGATGAATCACGGTTTGTCATTCATCACGCCGATAGCCGTGTCAGGATACGCCATTTTCCAGGCTAACAGTTGCTCCCTCAATGTACGATAGATCATACACAGGCCGGTGGTGGCTGTATTATGCTTTGGGGGACGTTCTCTGGGGCATCTCTGGGACCCGTGGTTGTGGTAGAGCAGACCATGAATGCTACAGGGTATATGAGCATCTTGCGGACCAGTTGCACCCTTACATATCCTCTGTTTTTTCAGCTGGAAATGGAATATTCCAACAGGACAACGCTACTTGTCACAAGTCTAAAATCGTGTTGAAGTGGTTCCAGGAATATGATGCTGGATTCCAGTTAATGTCTTGGCCGTCTAACTCACCGGATCTCAATCCGATAGAACACATTTCGGATGTCATGGAACTGCAGATCAGAGTTCAAAGACCACCAATTCGCAATATCTTGGATTTACGTAACTGTTGCTTAAAATGAGGTAGAATCTGTCTCCAGCCATCTACCAAGGACTTGTGGCATCCATGCTAAGGCGGGTTGAAGCTATGTTGCACGCCAAATGTGCGCCAACTCGTTATTGGCAGGTGGTCATAATGTTTTGGCTCTTGAGTATATAACTTCCTTGTTAGGTAGTCAGGTATGGAAAATACCCAACTTACAGAAAAAAACACTTATTTTTTTTCTGAAGTAAAGAGTTATCCTAAATAATTAAAAATATTTGAAATGTTAATTTTAATTATGTTTTCCTATTTAAAATTACAAAATTAGTATAAAAATTTATTAAAAATGAGATATTTAATCGATGGCTGGAAAAAAGTAACTTTTAAGGGATTAATTTCTTTCTTACATAAATATTCCATTTCGTGCTATGTCCTTTCACCTCCAGTCAATCAATAATTTTTCGTTCACCAGATGTCTGTGGGATTACTAGAATCCCTTAAGTATTTATAGAAGCTATTAGTAATCTTTTCTTTATTCCCCTGTCTTTCCGAATGTGTGTCATGGACCTCTTCGTGTTGTTTTCGATCTAGAACCTTAAATATGTCTTTTCTTAGACTTCTCTAAGACTCATTGGTACGGCAGAACTAATATGTATCAGTTTAGGTTTGCAAATATTATCTTGATTAGTAGACTTTTTAAGGCTTTCAGTAAAATTTAGACTTTGTTTTGTAAATATTTAAAAAAACTCATTTGTGTTTTATTAAATTGTTATTAAAGCTTTAAACTCCAGATTTTATATGTTGTTTATTTTATTAAGGGTAGCTATCTATTATTATTTACTCTTTCTATGCATTGGAATCAAGGTATAAGTCGAAATAAATAATCTGTGACTCAAATAAAGTAATATTTCTTGACATTATTTTCCTTTTGATTTTTTCACATATGTATTCCATTTAGAACGATGTCCTTCCACATTTAGACAATCCATAAGTTTCCGTACTCCAGATGTATTTGGAGTTAATAGAATCTCATCAGAATTTAGCGTTGTGATAATTAATCTGTGACTCAAATAAAGTAATATTTCTTGACATTATTTTACTTTTGATTTTTTTTACATATGTATTCCATTTAAAACGATGTGATTCTATATTTAGCCAATCCATAAGTTTCCGTACTCCAGATGTTTTTGGAGTTAATAGAATCTCATCAGAATTTAGTAATGTCATAATTAATATATGTTATTCTCATGTCTTTCTGATTGTGTGTTACGGAACACTTAATTTTTTCTATTCAGAACCTTTGAATTTTGTCTCTTCTCTCACTCTTATAGAGCTCATTGGTATTACAAAATTAATGGACTGTCAATAAGCTATATAGATATCAAGATTAGTAGACAATTTTTGAGATCTTTCATAAATATTCTGACTTTCTCTTTTAAATATTAAGAGCACATTAAAATCGAGTTTGTTAAATTGCTTGAGTAATTAAAATTTCAAAACCTGTATTTCATAGTTTGTTTATTTTACTTTGTGTAGCTGCCATTTTACTTTTTCATTTACTATATGTCCTTATTATGCATTTTATTATTTCTTTATAACAGGAAAAAGACATGATAGATACAGGTAAACGAACCACTATTGATGTCTCATGGTTATTCTTTAGCTATCTCCAGATTTCCACTCTTTATACTAACAAATAATATAATTCTAACACCTGATTTCAATATAAAAGGAAGTCATGGTGTGTAATGAAATTAATAATTTGTGACTAATATAAATGTTTCATGACATATTTTTACTTTTATTTATTTATTACATACGTATCCCATTTCATAGTATGCCCTTCCATCTTTAATCTATCAATAATTTACCGTACTCCAGATGTATGTGGTTACTAAATTCCCATGAGTATTTGCAAAAACCAACACTAATCTAATTTAATTCGTTCGTAACTTCAAAGGTATGCCAAGAAAGACTTTGGCCATTTTGTATCGATTCTTTATTATGAATTTTCTCACTCCTATAAGATCCTTTGGCTTGGCAGAACTAATAGATGTCACAAAAGTGAACAAGATATTATTTTGAATGTATTAGTAGACTAATCGAGATAATATGAGGTTTCTATTACAATTTAGGCTTTCTTTTGTTAATAACATTTGTCACGGATATTTTTTCTAAACTGCCTGAGAAACTAATGTTTTGCTGCTCAGATGTTGTATTTTTTTCTTGTGCATTACTATTATTGTACTTTTCTATTATATCATATTTACTCGTAAAAAATTGTGAATGAATGCATAATAATCATTTTGTCCTTCTCAAGACAACATAAGAAAAGTTTGTTTTCTCGTATATACATACCGTGTGGCCTTAATTAAATTGACAGTACTTACAGTGTTCTGTAGCTTGATCTATTTGCGAGAATGACGCTACATTTTGTAGGATTAAACAAGACGGGAGACGAAGGATTCCGCGAAAAAACAAATTAGTTTCAAAAGTCACCGCTAGGGGAATATTTAGAGCTGTGTGATAGAAAATAGAGTGTTACAAATGCAAATCAATACGGAAATTAATTTCTTAATTGTGTCAATGGATGTAACGTGAAATTTGAATAAAGAACTTCTTCTTCTGTTCAGCGTATGTGATATTGCAGATCACGAGACTTAATCTGTGTTTATGTAGATTTTACGCTTTTTTTAAAATGTTGCCATATTGCACTTGAACTAAATCAGAAAATGGGCATAATAAAAGGTAATTTTATTCCATATTAATTTGCATTTGTTAACACTCTATTTTCTATAACACAGCGCCAAATATTCCCCTAGCGGTGATTTTTGGAACTAATTTGTTTTTTCTTGAAATTTTTCATCCCTCGTCTTGTTTAATCTTCTTACAAGATGTGGCGTCATTATCTCAAATAGATCACGCTACAGAACACTGTGAGCACTGTCAGTTTAACTATGTCCACCCGGTATATACCATACAATTGAGATCTTAGTGACTTTCCACACTGAAAACGGATTGACGCTCGGACAACAAACAGAATTCCCCAATTGCTGTTTCCTACTAATTCTTTAGCCAACTCCATATTTTAACTCTTTATGCTAACAATTAATTAATCATATGTCTTATTCTCTTGATCAATAAAGACTGGATGATTATCTTATTTCAAACAGCACAAATGAGAATTTCTCAAGTACTACTAATTACTGTTAAGATAATGGGAAGTCTTAGTAGCATTGTTATATAAAGGAATTATAACAGCAGTAAAGTAAAATTAAAGTAATTTTTCTATTGAGAGAGCGTTTGTTTACTTTTTTTTAATACCTACCTTGTTATAAGAAATTTTCGTATACAACCCTCGCTTCAAGTTTGTGACGTATTGTTTTAAAAATAAAGAACTTTATACAGTGGACTTAGCTTAATGTGATCAGTTTGTTACACCATGATTTTGATAATAATAATCGATTGGTAACAATAAACGATATGGAAAATAAGATAAATTTACCTACCCCTCTTTAATTCACATGTACTAAATTTCAAAATAAAAAGAAAAATGATCTTTTGTTTTAATGTTAAATCATATTTCGCTTTTTGTCTTCCATATCGACAAGCTGCATGTAAGCGAGAAAGGTATAAATTGTGAAGACGGGGCTTCTCAGTTCCTGTAATAATGTTTTGCCTTCTGCTTATCTGACTACCATTGACCACCAGCAGGGTGTCGGTATTTCTGAAAAATTCCAAGAGCGTGTAATTTCCCGCTCGTTTGATCATTCACCATTTCCTTAGGTGGAAGAAGAAGAATTCTCTTTAAATTAAAACAGCAGCGAAGGGAAAGTAAAGATTGGTTTCCTTCTGAATACATTGTGAATATTCCTTTGCAAGTTAAAATGAGGTTCGAAAACTGATAACATTAACCGATGTAACGATCACACAAAGCGATAATTTTAACATGCAAATGAATAGAGAAAATCGGGACCAAGGGATTTCGATAACAAAAAGCGATTGAAAACAACAACCGCGATAACTTTAAGTGGAGTCCACATATGCGGAGAAGGTAACTAATTTTACATTTATAAATTATGTATTCGAGAATTATAACCAAATAAATGAGTTGTGAATATAATTCATAATGATTTATTCTTTTAATTACTCCTTTTTGTATCTATTTTTCTTCTTTGTGGCTACCATTTATCTTAGTCAATCAACAGCATAGAAGAACCATATAAACGATTTATAAATGTTCTTCGTGATTTTTTCTCTTTTCGCTTTCTCCTTTTTGCATGCATTTTTTTTCTTTTTCCCAATCGCCTTTCATCTTACTTTACCCAATACCTTGGGGATTTTTTTATTCAGCTGAATTACCAGAATCACGTAACTAATTACGGAAACCAACAAGGATTGAATTTTTATCCACGTGTCTGTCTTCTATCAGAAATCTGTTCAGGTTTTCTTATGAAGACCACATTTATTTCTTTCGTAAGACTCCTTTAACCATTAATGTCAGTATTACTTCTGGGTATTTCATATCGATGCATGTCTTAAATTTAAGTTATTATGGGGCTGCACAGAATAAAATAAATAGGACGTTTAAACAATTTGAATACTACAGCACGTTAGTGATCAGACACTGTCGTAAACATCATAGGATGGATATCATTTGTGAAAAAGTAAAAAATCTGTGAAAAGAGATTTATTTCCTATTACATGTAAAATAAGTACTGTAAAATGAAATTTAATAATAGATAAAGTAATCTGCCATGGTTTCAGTCTATGTTCGTTCCGGAAAAGTAAATTATGCTCTTCGAAAATTTATGAAGTATTGATTCAAACAAAAAATTTACAAACAATAAAATTTACTTGAAAGTTTCGTAGATTTTTTTTATTGTTTACCTCTACCTACTGTCAAAAAGAAAACTCGTTCTAAGAAAATATATATATTATACAAGCTTTTTTAGGTATATCTAAAATTATATGCTAGGTATTAAAGGGTTAAGATTCATGGGCATGGCAAAACTAATGGATGTAAGAAAAGCTATAAGGATTTTGTTTACTTGTACAAGGAAATGGGTATTTCTTTAAGTATGTTAGCAGATCTCCTTAGAAATCACGTGTATTTAGATTCATATTCATAAATATGAATGAAGCTACAATGGACTACTACGATCAAAAAGTATCATTAATAGTCCATTAAAAATATATATACCGGGATTTAGAAGAATCTCATACTCTAAGCATTTTAATTTCAACCTAAAATTTTAAAAGTGAAAATGTTGTTGTGATTTTTATCAAAAAATAATGAAAACTATTAATTAAGATTTATTATAGAAAGAGCATTAAGCTTGCGTATTATTTAAAAAAACGTAGTATTTAAAAAGTGTAGGACTTAACATAAATATGGAAAAACAAACAGGCATAAAGTAATACTTGTAACAATAAATAGAAAATAAAAATTAAACTGTCAATATATTGTTGACCGATTGAAAAAGCTTTTAAAAAAATCTCCAACCAACCATGCTATGATCCCAAAATATAAATAAAATATGAAAATGTTGTCATACTTAACACCTAATTAATCGCATTAATTCCTTAATATGAAATTTTTCCTAAATTACATAGAGTGTAATAAACGATTTTAACTGAACATACATTGGACAAAAAGCGTCCTTATATTTAGTAAAAACATCTAACTGTAAAACAAACTTAATTTTTAGTAGAAAAATTAGCTGATACATCTATACTATATTCTTTTGTTTTACCTCATTTATTACAATAGTTTAAGTACAATTGTAACAGAAAATGTGTTATCAAATTTCACTGGTTTTCAATAAAATATATTATTCTTATATTCATTTCGCTACCTTTGGCTACATAAGACAAATTTCTGACAGGGGGCAAAACATCCATGTGGCTGCTATAGATAAAAAAGCCAGTTTTGACAATGACGTCTTTTAATAATACATTATTGTACAAAAATGAACCATTTGCTCTCCCATTATATTCTGAGATATGCTCTAGAAGAAGTAAAAAGCTGGTAAAGAGAAGAAAAACTTATTCGAATATTTCAGAAATGAACCAAGTTATCCCTAAAAATTACAGAATTAAAGGAATATATTCTAATGATAAAATTTTTATATTTATATATATCTATTTTATTTAGCATTTTCGGCCTATGATACACAAGGAATTTGTTATTTCTTTCCACCACGATTGCTTTAGAGACAGAGATAAACACTGAAAAATGATAAAAACCACGTCATCACAGTTTGCCTGTCATACAACTAGTACGTTAAAAAAAGTGTTAATTTGAAAACAATAGTTTTTTCAGTTTTTCAATATGACCCTATTTTATATACTCCTAGTTTCAGTTTAAGATAACTGACCACTTTCAAATTAAAATGTAAGAGATTTAAAAAAACTGAATTACTTAGAAACGGTAGTTTAATTTTAGTGAACGTTTTGAACCTTTGCTATAAAATGGATAATTTTAAGGTAGTTGCTAACTATTAAATTACTGATTTATTTAATTAAAAATCTTTAAATTAATTTACTAAAAACTATTTTCTTATATCCCATTAGATAACGGTTATAAATTTTCCAATTCAATTCCGGTTTTAAAGAAATATTTGCTAAACGGTTTTGGTGATATTATGTATGAGATGAAGCCAAGTGTTTTAAATATATTTAGTTATAGATATAAATATTTTTGATGTAAACATCACATGCTTTTTTCTCTACTCAATTCACTATAGCCAAAGCTATGCTTTAAATTATTTTATGGTTTTAGCTTGATTCACACATAATTGGCATGTCTTTATTTATGCAAATATTTGAGTTAATACTTTATATTTATTTTTATCAAAAATTTTTCCTTTGTCTTTTTTAACTTTTTTTTCATTTTAAATAAAATACTTCAGGATATTTTAGATTTCTCATTTTTTTACTTTGTAATAACATAAATTCACAAAAACTTAAATCTAAAAAATATTCAATTTAATAAGGCTATTACAATATATATCACGTTATAAAAATTATTAGGAAAAATTGTCGGCAGAAGTTTATAGTTGAATGATTTCATAAGAAAGAAATTTTTTTTGATAATTTTGTCTATATCGATTGTCTTCTCTACTCTTAAAAGTTTTCTTAAAGTTCCCTAAAATATTTTTTAACAGTAGCTATGAAGTCTAGCATTGATTTCTTCGACTGGAATAACACTTCTTTGTAATATAGAAATGTTATAATAATCAATAAAATAACACTAATATAATATTATAATTACAATTACAGAATTTATAAGAGACTTATTATAAAGTCACAGATAGAAATATGTTATTAAAATAATGTTATGAAAATAATGTTAAAAAATTTTCCAACAAAATGGCATGTAAGAAGGAAAAATCGAAAAGAGAAGCACGTTTTCAAATCGTGTATATGGTTCTTCTAGCTGTTGATTGATTAAGTAAGATAAAAGGTGTCCACAAAAAAGAAACATTCATGTAAAAGTTAGTCGTTGAAAAGAGAAAATATTATAAAGGATATTTACAAATTATATATTTGGTTATAAAACTTGAATACAAAATTTATAAATTTAAAAATTAATTACATTTTTATGCATATATAATGTTCTTTATTTTAAAAAAATGTCACAAAATTGAAACGCTTGTTTTATTTCATTTTTGAGTTAGAAATTCTAAAGCAATTCCAAATGTGACTTTTATTACTTTTTCAAGTATTTGACACCAGAGATATGTAAGACTATTTATTATAATTTTTTTTTATAAAATTGAAAAACAAATTATAAAGTTCTCAGTGCAAACTACATGTTTTTAGAATAATTTTTCGCATCGATTTCTAGAACATTCTTTCGAAATATCAAGGTCTCTTCTCTTCACGAAAAACCCAATATGTTCAATAATCAATTACAGATAGTTCTGTTAAACAAGTTTTTTTATGAATAATATTAACATATGGACTATTTTTGTTAACTTAATGAGGGAAATTTTAGCATGAATTATAAGTTTTTTGAACGAAATAAAATAAAAAACTTCTCTTGTATGGCCTTTAGAATTTTTTTTTAAATAGAAAATAAAGAAAAATGTATTTTAAAGCTTTGTTAAAGCTATAAAGCATTGTAAGATTAATTTTATTGTATGAAAATATATAATTTATCTAAATTAGAATTCTTTATTTAATTAATCAATATCTTTATGGTAAAATTAAAATTATGTTTCAAGAAATAAGTTACACATAAACATTCAAAGAAATAGAAAATTAAACTTCGCACAAATCTAAATTATTTTATTATATCTACAATAAAATTTCAGCACAGGGAAATGTTTCTTTAAGTTTGATACTTTTGTATCAAAAAACTATGAAGCAATTTTAAATTATGAAGAATAAATTATCTATATTGTTTTAAATAAATAAAATGAAAAAATTCTCTTGTACAGATTTCAATTTTTTTAAATAAAAAATAATGTGAAAAAGTAATTTAAAGCAATGTATGATTCATTTTAATGTTTCTTAAAATTTGAGACTTTTGTATCAAAAAATTATGAAGCAATTATAAATTATCTATATTGTTTGAAAGAAATAAAATAAAAAACTTATTTTGTACAGGCGTAAAACTTTTTTTTAAATAGAAAATAATGTAAAGAAAGTATTTTAAGGCTTTGTTAAAGCTGTAAAGTACTGTATGATTCATTTTATTGTATAAATATATATAATGTATCTAAATTACAATTCTTTATTTAATTAATCAATACATTTATAGTAAAATTAAAATTATGTTTCAAGAAATAAGTTACATACTGATCATTGAGTAGAAAATTAAACTTCGCACAAATCTAAATTATTTTATTATATCTACAATAAAATTTCAGCACAGGGAAATGTTTCTTTAAGTTTGATACTTTTGTATCAAAAAATTATGAAGCAATTATAAATTATCTATATTTTTTAAAAGAAATAAAATAAAAAACTTCTCTTGTACAGACTTCAATTTTTTTAAATAGAAAATAATGTAAAAAATGTTTGAGACCATAAGTAAGTAAGACCATATTTTTTTTATAAAATTCTCAGTGCAAACTACATGTTCTTTAGAATATTTTTTCTCATCGATTTTTGGAACATTCTTTCGAAATACCAAGGTATGTTCGCTTCGAGAATAACCCAATATCTTAAATAATCTATTGCAGATACTTATTTTAAAGAAGTTGTTTTTTATAAATCCCATTAACATATGGACTATTTTTGTTTACTTAATGAGGGAAATAGCAGCATGAATTATAAGTTGAAAGAAATAAAATAAAAAAAACTTCTCTTGTACAGACTTCAAATTTTTTTAATAGAAAATAATGTAAAAAAATGTATTTTAAGTCTTTCTTAAAGCTTCAAAACATTGTATGATTCATTTTATTGTATAAAAATATATAATGTATCTAAATTAGAATTCTATTTTGTATCAAAAAATTATGAAACAATTATAAATTACGAAGAATAAATTATCTATACTATTTGAAAAAAAAAATAAAATAAAAAACTTCTTTTGAACAGACTTTTTTTTAAAGAAAATACTGTTAAAAAGTATTTTAAGCTTTATTTTAAGCTGTAAAGCATCACACGATTCATTTTATTGTATGAAAATATATAATGTATCTAAATTAGAATTCTTTGTTTAATTAATCAATACATTTATAGTAAAATTAAGATTATGTTTCAAGAAATAATTTACATATTAACCATTAAGTAGAAAATTAAATTTTGCACAAATCAATTATTTTATTATATCGTCAATAAAATTTCAGCACAGTGAAATGTTTCTTAAGATTTGGTACTTTTGTATCAATAAATTACGAAGCCTAGATAAAAATAACAAACAAAATAAATTTTAGTATCCCATTTATCTTGATTAATATACCTCAGTTTAAAATACAAGTATTACTAATAATTTTAAGAGTTCCTTTTCAGCTAAATCAAATGTATTTTTATGCCTTTATATGGCAACCATGTGGTAATTTTTATCTTTATTTTTACCTGCACTAGTATATTTTTACTGTTATTACTTTCTGGGAAGTTACAGCATTAATTAAGTTTGATTTTTATAGATTGTACCATGTAGGGATAAAGAATTGGGTTACATATAAAGTAGGTAAAGATGAAATATTTTAACTTAATATATTTATGAAACACTATATCATAGCTTTTAGAAAATACTTATTTATCTAGAAAATTTAACACGATTACAAATATTATTACTTTAATCATGTATAATTTTTAAAGTTAGAATACAATACCACTTATATTCTAAAATTATATACA
>CM063506.1:115375180-115382680 GCA_032207245.1 Pardosa pseudoannulata | reverse complement strand
TAGCCACACCCTTAAATAATGTTTGATAATAGTCAGTGGGTTCTTATTTGTATACTATTGTGGGGATACATCTAAAACTTCAATAAAACACTATATTTCAAGATAATTTTAATTTTTGTTTAACATGTAATATCTTACATATCTTTATATATACAAGTCTTCTGTCCGTGTGTTTGTAATAGAACTCCTAAACGGCTGGATTTATTTTGATGAAATTTTGTAAGTAATTAAGTTAATTCTAGAATGGTTTAGATTCCCAATTTGATCCGATAAAAAAATATTTTTTTAAATTAAAAATCTAGAATTGTGTGCTTATAGAGATTATTATAATGCCGGTTGAAACCCGTCACTACCAACGTATCTCAGCTCAACGGGCTTCAGTTTGATAAGTCCCAGGACCGAGTCCCCGTACAGGTGACGTGGGAATTTTAATTTAATCAAATTACGTTTGTGATGATTGTACACGTGATTGCGCCAAGAGTTTTAAAAATTAATTTTTCCTTACTTTTCTATAAAAACGGTCCAATTTATAATTATTAAAAAATGTTTTACAATGTTTGGATTTACAGCGTTAAAACCTCTGTCTGGTCGTCTATTTTGTATAACTGTTTAAAAAATATCTAAAGCCTTTACATAGTTTAAAAGATTTTATCATTTCTTTGCACGTTAATAAAGTAACACTGCATTTTTAAACAAGCCAATTATTGTACTAATAGCTATACTCTTAAATGACACTTTAATTTATGACGCAGTTTAGTTTGCTTTTTAAATATAATATCTTTGAAATATCCAATTACTACTTAAGAATATTACACGAACTTTTAAGTATTAATAACTTATAATTTTAAATTAGGTTTTTAAAATAATTAATATATTCATATAGAAATAATGTCCTATTTTTATTAAAACTTTTAATTGGTTTTATTTCACATAGACACATCTTTAAATGCATTTTTATAAATATAATCTGATATCTAATTCAAAAACTTGGGTGTGCGTATAGCTAAGTAACAAATAATTAAGGTCAGTTTATGACATATTTTAGTTTGCTTTTTATATATAACTAGCAAGTTTGCCTGTGCTTCGCTACGGTGAACTTAATATTTTACTTTTAAACAAAGATTTTTTTTTCGTGAATCACTCTTTAAATTCGTCACAATTCAGTTCGAGTCATTGGAATATTTATATATTTCTATTATAAGTGTATTATAACAATATTCAGTTTTCATGTTCGAATTTCTGTCATATTAAAGTTGTTCAAACATTTATTATGGTAAAATATAAGTCTAACCCTAAATTACATTACTACTGTACGCTGATTAGTAACGTTAATAGATCTTGCCATATTACGTGGTAGGAAGCAGAGGTTTTGATAGAAACAGTGCTAATTTTGTTGGTGATAATGAATGTTTTCCAAAATTAAGTAAATTTATGACAGACCACATAGTTTTGTATGAAACAGTAACACACATTCATATCGACAACCATATGAATATGAAGATAACTATATAAAATGATAAGCTTTTACTTCCCCATCAGTCACTGAAATTTGTACTTTTGTAGAATTAAATATAAAATTAGTTCTCATATAAAATTGCTATAATTTGCGTCACATAGAAATGAAAGTTAATCACTTTATATCTCAATTTCCAGGTCAAATCGAATTGATACTACGCAGACGATGTTTAAATAATATAAAATAAGAAATGAATAAATGAAATATTTAAAGGAATGACGTCATAAGGATAGAAAAATATCATTTCCCCCTATTTATTATGTGATAAATTAAAAATTTTAATCTCCTGCTTTTAACCGGGGAAAACTGCGTTTAAAACAATTACTTGGGATGAAGTCACATTGCTAGAAATATTGCTTCTTTCGCTTAGTTATGATGCGATAAATTAAAAAATTAATCGTTTGCATTTAACCGGGGAAAATAATGCTTGGAATAATGACATGAAATGCTCGAAAAAGGGGGAAGGAATGGATTTCGAACGTTAAAAATTTACAAAAACCTTCCCAAAGATATACCTCAGAATTTCCCAAATTTTCACGGCGATTTGATGCGTGGTTTTTGAGTCTATTGAGTACATACAGACACAAATTCATTTTTATATTTATAGATATAATGTTTCATAATATATAATGACACATGCAACTAACATTTAAGAAAATTACATAAACTTTTGATCTTTGAAAACTTTTAATTTTTAATTAAGTTTGTAAATTAATTAAATCATTCGTATGAAATCACGTCCTATTTCTGTTTATGTAACATTAACTGGTTCTATTTTATATAGTCATAAATTTAAATGGCATTTTTATAAATATAATCAGGCATTTAATTCAGAAACTAGGGTGTGCTTATAACTAAGAAACCAAGAATTAACTTCAGTTTACGATAGATTTTATTTTTATTTTTAAACCGAATGTCTTTGACTTATATAACTAGTATTTGACAAAGTTACACAAGAACTTTGACATTAAAATTTCCAGTTTTAAACTAAGATTTTAGAATAGTAAAAATATTTATGTGAAAATAACTATCTACTTCTCAAGCCTTCGGGCTTATTACCATCGTCTGAAATCCATTGGTCATTTCATTGCTCCTCCCGATGCTAAAGTAATCGCACTGAAATACAAAACTTCCCAATCTATCTTTTGATGTCGCAAATTTTTTATTGAATATCAAAACTTTAAAAACCGTAACGTTAAGAAAACAATAAGAAATTTCAATATATGTCATATTATTTTTTTGCATTTTAACTATATTTGATATTTATACATGATATTTAATAAAACACCTTTAAATATGAATATTAAAAGCCTACAATTTCAAACAAAGTTTATAAAATAATTTAAATTTGTATATGAAAACAATTTCCTATTTCTTATTATAAATTGGAATTTTTTCTTTAGTGTTTAATCCTCAATACATATAAAAGTTAAATATTCGAATTCTTTGTAAGCTGTATTTTCTACAGTTGTTTACAAAATGCAGTTTGACAGAATTCGAAAGTGATACAAGTATGCTTACATATTCAGACTCTTAACACTATTAACGCTTGAAAGACGTGCTGTTAAATTCTGTTTGAATTTAAAAAGATGTCTATTACTGCAAAATATTTTCAGCCCGTGTTCAAGCAGAATTTGCAACAGTATCGTAAACTCGTTTAAATTTTGAATAAGTCATATAATCTTCATTCCAACTAATTTTTTTATCTTACACTTACTGCTTTTTTATCTTTAACTTACAAAATGACTGACACATTTTTATTTTATATAAAATTTCACACACTTAGGTTTTTTTTTTTTTAATTTAAGAGCGTCCTAAATGTATTTAAAAAATTATGAAGATTCTGGCTTCGGTATACATTCTTAATGAATATCGAAACTTTAAACACCGTACCGTTAAGAAAACAATAAGAAACTTCAATATATGACATATTTTTGAATGCTTTTTAAATATAACATCTTTGATATTTATACAGGATATTTAATAAAATACCTTTAAATATGAATATTAAAATCCTACAATTTCAAACGAAATCTATAATATAATATAAATTTGTATATGAAAACAACTTCCTATTTTTTATTATAAATTTGAATTTTTCTTTAATGTTTAATCCTCAATACATATAAAAGTTAAATATTCGAATTCTTTGTAAGCTGTATATTCTACAGTTGTTTATAAAATGCAGTTTGACAGAATGCGAAAGTGATACAAGTATGCTTAAATATTCAGACTCTTAACACTATTAACGCTTGAAAGACGTGCTGTTAAATTCCGTTTGAATTTAAAAAGACGTCTATTACTGCTAAATATTTTCAGCCCGTGTTCAAGAAGAATTTCTAACAGTATCGTAAACTCGTTTAAATTTTGAATAAGTCATATATTCTTATTTCTAAAGAAAATATTTATCTTTTTTCTTTAACTTACAAAATAACTGACACATTTTTATTTTATATAAAATTTCACACACTTAGTTTTTTTTATGAAAATTCAAGAGCTTCCTAAATGTATTAAAAACATTATGAAGATTCTGCCTTCCGTTTACATTTTTAATGAATATCAAAACTTTAAAAATCGTAACGTTAAGAAAGCAATAAGAAATTTCAATATATGACATATTTTTGTTTACATTTTAACTATAATATATTTGATATTTATACATGATATTTAATAAAACACCTTTAAATATGAATATTAAAAGCCCACAGCTTCAAACAAAGTTTATAAAATAATTAAAATTTGTATATGAAAACAACTTCCTATTTCTTATTATAAATTTGAATTTTGTCTTTAATGTTTAATTCTCAATACATATAAAAGTTAAATATTTAAATTTCTTTGTAAGCTGTATTTTCTACAGTTGTTTAGAAATTGCAGTTTGACAGAAGGCGAAAGTGATACAAGTATGCTTAAATATTCAGACTCTTAACACTATTAACGCTTGAAAGACGTGCTGTTAAATTCCGTTTGAATTTAAAAAGACGTCTATTACTGCTAAATATTTTCAGCCCGTGTTCAAGAAGAATTTCTAACAGCATCGTAAACGCATTTGAATTTTGAATAAGTTATATATTATTCTTTCCACCGAATACTTTTATCTTTTTTTCTTTAACTTACAAAATAATTGACACATTTCTATTTTATATAAAATTTTACAACTCACTACTGTTAGTTTTTTTTATTTTGTTTAAAATTCAAGAGCATCCTAAATGTATTTCAAAAAGTACAAAAATTCTCTTTTTGGCTTACATTTTTAATGAACATCGAAATGTTTCCTATACTTTTAACGTTTCTTTACATGTGAATTACTTTAATACTAAAAAGACGACTGTCGTTCATTTTGACGCTTTCAAATAATTTATTCTTTGCAATTTCTTTATTTATGGATAAAAGTTTCTGGAATTTTGTGACACTTTTTTAAGTCTAAAGAGTCTGGTGACATTTAACTGATGCCCAATTTGACCTTGTTTACAATGTTCTATCTTAAATCTATGTTAATCTATTATTCACATATATTTTTTTTAATTACATTTGTTCAGAAAGAGATATTACTTTGTATATTTTTCTAAATGTGTAGTTTTATAGGTTTAATAGAGAAATTTTAAAATGACAAAATTAGTTTGAGATTAGTCAGTCTCAATTTAGTTAGTGAAGAAAAAATTTCTGAAAGACAACAATTTACGACATTTTCTCAGCATTTCCCTGGATACACTTCGATCAAATGTAGAATAAGGTAGTTTACCATAGTGAATTTCATATGGTAGCTAGAGTCATTCATATGGTAGGAACTTCATTTTCAACGTGTCATGTTGTAATAAAAGTCTTTAAAGTAAACTTTGGTTAAATTTGCAGTTTATCAAAAAACACCCTCTGATGTTGAAACTTTCAACTATGTTTTATTCCCTCAAATTCCATACCTTCATCATCTCAATTTTATAATTTACTGAAGAATAGTTTTGACTGCAGATAATTTTAAAGTAGGAATGTTTATGGACATCCTGTATAACACGAGTGTGGAGAGTGAAATAGCTTCTCTCCTGCGAGGGAGGATAGAGGAGTCATTAAGGAGTTACCTGGAGTAAACGTTGGTTAACTTTGTAATTTATCAAAAAAAAAACACTCTTTGGTGTTGAAATCTTGAACTATTTTTTATTCACTCAAACAAATTTCCATAACTTCATTATGTCTAATTAGTAACTTTTTGAACAATATTTTCGACTGTAGATAACTTTAATGTAGGAATGTTTATGACATCCTGTATGACACGAGTGTGCAGAGCGAAATAGTTTCTCCCCTGCGAGGGAGAAGAGTAGAGTCAGTGAACAAACGTTGGTTAAATTTGTAATTTATCAAAAAATACCCTCTGGTGTTGAAATTTGGAACTTCTCTTATACACCCAAAGAAATTTCGATACCTTCATTATGTCAATTTCTTAACTTACTGAACAATAGTTTCGATTGTACATAACTTTGAAGTAGGAATGTTTATGGATATCCTGTATAACACGAGTGTGGAGAACGAAATAGTTTCTCCCCTGCGAGGGAGAAGAGTGGAGTCAGTGAGTAAACGTTGGTTACATTTGTAATTTATCAAAAAACACCCTCTGGTATAAAAAATTTGAACTTTTTTTATTCACCCAAAGAAATTTCGATACCTTCATTATGTCAGTTTCTTAACTTACTGAACAATAGTTTCGACTGTAGATAACTTTAAATGAGGAATGTTTATGGATATCCTGTATAACACGAGTGGGGAGAGTTGATTAGTTTCTCCCCTGCGAGGGAAAAGAGAGGAGTCAGCAAGGAGTTACCTGGAGTAATCGTTGGTTAAATTTGTAATTTATCAAAAAACACCCTCTGGTGTTGAAATTTTGAACTATTTTTTATTCACTCCAACAAATTTCCATACCTTCATTATCTCCATTTCATAACTTACTGAACAATTGTTTTGACAGTAAACAACTTTAAAGTAGGAATGTTTATGGACATCCTGTATAACACGAGTGTGGAGTACGAAATAGTTTCTCCCCTGCGAGGAGGAGAGAGGAGTTACCTAGTGTAAACGCTGGTTTAAACTTGTAATTTATCAAAAAACACCCTCTGGTGTTAAAATTTTGAACTATTTTTTATTCTCTCAAACAAATTTCCATACCTTCATTACCTCCATTTCATAATTTACTGAACAATAATGTCGATTGTAAATAACATTAAAGTAGAAATATTTAGGGATATCCTGTCTAACGAGTGTGGAGAGCGAAATAGTTTCTCACCTGCAAGGGAGAAGAGAGGAATCAGCGAGGAGTTACCTAAAGTAAAAGTTCGTTAAATTTGTAATTTATCAAAAAACCACTCTTTCAACCTCCAGTGTTGAAATTTTGAACTATTTTTTACTCACTCAAACAAATTTCCATACTTTCATTATGTCCAATTCATAACTTACTGTACAATAATTTCAACTGTAGATAACTTTAAAGTAGGGAAAGACATCTTGTATAACACGAGTGTGGAGAACGAAATAGTTTCTCCCCTGCGAGGGAGAAGAGAGGAGTCAGCGAGGAGTTAGCTAGAGTAAACGTTGGTTATATTTGTAATTTATGAAAAGAACACCCTATAGTATTGAAATTTTGAACTCTTTTTTATTCACTCAAACAAATTTCCATACCTTAATTATCTCCATTTCATAACATACTGAACAATAGTTTCGACTGTAGATAACTTTAAAGTAGGAATGTTTTTGGACATCCTGTATAATACGACTGCTGAGAACGAAATAGTTTCTCCCCTGCGAGGGAGAACAGTGAAGTTAAAGAAAAGTTACCATGAGTAAAATGTTGAATTTATAATTTATCAAAAAAAAACCTCTCTGGTGTTGAAATTTTGAACTATTTTTATTCACTCATTGTTCAATACTATTGTTCAATAAATTATGAAATGGAGATAATGAAGGTATGGAAAATACCTTCATTATCTCCATTTCATAATTTA
>CM063506.1:115367680-115370180 GCA_032207245.1 Pardosa pseudoannulata | reverse complement strand
AAATTCATTAATCGATCTTGGTAATTTATGAAATATTTAGAGACCTCGATCTTCTTTCACCTCTATTAACTCTTATTCTTTTAATGCTATATTAGAGAGCAAACATGTATTCATTGTAAACCATTGTTAATCACATTAATTTCAAACATATTTACTAAACATTCCTTTGTTGGTTTTAATGGTACTAAATATTTGAATTGTTCGTACAAATCGTTTAGAAGGTTTCTTAATTTCCTTTTATAGTTAATGTAAAACTTTTTCCTTCCTTCTTCCTAGGTACTACAGCCAAGGGCTTCTCATATTACACCATCTTGATTTGCATAACCCTAAACCTTTAAATTGGTTAAATCTCAAGTCCTGCAACCACGTTTTTATACGATCTATCCATATCATTATCGTTCTTTCTCTTTTGCTCTTTTCTTCTGGAGTTTGGGAATTTATTTTTTTTAACAAGAATTGACTCCCTATATTGAAATACATATCCTAGTCACCTTAATTAGGAAACCTTGATCACTTTTTACAAGTTAGATTCTATGTATTTTGATTAGAAATCAAAATAATATCTTATTCTCCAGATTTCATTCTCTCTTGCTGAACCAAATATGTTTCTAAAGATTTTTCTGTCAAAAGTCATCAGTTTTTCTTCGTCCACTTTGTTACTTGCTCAACATTTGCTGCCATATAGAATGATTGGTCTTATTAGTGCCTTGTATAACTGTGTTTTTATTCATTCATTATTATTGGTTGAGGAGTATTTCTATAACAAATATCAAAGATACGCAGGTATATAATAGTATTAAATTTTTTTTTCGTAAATAAATTCTATTAGGTTTTATATTGCTAATCAAATTACAAATGCATTAGATTTGTAATCTGAACCCTAAGATACTTTAATTAAATTTTCTTAATTTTCTTTTCTATTCAGTCTTGTATAATATGAAGTAGGAAATTTGTCAAATCAAAGAGTAATGGTTTTTATAATAACATAAATCTCTATCTCAAATATGATGATTAATTTATTGAAGACAATATTTTTCATATGATTCTGTTACACTGCAGAACATCGATCATTATTGATTGATTTCATAAAAACCTCGAATAACACCCCCGCCTTTTAAAAACTCAAATATAATTATAACTAATATATATATTATATCTAGTTAAAATTTATTTTAACTTAATTGAAATAAAACAGTAATTTATATGGGAATAAAAAGTAGTTTTGAAAATATTGAATCTTTTTTCTGGATTTACATTATGTGTAGGTGTCCCAAATACAGTTTTTTATAAATCACATTTAAAGTTAGAATGTGTTTTTATTATTATTCTATGTTCAAAATTAATCATATGGTTCAGTCCAAAGAAAATATAATGAATAAAATCTTTTAAAAGTAAAATTTTCGAATGTAATTAGTTTCTATAGTTGGTACAAAATAAATTTTAATAGTTCACTTATTCCTATTTATTCTTGTAATATTTTCAATTTATTAATTTCGTATGGTCAGAGAAAATTTATCGAAATTCTCTTCAGAAACAATTTTTAATCATGAAAATTCCTCTCTCCGGGTAAATAAAAATTTCGCGACTAGGTGTTCTGAACTCGAGACTGTTGTTTGAGTCTTTTGGCTAGATTTTCTGTTTGTGAATAATTCCTCCTGTACATATGTAAAATCAGTGTAGGTAATAATTTTTTGTAGCCCTAAATCAACATTATTTCCCATGATCAATTAACGATAGACTGATGTTCAGACTGATATTTGTGTTCTTTGGCTAAGATTTCGGTTTGTAAATAATTTCTTTTTGCGGCAATCCTAATGTAGCTTCTTATATTATCCAAATGAATTTTTTTCCCTTAAGATCCATTAACTGAAGACTACAGTTCATACCTAGAAAATAAATATTTGAGTTCTTTTGTTAATATGTCTGTTCCTTGTTATTTTCAAATAGTTTTAAACAGTACTCTTTCTGCATGCTTCAAACAACTTAAAATCCATTTGTTTCTAAAAGGTTGTAATTAACTTCTAATCATTATTATTGGCTGAGGAGTATTTCTATAATAAATATCAAAGATAAGTATTAAAGTTCTAACAGTATTAAAGTTCTTTTTCGTAAAAAGATTCTATTAGGTTTTATATTGCTTGTCAAATTACGAATGCATTACATTTGTAATTTGAATAATAAGATATTTTTATTAAATTAAATTCTCTAAAAACTAAAATTCTCTTCTTTAATTTAAAAACTCTATCACAACTATAATGATATATTCATTGAAGACCATATTTTTGATATGATACTGTTACACTGAATGATACTGTTACACTGAAGAACATCGATCATTATTGATTGGTTTCAGAAAAACCTCGAATAACACCCCCGTCTTTTAAAACTCAAATATTATTAAAACCAATATGTATATTCTTTTCTGGTTAGAATTTATTTTGACTTAATTGAAATAAAACAGTAATCAATCTGGATATAAAAAGTAGTTTTGAAAATATTG
>CM063506.1:115352680-115365180 GCA_032207245.1 Pardosa pseudoannulata | reverse complement strand
CTAAAATATGTGAGATATGATACCATGTATGAACGATTACATGTATATTATACGTGTAACAGTCATCTTTTTTACATGTTTTTAATCCGATATTATATAAATATATTTTAATGAATTAATGCTTAGTAAATATATACTGTAAATAACTGACAGTTTAATTAATTAGTGTTTTTTTTAATAACTTAGAGAAAAATTAATTTTATTACTGAAACTCATTTCACTTAAAACAAGTAAAAATATAATATTTCTAAAATTTGAAATTTGAAATTGTTTTTCTATTTTGTAAAATATTGTTTACAAATTACAAATTACAAATTACAAATCTCTAGCCATTTGACTTCTGTAATATTATTTTGCCAAAATATATTTTGTGAGATATGTATATTACACATATTATCAAGTGAACAAGAACTTATTTAAAGCTATTATTACAAGCGTAAATTTATACAAAACTAATATTTATTTTTTCGGGAGCCGATTGCAAAAGTCGCTTTTTGATAATCCATGCTTAATAGGCGTAGTGATACATGCCATTATCTATGCATTTTAAAAAGTATTTCGCTACTAGGTATTAATTCTTAAATTTACTTAGAGAAGAAACTGTTGCTTTAAATTAAAGTTGAGTTTTTAAGGAGAAACGATTTTAGGGAACAGCAAAATTTTCAATCTTTAAAAGTCTATTACAAAATTTTCATTTTAAGCAGGTGTTTCTAATAATGTATATTCTTATACGATTCAAGATTTAATGCTTATGAGGATAATACAAAGTAAACAATCAATGTGTTGTTAAAGAAATTATAAATCTATATTAGTCTGTCTCGAACAGTGTTTTTTAAATAATTAGATATGCTTGTAAAATAAATCATTGTTATCAATAATTTTAAATTTAGTATAGATGCTATGATTTCATTTCAATAAATGAATATAATTTATTTATAAATAATATTATTTTTTATTAATAGAATTTGAAAAAAAATAATATCTTTTATAAAATTTTAATTTTGTTTGGTTCAATTTATGTTATAATATTTTATCTTAATATAATAGAATAAAAGTTTTTTAATAATAAGAGTAAATAATATTTTATATATATATATTGTAACGTACTGGAAATTAGGTAGGCGAGGCCTTCAATGACACAGGCTAGAAATTAAGGTATTCTTGACTAAATATTTTATTCACTAGAATAAACTATGTACAGATATGTACAAATTCAATAAACGATAACATTCAGGGATCTCGTACAGAGATAATATGCACATACAAGGATGCGTGGGATACCGGAACAGTATGGCTAGGGCTTTAAAACACAATAGCTGGAAACTAATTCGTGCCGGGACTAATGTTGACTCGATCACTCCGTCAGTCGATTAGCGCGGTTGGCTTTCACAGCAGGTTCGGAGGTTCCGAGTGCGTATCACGCTGGGATTCGTGACGAAAACACAAGATGCAAGTCGATTCAAAATCAGAGTGCAAAGTCACTCTAGGCTGACTACTTCTATGCAAGAAGTTAACTATCAATCAGCAATAACGGGGAAGGAATTCCCAAGTCGAATGTTCGACTATCTAGCAACGGAGACGCTGGCGGTCTCAAAAAAAACAAACTCCAGACACGGAGATAAGAGCGGTCCTCGATCGACCAGGCTCTAGCAGGTAGAAGCCTCGAGAGAAGAAACAAAGCAAAAAGCCCCCGTTCTAGTCCGGTCCTTTCCATTTATACTAAGCACTCCTTCCGCTTCTCGGTTCTTCGAGAAACTTCCCGAGCCAGGGTGACGCAATCTTGCGGTCACTCCCAAGTCTCCGATCAGCTGTCCTGGTTCCAGCTGTAGCAATTCTCAGATTCATTAACTTAACCAACTTAATGGCCTTTTTGTAACCGCTAATGGGCGGCAAGGTGCACTCAATTATGTACACAGTAAAGGTCCATTCAACAGGTTACAATGTTCAGCCAGTTCGGAGCCGTCGACGCACCGTTTTTCAATTACGGGTTTTTAGACCACCTGGTTCTATTATCGGCTAATCGTGAGTCCACGACGAAAGGTCACCTTTTGGGCTCCTTGTTCGTTT
Source organism: Pardosa pseudoannulata (assembly GCA_032207245.1). NCBI lineage: Eukaryota > Metazoa > Arthropoda > Arachnida > Araneae > Lycosidae > Pardosa > Pardosa pseudoannulata. Next base: position 115,363,113 of record CM063506.1, on the reverse strand, counting down.
TGGGGTCATGTAACGGATCGTTACACCCCCCCTCGCATAAGAATTTTCCACAGGGTGGATCTCGATTATGCCGACAATTCTCGTGGAGAACTGCAACTCTGATCTTCCTCGTAAGGAACCAACAGCCACTCAGATACTTAATATACATTATACTACAAAATAACACTAACTATATCTAAAAAACATTGCGCATCTATACATTGAAGCAGGACTAAACACATCACGTTTAAAAATATTTTAAAAATCAGGTAACATAAAATAATCATTTTTAAATAAAATGATGATTTTTAAAATTACTTCTTGCTAAATAATTTCCCATTTAATTTTTTTATGTTACTACTTACAAATGTTAATTGAACTTGTTTTATCATTAATTTGTCGATAAATTGAACAGTTAGTTTAAAGTATATCTATCTGTATATGGATTTTCCGTAAAAACATTGGGAATTTTAAACACAGATTGACTTTTGACAATCTAAATAAAAAGCATTTAAAATCTTAAACTTGAAAATGCTTTTGTAATTATTAGCCGAAAGTTTTAAAACTTTATAGCACATCTAGTAACTCGCGAAGACGCGTGCTTTTTGGAGTTTCACTAAAACGCAAGCCGAGTTCAAGTTTTCTGAGCCAATTACCAACAAAATTACTTTTGATGACGAAGAGAAAAATTATATTAACAAAAATACTTTATTAACACTTTAAGATATATTTCGGATTACATAAAATATTAATTTTTAAAAGTATTTTGGAATAAAGATCTTTTTTATTAACACTCTAAAGCACGAACATAAGACGCACACAAGTAAAAAAAATCACATCTGTATATTTCATCATTTTAATCAAATAACGATGTATTTTTATCAGCACTTCTCTGCCAACCATGAACACTAAATAAAAATGCAAAAATGTATACCCATGCACTGGTTCTCTAGAGTCCGAATAAATTACAAGTATCTATCTCTGAGAAAATTATTCAGAGAAAATTAAGGAAATGCATGTCACTGATATCTAGAAGATCTATAAGAAAGCTAGTAAAAATTTGGGAAGTTTATTTCGATTGGGTGATTAAGTGTGGAAAGTTTTTACAACACCCGAGCCTCAGAGGCCTAGCACTCATCCTCGCTTTTTAAGTAAAGCATAAATGAAAATATATTTTAAGATATTTTTAAAAAATAAAAAGAATAAATAAGTAACAAAAATAGAAAAGTAAAAAATAAAAAAAGTAAAAAAGCAAAAAAAAAAAATTTAATTAAATAGCTTTTAACAAATTTCAGCAAGTTTCCTCCAACCATAAACACTAAATAAAAATGCAAAACTTTATGCGCATGCATAGGGTCCTTGGAGCCCTAACAAATTAAAAGTATCTCTTTCTGAGAAAAAAAGTCAGAAAAAATTGCTAAAATGTATGCTATTGGGATCTAGAAGATCTATAAGAAAGATACTAAAATTTTCTGAAGTTTATTTCGAATGGGTGATTTTGTATGCAATGTTTTTATAACACCCTGGCCGCAGAGATATAGCCCGCATCCTCGCGCGTTGAGTAAAGCATAAATGAAAACATATTTCAAAATTTTTGTAAAAAAAAAAAAAATTATAAAAATAAAAAAGTAAAAAATTCTAAAAATAAAAAAGTAAAAAATAAAAAAAAGTAAAAAAGAAAAAATAAAAAAAGTAAAAAAAAGTTAATTTAAAAATCAAATAGCTTTTAAAAAATTTCATTCCTTAAAAAAAATTTATTGATTTTTAAATTATTCATTGCAAACTAATCTCCACTTTTTATTAAAAAAAATTTTTATGTTATTTCCTACTAAAACTAATTGAACAAATTTGGATAGTATTTTATCTATAAATTGAACATTTAATTCTTAGAAAATATTCATATGTCTTGAAACACTTCTATTGTAATTCGTGAAAAATTAAGAAGAAAGGAGAATAAAAATGAACAAACCTTTTCATTCAAATGAATTATTCAAAAAATAAGTGAATTATAAATGAAAATATCATGTATAAAATTATTTTAAAAATCAAGTAGCGTTTAAAAAACTTAAACAATTGTTTACATTTTAAATTATTCCTTGCAAATAATCTCCACTTTTTATTAAAAAACAATTTTCTGCTATTTCCTACTAAAACTAATTGAACAAATTTGGATAGTATTTTATCTATAAATTGAACATTTAATTCATGGAAAATATTAATATGTCTTGAAACACTTTTATTGTAATTCGTGAAAAATTAAGAAGAAAGGAGAATCTTAAAAATGAACAAACCTTTTCATTCAAATGAATTATTCAAAAAAATAAGTGAATTATAAATGAAAATATCACGTATAAAATTATTTTAAAAATCAAACAGATTTTAAAAAAAATATTCCTTAAACAATTGTTTACATTTTAAATTATTCCTTTCAAACTAAGCTCCACTATTTATTAAAAAAAAAAAAATTCTGCTATTTCCTACTAAAACTAATTGAACAAATTTGGATAGTATTTTATCTAAAAATTGAATATTTAATTCATAGAAAATATTCATATGACTTAAAACACTTTTATTGTAATTCGTGAAAAATTAAGAAGAAAGTAGAATTTTAAAAATGAACAATACTTTTCATTCAAATGAATTATTCAAAAAATAAGTGAATTATAAATGAAAATATCACGTATAAAATTATTTTAAAAATCAAATAGCGTTTAAAAAATTCATTCCTTAAAAAATATTTTGATTTTTAAATTATTCCTTGCAAACTAATCTCCACTTTTTATTAAAAAATTTTTTTTCTGCTATTTCCTACTAAAACTAATTAAACAAATTTGGATACTATTTTATCTAAAAATTTAACATTTAATTCATACAAAATATTCATGTCTTGAAACACTTTTATTGAAATTCGTGAAAAATTAAGAAGAAAGGAGAATTTTAAAAATGAACAAAACTTTTCATTCAATAGAATTATTTAAAAAATAAGTGAATTATCACATAAAATTATTTTAAAAATCAAATAGCATTTAAAAAAATTTTATTCCTTAAAAAATATTTTGATTTTTAAATTATTCCTTGCAAACTAATCTAAACTTTTTATTAAAAAAATTTATGTTATTTCCTACTACAAATAATTGAACAAATTTGGATAGTATTTTATCTAAAAATTTAATGTTTAATTCATAGAAAATATTCATATGTCTCGAAACAATTTTATTGAAATTCGTGAAAAATTAAGATGAAAGGAGAATTTTAATAATGAACAAAACTTTTCATTCAAATCAATTATTCAAATAATAAGTAAAGTATAAATGAAAACATCTTATATAAAATTATTTTAAAAATCAAATAGCTTTTAAAAAATTTCATTACTTAAAAAAAATTTTTGATTTTTAATTTATTCCTTGCAAACTAATCTCTAATTTTTATTAAAATTTTTTTTATAGTACTTCCTACTAAAACTAACTTAACAAATTTGGATACTATTTTATCTATAAACTGAACATTTAATTCAAAGGAAATATTCATATGTCTTGAAATACTATTGTAATTCGGGAAAAATTAAAAAGAAAAGAGAGTTTTAAAAATGAACAAAACTTTTTATTCAAATGAATTATTCAAATGTGAAATATTCATTTAAAAATACTCCTTTTAGATTTTGTGTTCTCATATTGTTATAAAATTAAATGTAATTGCTTATAAGAACAAAAGTGAAGACATTTAGTACGTAAGGTTTTATCAAAATATTTTGTATAGAAATGCAAGTTCATCCTCAACATAACAGAAAATATATTGTATTACGGTTGAGACGCAATTTAATATAAAGAAGGGAAAAATGATTAACACATATCCCCATTTACATAATTAGAATTATTACATTTAGCAAATGAATGTCACGAACAACGCCACACTAATAAAATGTCTTCTAACTAAATGTCTAACTAAATGTCTTCTAATTTCTAATAACTAGGACGAATATGACAAAATATTTTCTTGTCTAGAACAAATGTTACATTAACTCTTTCATTGTAGAATATTTACTGTTTTGTCTGTCATAAGCATCGTATGATTTTAAATTCTTAGTTCTATTTTAACTAGAATACATTTTTCATTAATATTAAACTTGTTTATAATAATGATTTCTTTAAAAATCCTAAACTATATTATTCCTTGCTAATATCCGATTTTTTTCAAGTTATGATATTTCGTACAAAAATTGATTGAAGAAATTTGGATATTATTTAACCGGTAAATTGAACTTTAATTCATAGAAAATATTCAAATGTTTTAAAACCCTTTTATTTGTAAAAAATTAAAAAAAAAAAAGATTTTTAAAAATGAACAAACTTTTCTTTGAAACCAATTATTCAAAATATTATTTGATAAGAAAATTATACGTGATTAATTTACTTATTCTTATATTTATCTGTGTGCAATCTTTTGTAATAGGTAGGATAATTTTTGAAGTTTTTGTATCAGATATTTTTTGGAAAATAATAACAACTTTCTTTGATAAAATTTATTTATTAAAAAAATATTTACGCATATATATGCATTAAACATTTATTCTATGGTTAAAATTTAAATTTTAGAAATAGTCATTTTATATTTTGTGTCTCATATTGATATAAATTTAAATGTAATCACTTATAAGAACAACAGTAAAAACATTTAGTGTTTAAGGATTTATCAAAATATTTTGTGTATGCAAATGCTAGTTGATCTCAGTTCTCCTCCAAATAACAGAAATTATAATGTATTATGTGTCAGACGCAATTTAATATAAAGAAGGGAAAAATGATTAACCCATATCCACATTTACATAATTAGAATTATTAAAATTAGTAAATAAATGTCACGAACAACGCCACACTTCTAATTACTAGGATGAACATAACAAAATATTTTTCCTGACTAGACCCAATGTTACATTAACTCTTTCATTAGAATACTTTTACTAATTTGTCTGCTATAAGTATAGCATGCTTTTAAATTCTTAGTTCTTTTTTTTAACTATAATAGTTTTTTTCATTAATATTATACTAGTTTATAATAATAATTTCTTTAAAAAAAATCCTAAATTATACTATTCTTTGCTGACTAGTGTCCAACTTATTTTGAACTTACTTTATTTTCTACAAATTTTAATTACACAAATTTAGATATATTATTTTACCGGTAAACTGAACATTTAGTTCATAGGAAATATTCATGTCTCTTGAAATCCTTTCATTGTAATTTGTGAAACATAAAGAAAAAAAGATAATTTTAAAAATGAACAAAACTCTTCTTTCAAATGGATTATTCAAAATATTATTTGATAAGAAAAATATACGTGATTAATTTTCTTATTCTAACATTTATCTGTGTGCAAACGTTTATAGTAGGTTGGATAATTCATGAAGCTATAAAGTTTTTATAAATGATATTTTCGAAAAAATTTAAAGAAAATCGTTGATAAAATTTATTTATTTAAAAAATATTTTACGTCTGCATTAATCTATCTACATTAAACATTTATTCTATATTTCATATTTAAATTTTAGAAATAGTCATTTTAATTTTGTTTTTCATATTGATATAAAAAAAACAGTAATCACTTACAAGAACAAAAGTAAAATCTTTTAGTATGTAATGTTTTATCAAAACATTTTGTATAAAAATGCTAGTTTATAGCAGTTCTCCCCAAAAATAATAGACAATATAGTGTATTATTTCTCAGAAGCAATTTAATATAAAGAACGGGAAAATGATTAACACATATCCCCATTTACATAATTAGAATTATTACATTTAGCAAATGAATGTCACGAGCAACGCCACACTTCTAATAACTAGGATAATATCACAAAATGTTTTCTTGTCTAGAACAAATGTTACGTTAACTCTTTCATTGTAATACATTTACTATATTGTCTGTTATAAGCATCGCATGCTTTTAAATTCTTAGTTCTATTTTAAATGCAATAGATTTTTCATTATTTTACTAGTTTATAATAATGATTTCTTTAAAATTCCTAAACTATATTATTCCTTGCTAATATCCGTTTTTCTTAAGTTATGATATTTCGTACAAAAATTAATTGAAGAAATTTGGATATTATTTTACCGGTAAATTGAACTTTAATTCATAGAAAATATTCAAACATTTTTAAAACCCTTTTGTTTGTAAAAAAATTAAAAAGAAAGATTTTATAAAATGAACAAACTTTTCTTTGAAACCAATTATTCAAAATATTATTTGATAAGAAAAATATACATGATTAATTTACTTATTCGTACATTTATCAGTGTGCAATATTTTATAATAGGTAAAATAATTTATGAAGCTATTATGTTTTTGTATCAGATATTTTTTCTAAAATAATAACAACTTTTTTTGATAAAATTTTTTAAGCCTCTAAAATATTTAAGAATATATGCATTAAACATTTATTCTATGGTTAAAATTTAAATTTTAGAAATAGTCATTTTATATTTTGTGTCTCATATTGATATAAATTTAAATGTAATCACTTATAAGAACAACAGTAAAAACATTTAGTGTTTAAGGATTTATAGAAATATTTTGTATATAAATGCTTGTTCATCTCACTTCTCCTCAGAAATAACAGAAAATATAGTATATTATGTCTTAGACGCAATTTAATATAAAGAAGGGAAAAATGATTAATCAATATCCCAATTTACATAATTAGAATTATAAATCTTAGCAAATAAATGTCACGAACAACGCAACACTTCTAATTACTAGAATGAATATAACAAAATACTTTTCCTAATAGAACCAATGTTACTGTAACACTTTCATTGTAATATTTTTACTATTTTGTCTGCATAAGTATCCCATGCATTTAAATACTCAGTTCTTTTTTTAACTGTAATAGTTTTTTCATTAATATTATACTAGTTTATAATAATAATTTCTTTAAAAAAAATCCTAAATTATACTATTCTTTGCTATCTAGTGTCCAGTTTTTTTTAAATTATGGTATTTTCTACAAATATTGATTACACTATTTAGAAATTATTTTACCGGCAAGTTGAACACTTAATTCATAGGAAATATTCATGTCTTTTGAAATCCTTTTATTGTAATTTGTGAAAAATTAAAAATAATGGAGAATTGTTAAAATGAACAAAATTTTTATTTCAAATAAAGTTTTCAAATTATTATTTGATAAGAAAAATATACATGATTAATTTACTTATTCGTACATTTATCTGTGTGCAAAAGTTTATAGTAGGTTGGATAATTTATGAAGCTATAAAGTTTTTATAAATGACATTTTCAAAAAAAATTTAGGGAAATTCGTTGATAAAATTTATTTATTTAAAAAAAAATATTATACGTTTGCATAAGTATCTCTACATTAAACATTTATTTTATGTTCAAAATTAGAAATACTCATTTGAAAATACTTCATTTAGATTTTGTGTTTCATATTGTTATAAAATTAAATGTAATCGCTTATAAGAACAAAATTAAAACATTCAGTATGTAAGGTTTTATCAAAATATTTTGTATACAAATGCTCGTTCATCTAAGTTCTCCCCAAAATAAGAGAAATTATAGTGTATTATGTGTTAGACGCAATTCAATATAAAGAAGGGAAAAATGATTAACCCATATGCCCATTTACATAATTAGAATTATTACATTTAGCAAATGAATGTCACGAACAACGCCACACTTCTAATAACTGGGATGAATATGGCAAAATATTTTCTTGTCTAGAACCAATGTATATTAACTCTTTCATTCTAATGTTTTTATTATTTTGTCATAAGCATTGTATTCTTTGAAATCCTTAGCTCTATTTCGACTACAATAGATTTTTCATTAAAGTTATACTAGTTTTTAATAATGATATCTTTAAAAAATCCTAAATTATATTATTCCTTGCTAATGCCCAAATTTTTTTAAAGTAATATTATTTCCTACTAATATTGATTGAAGAAATTTGGATATTATTTTACCGGTAAATTGAACATTGAATTCATAAAAAAATATCCATATGTCTCGTAACCATTTTATTTTCATTTGTGAAAAATTAAGAAAAAAGGAGAATTTTAAAAAGTAACAAAACTTTTCATTCAAATAGATTATTCAAAATATTATTTGATAAGAAAAATATGCGTGATTAATTTACTTGTTCTTATATTTACCTGTGTGCAAAATTTTATAATGGATGGGACAATTTCTGAAGCTATAAAGTTTTTATATGAGATATATTTGTAAAAAATAAGAAAATTCGTGGATAAAATTGATTTATTTAAAAAAAATTACGTTTGCATGAATATCTCTACATTATACAATTATTTTATGTTTAAAATTAGAAATATTCATTTAAAAATACTCGTTTTAGATTTTGTGTCTCATATTGTTATAACATAAAATGTAATCGCTTATAAGAACAAAAGTAAAAACATTCAGTATGTAAGGGTTTATCAAAATATTTTGTATAGAAATGCTAGTTCATCCTCAACATAGCAGATAATACATTGTATTACGATTGAGACGCAATTTAATATAAAGAAGGGGGAAATTATTAACCCATATCAACAGTCACATAATTAGAATTATTCTATTTAGCAAATGAATGTCACGAACAACGCCACACTTCTAATAACTAGGACGAATATGACAAAATATTTTTCCTGACTAAAACCAATGTTAAATAAATACTTTCATTGTAATAATTTTACTATTTTGTCTGTCATATGCATCATATGTTTTTATATCCTTAGATATATTTTAACATTAAGAAAAATAGATATTCCATTCATATTATATTAGTTTATAATAATGATTTCTTAAAAAAAATCCTAAATCATATTATTTCTTGCTAACCAGTGTCTAGTCTTTTTTTTTAAATTATGTTATTTACTACAAATATTCATTAAACAAATTTGGATATTATTTTACCGGTAAACTGAACATTTAGTTCATAGGAAATATTCATGTCTCTTGAAATCCTTTCATTGTAATTTGTGAAACATAAAGAAAAAAAGATAATTTTAAAAATGAACAAAACTCTTCTTTCAAATGGATTATTCAAAATATTATTTGATAAGAAAAATATACGTGATTAATTTACTTATTCTAACATTTATCTGTGTGCAAACGTTTATAGTAGGTTGGATAATTCATGAAGCTATAAAGTTTTTATAAATGATATTTTCGAAAAAATTTAAAGAAAATCGTTGATAAAATTTATTTATTTAAAAAATATTTTACGTCTGCATTAATCTATCTACATTAAACATTTATTCTATATTTCATATTTAAATTTTAGAAATAGTCATTTTAATTTTGTTTTTCATATTGATATAAAAAAAACAGTAATCACTTACAAGAACAAAAGTAAAATCTTTTAGTATGTAATGTTTTATCAAAACATTTTGTATAAAAATGCTAGTTTATAGCAGTTCTCCCCAAAAATAATAGACAATATAGTGTATTATTTCTCAGAAGCAATTTAATATAAAGAACGGGAAAATGATTAACACATATCCCCATTTACATAATTAGAATTATTACATTTAGCAAATGAATGTCACGAGCAACGCCACACTTCTAATAACTAGGATAATATCACAAAATGTTTTCTTGTCTAGAACAAATGTTACGTTAACTCTTTCATTGTAATACATTTACTATATTGTCTGTCACAAGCATCGCATGCTTTTATATCCTTAGTTCTGTTTTAACGTTAAATACAATATATTTTTCATTAATATTATACTAGTTTATAATAATAATTTCTTTAAAAAAAATCCTAAATTATACTATTCTTTGCTAATATCCGATTTTTTTCAAGTTATGATATTTCGTACAAAAATTGATTGAAAGAATTTGGATATTATTTAACCAGTAAATTGAACTTTACTTCATAGAAAATAATCAAATATTTTAAAACCCTTTTATTTGTAAAAAATTAAAAAAAAAAAGATTTTTAAAAATGAACAAACTTTTCTTTGAAACCAATTATTCAAAATATTATTTGATAAGAAAATTATACGTGAATAATTTACTTATTCTTATATTTATCTGTGTGCAATCTTTTGTAATAGGTAGGATAATTTTTGAAGTTTTTGTATCAGATATTTTTTGGAAAATAATAACAACTTTCTTTGATAAAATTTATTTATTAAAAAAATATTTACGCATATATATGCATTAAACATTTATTCTATGGTTAAAATTTAAATTTTAGAAATAGTCATTTTATATTTTGTGTCTCATATTGATATAAATTTAAATGTAATCACTTATAAGAACAACAGTAAAAACATTTAGTGTTTAAGGATTTATAGAAATATTTTGTATATAAATGTTTTTTCATATCATTTTTCCCCCAAATAACAGAAAATATAGTATATTATGTCTTAGACGCAATTTAATATAAAGAAGGGAAAAATGATTAATCAATATCCCAATTTACATAATT
>CM063506.1:115342680-115345180 GCA_032207245.1 Pardosa pseudoannulata | reverse complement strand
AAGCAAAATTTTATTTTTAAATTTTAAAGGTAAAATTTACGGTTTTATGGCTCTGTACTATTATTGGAACGTTTACGTTTCAAAGGTTCAGTTTTCATTTATGTTCAAAGCATTGTATGATATTGCAAACATTATTTATTTTGCATTCTGATAAGCATAGCACCTTTTCTAAAGAAAATAAATAGTTAAAGCTTAGAATGGAAACTGCAATACTTTGAAAGGATTATAATATTGACACTTTACATTGATGTCACTTTAGTAAAGTCATAACAATAGAAAGAAAATCTTTTTGATAAGGTGGTTGAACAAATGTGTGTGTGGGGGGAGAGGCTTTCACCTGTGCCTTTGAAGACAGGTGCAAATGCACATAAAAGGTGTCTTATTGCACATGCTTTCTGAAATAGTTATCAGTTTTCTTTGATATAGAGTTTTTATTGGATGACAGTGAAAAATGTGCATGAGCGCTTTTAATGGGTTTCATTTATGAAGTTTTTATAAATTTAACACCATGTCTAAAAGATGCCTTAAAATACAAGAGGCTGTGACTGTTTTAGAAACTATTTCAGATTCTGATTGGGAAGATATAGATATTTGCTAATTAGAGCCCAATAAACCTGGTGATGCAACCGATGAAGAAGATATTGTGGGGAATAGTTTAGATGCTGTTATGCCATCCAATGTGTGTTGAATGGTCGACGTCATTTTACAAAAAAGATGTAATATGAAGACAAATTTTAGAAACAGGGTTCAAGGGCCAAGAAGAAACGAAAATCCAAAAATTTTGTAGTAAAATGGAAAAAAAACTAAATAAAATTCGATAATTCAATAGAATTCGAAAAACAGGTACCAATATTGCATAAATCTATAGTGTCATAATATATATCAATTGCACATTATTTAAAGATAAGTAAACAAAACAGTTAATATTAAGAAGATAATATAATTATTAGACATTAAATTAACTATTTTTATAAGTTTTTAAAAACATGCAAAAATAATCATGTAACACGCCAATGTTCCATTAATGGAACATCTCTAAAAACACCCTCAAAAATTGTTTTCGCCTAATTTTAAAACTTTATTTTATTAATTAACATAATAACCAAATTTCAAGCCATTGGGACAGTTTTTTCTTAATCCGGCATTTAAACGGTTAATGGACAACACAAGAAAATTTATTTAAAAAATTATATAATTAAATGCAAGGCCAAATCATATTAAGAGTCCCGGAGCCTGACTTAACAGCAGCCTTGATCAGGTGGACGAGCTCCCTCCATAAATCTAAGTTAGACTTTTCGTCCTTACGTCCGTAAGCGAGAAAGCTTTCCCCCAACAAGATATGTGTTCTGGTAGCATGCTGTTAGTTGACTCCCATCTCGCTTAGAGAATGGCAAACTCACCTTTCCCCTTTCTTCGGTAGTTAATTTCTGGAAACCTGATCCTTTCCTAAAAAGGAATTCTCCATATAGAGGATCATTCTCTTTAGTCGGTGGTCTCTCTTAAAACCACCTGCACCCTCCTTTAATTCATCTCAGCCCTGCAAAAAACACGTCCGAAATATGTATCAGCCCCGTGTGCGCCCGGCTTGTCTCATATTTCCCAAAAGATGCTGGGTTGAGGAGTCAATGGAGGTTGATTTCCAGATATAGGAAATGATGCATAGATGCAAAAACTGGTAGTGGATTCAAATTCTAAAGAGATAAAACACATATAATCCAAAAACTAAGTGTTTGTTTTATTTCTACAATTTTAAAATCTCCGGACTATCTTGAAGCGTTTATGACAAATCTCGTTGATATGATCTAATTAGAACTTGTAATTCTATATAGTCTTTGTAAATAATACCATAGCTTTTAAAAAACTAAAACAAAATTCAAGGCATTTTACTGAGAGTGGTGTGTTTTGATTTTGCGTGAGGCCAAAAATAAAAAAAAATCATTGCACAAATTGATTTGACATCAAATTTTCACAGTAAATGTAAAACCTATCATGAAGCTCTACCTACTGTTTTCGTTGTTGTTTATTTCATATTTATAGTATTTGAAATCGAATCTTTAAACACACAGTTCGCATTGTGTGTCACACAAAATATTAACTATTTAAACAAGCTCTCTAAACTAAACTAAACTCCTAGGAGCAACACTCACTAAGGGGCCAGGCCCTATTGTGCCAATGTCCGTTTCAGAGACAAGGGCTCTTTGGGGCGAACCATATTTTTCGATTAGGTAGTCAACCTTACTCAGAACTCCCAATGCTTCTTTCCCACTTACGCTTGGTCCTCAGTTTGTCTATCGACTGAAGGGATGAAAGGCTGAGTCAACCTTGCACGGATGTGTGCCGTGGAAAAACAAATATCTACCCCAGAGTCACTGAGGCTTAAACAAACTCTTTCTTATTCTTTTAAATAAAAAACTTCTTATTTTTTAGAAGCAAAGTAAATTTAACAAACTAATTATAATAAATATAGAGAACAAATGCTGAAAATCTCATATATTTACGA
>CM063506.1:115295180-115337680 GCA_032207245.1 Pardosa pseudoannulata | reverse complement strand
CTACTAGTAAAACCTACATAAGCTGATGTTTTCTGTAAAAGATAAAAAGCAATTTCCTTTTAAAGACTATCTAATATTTTTGTTCTGCAATGAAGAGGCGAAATCATATCACTCCTTAAGTGAATGTTAATTTAGTAGCACGTGTAATTTTATTGAAATCCACGACCAGTTTTGCACCTGTGGACAGTTTACTATATCTGGAAATCAATCCGACTGTCAACCAGGATCTTTTAGGAAATATTCATTCCGGCTAAAATGATATAGTTTTGATGTTCTTTTGTCGATAAATGTATTTTTCCGAGAAACCGCCGACGAAAATTTCTCTATATGCTATCCTTTTTTGCAGTTTCCAATGACTGCCGAAGAAAGGGGAAATGAGTCTCGTTCCTAAGAAAGTCAACCTGTTACAGCATGCAACCAGAACAATATCTCTTAAGGACGCGAATAACATTACCAAGTCTGAGTCCTCGATATTTAGAAGAAGGGACCAAGCAGAAGACCCCCCAAGCTTGGCCTGCCACTGTCAGAGGCATCGTTTGAGAACTTTGAGGAATTTTGGACCATGAACATATTTTACATTCCCCAGTCACCTATACGGAACATGGTGGAGCTTAGGCCTGCTCCAGCTCCGAGCCCGCAACCTTTCAATTACGAGATCGCTGTTTTTGCTGACTGAACTACTGTTTTATGGTGCAAAATGAATACACAGATATAATTTCAGTGTTTTGCATTAACCCATATTTAACATTTATAATTTCTAATAACAATGTTATTAATGGTAAGCTTTGATTTCTGAAAATATGAAAGTTGCATCTGTAAACATATGTACATTACAGAAGTTACGGGATGATCTAAGTCACTTATAAAAATATTGCCAACCGGGGCCTGTGTGTGGTCTGATTGGAAATTGTGCTGTCAATTACTTAAATGCTTCCGCCACGCCTCGTGCCAGTAACAAATGGAGTGTGTGTACTTCACTGCTGCCTACTTAGACTTAAACGCATCGATAATTTCATAATAGACCCGTCATGACTTACTGTGGCGACTGTTCCCCGACAAGGTCATGGTAATGAGAATAATCAGCACCTGATAATTGACGTAATAAATTGATGTTAAATAGATGTTCATTTCGCACTTGTAGAGAAAAACGCTTTTAATTAAACGACAAAGCATAAAGGGGAAGCTTAAAGGTTAACGAGGTTCGGTGACTTTTCTTTTAACATCTTTCCAGCGTTAATGAATCAAACATCAGGGGGTTGTTGATGAATAGCAACGAAAGAGACAATAAAAAGCATTACTTATAGGATTTATATTGTGATTAGTTCACCACATCATTAGGTTACTCAATTATATTACTAGAGGAGATTATGAATAGGTTATATCACCTTTTCTTAAAGTCCTTAAGAAGTGACTTAGCAATAACGTTTAGAAAGTTAATGATATAATTAGTTAAATTGAAAAGGAAAGCGAAATTTTAAAGGAATATTACTTTAACATTCTCAAATACAATTTCTTTCTGAAAGAATTAAAAAAATAACATCAGTTCTAATTGCAGAGGTAATATATATATTGATCTCACTGAAACCATATTTATGTATCTTTCACTGGTTTCTATTTTTAAATTCCTTAAGAAATGAGTTTTTAAAAAGTTAATGACATAATTATTTTACATTTGTATTGAAACTAGATGTGTATTTTTACAACTAAAAATACTTTAACAGTTTGCAATGTAATATATATTGTCTGATATATATTACAGAGATTATATATATTGCCCTGGAATGCAAAGCAAATGTTCCGGACAGGTAGTGTAAGCGAAACTCCAGTGTTTAGTTCCAGGGAGAGTACATGTATATATATATATATATATATTATATATATATATATATATATATATATATATATATATATATATATATATATATATATATATATATATATATATATATATATATATATATATATATATATATATATATATATATATATATATATATATATATATATATATATATATATATATATATATATATATATATATATATATATATATATATATATATATATATATATATATAATATATATATATATATATATATATATATATATATATATATATATATATATATATATATATATATATATATATATATATATATATATATATATATATATATATATATATATATATATATATAATATATATATATATATATATATATATATATATATATAC
Organism: Pardosa pseudoannulata; assembly: GCA_032207245.1. Classification (NCBI taxonomy): domain Eukaryota; kingdom Metazoa; phylum Arthropoda; class Arachnida; order Araneae; family Lycosidae; genus Pardosa; species Pardosa pseudoannulata. Next base: position 115,335,443 of record CM063506.1, on the reverse strand, counting down.
ATATATATATATATATATATATATATATATATATATATATATATATATATATATATATATATATATATATATATATATATATATATATATAATATATATATATATATATATATATATATATATATATATATATATATATATATATATATATATATATATATATATATATATATATATGTATATATATATATTTATATATATATATATATATATATATATATATATATATATATATATATATATATATATATATATGTGTGTGTGTGTGTGTGTGTGTGCGTGTGTGTGTGTGTATGCTTCGGAATATGTGAAATTTTTCATTTTGGTCGTATGTAATGAGACACATGCATTGTTTTAACTTCATAAGAATAAAATATTTTTTTTTTAAATACTGATAAATATTTCAAATGTTCTAATAGTTAAATAGTAGTAGCTGTATTCTAAAAATTAGATTTTAAAGTTAGTTTAAAACGTTTGAATAAATAGAAGAATTAGCTATTGTTTTGTGTTGCCTCACTTCAGTTTTAACTTATTTTTATGAGCATAGAAACTGAAATAGTACATACATATCTCTCAGTTTTGTATTACGTAATTGCTCCTTACTGTACATTAAACTGTAACTTTTGTGAAAATGGGAACAATTTTATCCATTCTTAGCTTCATTGCTTTTAGTAAATTACTAAAACTTGGAGAAACACTGGGTTTTGAAAATTAATTTGAAAGGTGCGCAGAGCTGTATTTTAACAATGCAATTTATGTGTGCCGTTGAAATTTCAGTTTTAATATTGCAGTGACATGAATGTACTGGTAATTAGTTGTAAAGAAACAGTGTATTATTCATTTAGCCTTATTATCATAACAAGTATCTTTAAAAATAGGCTTATTGTTAATTAGACATACAGCTTTATCGCATGAAAATGAAATAAAAGGTATTTTAAATCTCCAGTTAATAGATCATAAAATTTTGTATGTCGGAGTGTTATGTCATCTAGTTGTGACAGGTTATAAAATGTTACTAGTTGCAGTACTTCAGATCTATTCATTGTTAAATGTTTATACATAGAATGTCGTTTGCACTTTATGAAATTTATTTTCATATTTAAGTATTTTTTCTGAAATTTCCTTCTATATGATAGACAGGTGTTTTGACAATAGCTCTAGCTAGAAATGTCCATGAAACTAAAATTTTACGTACCTCTGGATTGTCATTTTTACCATTTATTCTTGAACCTTATTCCAAAGTCTCTTCAGTATTGATGGATGCTATTTTCCCAAGACTCATTTTAATACACCGAAAGCTAAAAAGTCCGTTGGAGAAGAGTCAGGCGATTTTACAGTCACTTCATTAAATGCCATACATTTTATTAATTTTTCTAATTCTTTCCTTCCTAAATAAATGACAGTTGATTTAAACTTGAGGCTTTGCCATATGAAGCTCAACTTTATCAATGTCATTTCAATAAAATCTGTGATTTGTTCTTCAAAAATTGGTTCTGAAATATTCTGTTGATAGTAAAGCGAATTGAATTTGAATTTACTTGAGACTCTTTGGATTTTTCATTCGCCGTCGTAACAAATCCCTTCAATTTTGATGAATCCCTGTGGGAAATTTTATGTACACTGACCAATATATTTCGTATTGTCATTCTCGTCAGTTAGAAATAGAAAGTTGATATTTTTTCGATTACAGTCCTTTACATATACCAATGTTTCATCGAGAGTTGACATAAATTTAAATTTTTCATCAGCTAGATGTTTTTTTTATATAATTTTGTAATGTTTGTTTTCCTTTCAGTAATATGATTTGTCAAAAGCAGATAAACTTTAGGTTTAGATATCTTTTTTAACTTCAAATATTTATGTATTATTTTACTTACAGTAGACAAAAGTAGACAGTTAAAGTTACAGAAGGCAATAACAGTTTCGATGCAATGGATTTTTGAGACGATTTATTTTCTTTTAGGATCAGGATTAGGTTACTTTCCTTTCTTGATATTTACGTGCGTTAGAGAAGCTTTAGAATGAGACTTGGTGGTCATTTTCATTTTCTTTTATATTGAGTTTTCTCTATTCAAATTTAATGTATTATAAATAATTTTTGAAGTGGAATAACTAATATAACTAATATATAATGTTTTTTTATACTACTTTATAATTTATTGATATGAATATTTCTTTTCCAAAAGTGCAGTTACTGAACCTTCAATCCACCTGTAATTTTTAAGAATTATTTGGGAGATATAAAAATTTTATTTTACATTCTAATCAAAACTTAACAGTATCAGACTATTATTCTGAATTTACCAAAACTTTTATCACAACATGCAAAGTAAATTACAATATCATTTCCATTTAGTGAGGAACATCTTTCATATTACTCAATTTTCAATGTTATTCTCATCGTTGTTGAATTAATATTCCATACATTTTTCTGCAATAAAAAGGTAATATTTTTATGATCGTGTAACTGTCCGAGTTTACAGAGTAAAAGATTTGTATCTAATGATTAAACAAAATTAAATAAATTTAAAAAGTGATAGACAGCAAAAAATTATGTATAATTTAATAGGTGAAAAAGGAACTCCGGTGGAGTTTGCATAATTTTTTTTTATTTTGACCTAATTTTTAACATAGAAAAAAGCAAAAGAAGGTATGCTCTGAGCATCTTCAACATTACTTACGAAAGTAGAACATTGTCAAGAGAATACTTGAAAGCAAAACAATAGTCATGAAAAAGTAATTTTTCCTTTTTATAAGCTACCACAAGCACACATTCTTCAAGAATTCCAATTTCCAATAACCTAAATATTTCATATAGTATGAGAAAAATGCAATTTTCGATACTTGCAGTTTGATAGAAATGATTTTTTCATTCTTGGCAAGAATTTCTTGAAAGAGGTTTCCCAAGAAATTCTTTACTGTAACATAATATTTATATTGATTTAAATTTCATTCCGTAAATGTTTATAACAATATAAAATCAATTTCATGAAGAAATTTTTTTCTTATCTTATACTTAGAATTTTGCATCATCTTCTTCTGATTCTGTTTTTCTTATTAAAGGAGCTATAGTAAAAATTTTTAAGAAAGATTATAAGTCTAAAAAAATATTATTTTTTGGGATTTATAACCTTATCTAAAAAATATTATTTTTTTATCTAATACTTCAATTTAATCCTTTTAATAATTTTAAAATAAATGTTATTTTTTTAGATTAAGTAATAACAGTAATGCTTCGCAGCAGTTTTGTATTTCAGAATTAAACTTAATGAATATTTATAAAAATGTAATTTTCTTTAATTGTTCGTATAATAAAGGCTTTTATTTTATTTTTAAAATAAAATACGTGAATTATCTTTTAACTTTTTCGTGGGCCTTGGGAAGATTTTTTCCACATTACTTATTTTTAGTATGCATATGCGACAAGTGCAAAGCCCACAACAGATCTGCTAATACTGCGTATAGCATTAGCTCGATGGCTAATAGATGGCTATTCTTCTAGAAAATGGAGAGGAAGTCCTGCTAGCATCGGTACAATTAAGTGCTTGGTACCGGATGGTGTACACTCAGCTAGTACTGGATATCATGAGAAAGTTGGTGTTCAACTAGACGGCTGATGTTTAGACGGCTATGTTTAGACGACGAAGAAAAGCAGTGCAAAGGTTCAATAAAAAAGTTTCAATAAAAAATAAAATACGTGAATTATCTTTTAACCTTTTCGTGGGCCTTGTGAATATTTTTTCCACATTAATTATTTTATGGTATGAACATGCGACAAGTGCAAAGCCCACAACTGATCTGCTAACATAGCGTATAGCATTAGCTCAGTGGTTAATAGATGGCTATTCTTCTAGAAAATGGAGAGGAAGTCCTGCTAGCATCGGTACAATTAAGTGCTTGGTACCGGATGGTGTACACTCAGCTAGTACTGGATATCATGAAAAAGTTGATATTCAACTATAGACGATGAAGAAAAGTAGTGCAAAGGTTCAATGAAAAAATTCTAGCTGCAAGTGTACAGATTGTTATGTAATCTTGTGGATTGCTACTTGTTTCACATCTTTTCATATCAAATAATAACCATTAAATAGACTTTCCCCTATGAGTATAAATGGTTTCGCAGGAAGTATTTTTACTACCACTAGAATTTTAATATAAAATAAAATTTCGAAAAGTAAAGTACATATTTTTAAAATATTATCCGATCTCATTAAAATTTATAGTTTAATTAATAGTGAAACACAAAAAAAAAATTGGAAAAAATTCAGACGAGAAATATATGGCTCACAAAAGGTTTGAATGTGGAATACAAGTTTTTTAATAAGTAGTTTTTAAACATAAAATAAAGAAAAAATCTAGCTAGGGATTAACCCTCTGACTGCTTAATTTGTAAACCGAGATCTCTTTAAAAATTGCGTATTTTTTTGCATATATATTTATATATATATATATATATATATATATAGTATATATATATATATATATATATATATATATATATATATATATATATATATATATATATATATATATATATATATATATATATATATATATATATATATATATATATATATATATATATATATATATATATATATATATATATATATATATATATATATATATATATATATATATATAATACATATATATATGTATATATATATATATATATATATATATATATATATATATACATATATATATATATATATACATATATATATATATATATATATATATATATATATATATATATATATATATATATATATATATATATATATATATATATATATATATATATATATATATATATATATATATATATATATATATATATACATACATACATATATGTATATATATATATATATATATATATATATATATATATATATATATATATATATATATATATATATATATATATATATATATATATATATATATATATATATATATATATATATATATATATATATATATATATATATATATATATATATATGTGTGTGTGTGTGTGTTGGAGAATTGAAATACTAATTGTTTTCTAGAAAAGATTTTTTATATTGACTTTTATCATGAGGATATAAGCTTTCAGAAAAACTAATTTCAGATGTTATCACATAAAAAATTTATTTTACAATAAATTTCAACTTTAACATTGTTTCTATTTATAACCTACTATCTATCATTCTATTATCTAATATAACTATAATAGTTCTAGTAATATAATTTTATTTACCTAATTAAATGTCTAATACTGTGTATACTTTATTCCACTGGTTAAACGATGAAAAGGCGGAATTTGCTTTTTAATAAAGGAAGAAAAACATCTGCCCACGAAAATTGCGGGATGAGCAAATTTTGCTACATTTGAATTGCCCGTGGAAATCGCGGGATGAGCAGTCAGAGGGTTAAATTAACCCCATCTTAGTTAAAAGAGTGTTAATTATTTTTTACAGGGATCCGAGCTGTAGTTGACCTAAGACCTACCGTGTTCTTTAAAGGTGACTGGGTCATGTAAAATATGCTCGTGGTCACAATGTCCTCCAAGTTCTCAAACGATACCTCTGGGGTTGGCAGGCCAATCATGTGGGTCTTTCAAAAAAAAATTGGAAAAAATTCAGAAGAGAAATGTACGGCTCACGAAAGGGTTGAATATGGAATACAAGTTATAATAAGTAATAAGTAGTTATTAAGAAGTTAATAATTAGTTTTTTTAATTGAAAAATAAATAAAAAAAATCCAGCTGGGGATTAAATTAGCCCTATCTTAGTTGAGAATGTCAATTAATATTTATAGGGCTCTGGGCTGGAAATCTGCATGTACATAAATGTGACTGGGGCACGCAAAATAAGTCCATCTTCACAATCTTCAAGTTCTCAGAGATCCATCTTGATTGTGTTTGTGGATACAATGTCCTCCATGTTCTCAAACGATACCTCTGGGGTTGGCAGGCCAATCATGTGGGTCTTTCAAAAAAAAATTGGAAAAAATTCAGAAGAGAAATGTACGGCTCACGAAAGGGTTGAATATATAATACAAGTTTTTTAATAAGCAGTGTTTTAAATGAAAAATAAATAAAAAAAATCCATCTGGGGATTAAATTAGCCCCATCTTAGTTGAGAACGTCAATTAATTTTTACAGGACTCTGGGCTGGAGCCGGCCTAAGATCTGCCGTGTCCATAAAGGCGACTGGGGCAAGCAAAATACATCCATTGTCACAATCTTCAAGTTCTCAAAGATCCATCGGGATCGTGTTTGTGGTCACAATGTCCTCCAAGTTCTCAAACGATACCTCTCGGTGGCAGGCCAATCATGGTTTTTTTTTTAAAAATTGGAAAAAAAATTCAGAAGAGAAATGTACGGCTCACGAAAGGGTTGAATATGAATACAAGTTTTTAATAAGTAGTTTTTTAAATGAAAAATAAATTTTAAAAAAAATCCAGCTGGGAATTAAATTAACCCCTATCTTAGTTGAGAATGTCAATTAATTTTTAAATGGCTCTGGGCTGGAGCCGGCCTAAGATCTGCCGTGTTCATAAAGGTGACTGGGGCAAGCAAAATACGTCCATGGTCACAATCTTCAAGTTCTCAAAGATCCATCGTGATCGTGTTTGTGGTCACAATGTCCTCCAAGTTCTCAAACGATACCTCTCGGGGTGGCAGGGCAATCATGGGTTCTTTAAAAAAATTTGGAAAAAATTCAGAAGAGAAATGTACGGCTCACGAAAGGGTTGAATATGGAATACAAGTTTTTTAATAAGCAGTTTTTTAAATGAAAAATAAATAAAAAAATCCATCTGGGGATTAAATTAGCTCCATATTAGTTGAGAATGTAAATTTATTTTTACAGGGCTCTGGGCTGGAGTCGGCCTATGATCTGCCGTGTTCTTAAAGGTGACTGGGGCAAGCAAAATACGTCCATGGTCACAATCTTCAAGTTCTCAAAGATCCATCGTGATCGTGCTTGTAGTCACAATGTCCTCCAAGTTCTTAAACGATACCTCTGGGGGTGGCAGGGCAATCATTGGGGTCTATCAAAAAATTGGAAAAAATTCAGAAGAGAAATGTATGGCTCACGAAAGGGTTGAATATGGAATACAAGTTTTTAATAAGTAGTTTTTAAATGAAAAATAAATTAAAAAAATCCAGCTGGGGAATAAATTAGCTCTATCTTAGTTATGAATGTCAATTAATTTTTACAGGGCTATGGGCAGGAGCCGGCCTAAGATCTGCCTTGTTCATAAAAGTGACTGGGGCAAGCAAAATACGTGCATGGTCACAATCCTCAAGTTCTCAAAGATCCATCGGGATCGTGTTTGTGGTCACAATGTCCTCCAAGTTCTCAAACGATACCTCTGGGGTTGGCAGGCCAATCATGTGGGTCTTTCAAAAAAAAATTGGAAAAAATTCAGAAGAGAAATGTACGGCTCATGAAAGGGTTGAATATATAATACAAGTTTTTTAATAAGCAGTTTTTTAAATGAAAAATAAATAAAAAAATCCAGCTGGGGATTAAATTAGCACCATCTTAGTTGAGAACGTCAATTAATTTTTACAGGACTCTGGGCTGGAGCCGGCCTAAGATCTGCCGTGTTCATTAAGGTGTCTGAGGAACGCAAAATACGTCCATGGTCACAATCTTCAAATTCTAAAAGATCCATTGTGATCGTGTTTGCGGTCAGAATATCCTCCATGTTCTCAAACGATACCTCTGGGGGTGGCAGGTGAATCATTAGGGTCTTTAAAAAAATTGGAAAAAATTCAGAAGAGCAGTACGGCTCACGAAAGGGTTGAATATGGAATACAAGTTTTTTAATAAGCAGTTTTTTAAATGAAAAATAAATAAAAAAAATCCAGCTGGGGATTAAATTAGCCCTATCTTAGTTGAGAATGTCAATTAATTTTTACAGGGCTCTGGGCTGGAGCCGGCCTAAGATCTGCCGTGTTCATAAAGGTGACTGGGGCAGGCAAAATACGTCCATGGTCACAATCTTCAAGTTCTCAAAGATCCATCGTGATCGTGTTTGTGGTCACAATGTCCTCCAAGTTCTTAAACGATACCTCTGTGGGTGGCAGGCCAATCATTGGTTTCTTTAAAAAAATTTGGAAAAAATTCAGAAGAGAAATGTACGGCTCACGAAAGGGTTGAATATGGAATACAAGTTTTTTAATAAGCAGTTTTTTAAATGAAAAATAAATAAAAAAATCCATCTGGGGATTAAATTAGCTCCATATTAGTTGAGAATGTCAATTAATTTTTACAGGGCTATGGGCAGGAGCCGGCCTAAGATCTGCCTTGTTCATAAAAGTGACTGGGGCAAGCAAAATACGTGCATGGTCACAATCCTCAAGTTCTCAAAGATCCATCGGGATCGTGTTTGTGGTCACAATGTCCTCCATGTTCTCAAACGATACCTCTGGGGGTGGCAGGCCAAGCCTGGGGGGGTCTTCTGCTTGGTCCCTGCTTCTTACGAGGATTCTTTTACGAGGTACTGTTACTCTCGTCCTTAGAATACCTTACGGTACAAATGCTACCTTGGTGGTGGTAATTGGGTAACAGCTTCTCAGATCTGCATTTGTATAGAGGCATATAGTGCTTATATTGTCAGCTGCGTTAGAAAAAATATCTTTTACAAACTTTATAGAATATATTATCACGCTGCCCTATATTAAATTAAAACAGACTCTTTGGTAGCTCATGGTAAAGTGAAATAACAAGATTTGTTAAACACAAGAAATCATAATACTAACTCCCTAGGGTCATTACGCACAAATATTAAAGCTCAAATTAAGTAGGGACATAGCCTTACCTTCCAATGCTCCCATTTTGTGGTGCCAAGGAATGCCTCCGCTCCTCCCGCTCTCTCCTTGATATATATATATATATATATATATATATATATATATATATATATATATATATATATATATATATATATATATATATATATATATATATATATATATATATATATATATATATATATATATTTCTCTTTGTTAGACTGCGGAAAGAGTTCTAGAAGAACCCAACCTCGTGATAAATCGATAACAGGGATCTTGTGGGTGGTTATCAATCATCACGCGATCGGGGAACTTTCCATGGGAAGCATTCATTTTGCACGTGCACAGTTTAAACAGAATAGTCATGCAGTATTTACATGATTAACCCTATCTAATCCTTTCAACTCCCAAGGTGGTCACGAGCTGTAGTGTCTTAAGAAAAATGATAATGTGACGTGAGCAACGTCACAATATTTCACCATTTCAAGCAATGTACTTCAACTCGAGTGTTTCAAATGAATGGCTAAAGAAATATGAAATGAGTTTTACACTGCCTAATAATTTCTCGCAGAACTGGGTTATTTAAATATGTTTTTCATTCCTAGAGTCTAATACCATACTCAAAAATTTATTCTAATAATCTTAATGGGATCTCCAAGCAACAACTTAAACTTTTAACTTTTATTGTAGATGATAAGAAATTTCCTGTTCCTGTCTCTAAGTTTGAAGATTTTTCCTTGCAAATTCTCATTAATGCTGTAACAGAGATAGCAGTAGCTGTTCAGAGAATATTACTCGAAAAGTTTTCGAGAAAGTTTCTTTTTATTACCAAGGGGTGGAGTATCTTTATTTATGAGAATACCACAGCAATAAAATTTAAATATTGGGTTAAGTTTCGACTGATAATTCTAAATATGGATAATTTAAAATGATTTATTTAGAGGACCTATAAATTTTTATTTTATATAACTTAAAAGTTTTTATTTTTTTTAAGAATTAACTAGTTAAGTCAAATTAAATTGAACGACATTGTAAAACGCTGATATTTTCACTAGAGCATACAGAAAATATTTTTCATGTAAGCAGTTTTGCAAATTAGAGAATCATAATATTAAGGAACGGTCTTACTAAATGGCTGCTAATGGCTAACCGTGATTAATCTCTGTTTAAATGGAGAACTGCGTCCCACCAATGGTTGGGTTAATCTCGTTTAGCCATTAAACAACTATGGTGAGACCGGCTCTTAAACATCCTACGTTTCAGATGGTATTTATGGCACATAAACCAGTAACTGCATTCTTTATTAACCGCTATTATAAATGGCATATCTATGCGTATTTCACATAGAAATTTTATAAGTATAACGTTTTACGTACTCGAGTTTTATATAATTTTAAATTATATTTATATGTATACCAGACTGAAATTTCAAAGGAATTCTCCTAAAAAGGAAAACGTTTGACACTGATTTTTTTAAAAGGTCATTGTATTTACCAAGCTATCGATAGTATTATTTTATTATTTGACACCACACATATGTTCAGAAAACTTTTCTTAGTAATAAATTAAATACTCTTATCTACTTTTAGATGCTTTAAAATAAATTATTTGAAAAGGTAAATACTACGAAATTGTGGATGGATTTTTGCTGTATTGTTTTAAAATCAGTAGATTTAAACTTTAATTAATTTATTACTGTTTATCTCTTGTAATATATCAAATACTTTTAATAATTTAAACATGATTAAATAAATTAATTAACTGTAAAAATATTAACGGTAATATTATTAACTGTACAAGCATTTTTTTTTAAATCTGGCAGTATGAATAAGTTTAAACACTTAGCATACAGATTTCAAGCAATATGTACTCTGAAGTAATGTAAAGTAGTTTTAGAAATTACAAATTTCGTATAGTCTTTTACATTATTGTAAATACTTACTAGTTTTGCACTTTAACAATGATTCTTCAAAACCTATTTTAACTCTATTATTAGCTTTATTAAAATCTACACTACCAAATTTTATTTAAAAAGCGTCATAGATAATTTAATACGTACTATATTAAGAACAAAACGTATTCCTTTCAATTACTGAAATAAAAAAGCAATTCTTAAATAATAATAAAATTTCATTCATGTCAGTTTAATTTTGACAAATATTTATTAGAAAAATTAGAAAAATATGTTAAATAAAACATCATTTCTTTTAAAAAGCATTAAATATATTTCGAGACACAAAACAAAAAACACAAAACTACCAAATCCCTTCCATTCAAACGTCATCCTCAATGACGCTTCATTATTAATGTAGTTTAGATAAATAGATTACATGTATAGTATTGAATACTAAAAATATTCATTTATATTTTATATTGTTTAAAAATTAATTAAAGGATTTCAGCATAGTTGCATATAAAAGTGGATTTATACCCTTTTCATTTAATATTCTCTAATGTAAAATTACTTTACGTGTCAATTATTTTAAATTAACTTTAACTATTTTATCAGTTAGTTAATGTCAACGGAACAGCTGTTGATAACAAAGCGCTTCTATTCAATATTTTCGTTAACGTCAATGAAACTCACTGTTTATTAAACCCTAGCTGCTAATATATCGAAGTAACCATTTATTTATAGCATACTATATTTCTCGTAATTACCAAATGTTTATGACATTATGGCAGGCTGAATATCTAGAAAACTCTTATTAATGATTAAATAAAATTTTTATTTGCTTAATAAATGCATAAAAATATTTTGTTTTTATTTTATCAGCAAACTATTATAAAGAATTTTCTTTTGCCATTTAGAGATTCAAATGACAAGTCTGTTATACAGATGAGACATGAAAAACAGTAAAATAAAGTGAGGATACGTATAATTAACAAAATATATAATTATTATTAGAGTAAGTAATTCATAAAACAAATTTTTAATATGAAAGTGGGAAAAATATATAAAATTCTTGATTATGAACAAGTATAATTCACAATTGCAAAATTTTTATTAGGGTAGAAAATCTGATTTTATCTATCTATTAGATTGCAATTATAGCTGATTAGAGGATTTACTCTTTAAGAGACACTATTCCAGACTATCTGGACTATTATTACACGAAATAAATAACCAATGCAAATTTTAAATTTTAAATAACGTATAATCGAAATTTTAACGTAAACTCATACTACTATTATCACGTACAATTTTCAATATTATTATCAATCAATATTAAGATATCAGAGTAATTACATTAAATTAAGTACGTAAATTAAATCAAATTACTCAAATATTTTTTTCAATTATTTAAAAAAGTTATTTGGTTACCAGCAATGCCAAATGGAAAAGTTGATGGCGGTGTTCCAGAATCTACTGATGGACTACTGATGGATATATATATATGTATATATATATATATATATATATATATATATATATATATATATATATATATATATATATATGTATATATATATATATATATATATATATGTATATATATATATATATATATATATATATATATATATATATATATATGTATATATATATATATATATATATATATATATATATATATATATATATATATATATATTATATATATATATATATATATATTATATATATATATATATATATATATATATATATATATATATATATATATATATATATATATATATATATATATATATATATATATATAAGATAAGGGTTGTCCATGTTTGTATTTGTTTAACAATACTTCTCTTTTCAGCATTTTAAAAATACTTTAACATTCAAGTTCGTAGTACAGTAATCATTTTTAAAATAGACCTGAGAACACAATTTTTTTTAATGTTGCTGACACTCACAAACATAGTAATAACGAGTTTTTTTTCACCCAGAAGGTTTCTGAAATAAATAAATATTATTCAATAAATAATAGATATTTTAAAATATATACAGAATAAGATTTTTTCATTTCAGAGAAATGAAGCTTTACTGAGTGAAAATGCATTATATTTCAGTTCTCCTTTGATGTATTATGTTATCTTTTATTGAGCTTTAAACTGTCGTTTATAGTGGAAACTATTATTATAGATAAAGAAACAAATATTTTTTATCTGGTCATTTCAGCAAGGTTTTCATTACTAAGTTAAATGAGCATTATATTGCCGCATAAAGAAACATTGTCGGCGAGCTCAGTGGCCGAATGGTCAGAGCACGAGATCCGGACCCAAAGTTTGTGGGTTTGGAGTCTCCATAGAGGTTGATCCAAAGTATGGATTTTTAATTTAAATATGTTATTTATTGTTGCCTTGTGTTCTCTAACATTCTAGATCTTTCTTTATTATGCAAATTTTTTAATTCTCAAATATTCTATTCCGGTATAAAAGCTGATAATCACTAGTTGTAGGCAACTTCTCGATCTTGTAAAGTTACGCGTTGCTACTTTTCTTCAACTAAGGCTAAACGCACGTTATTTTTTGACGCACGTTCATAAAACTCAAACACTTCTAATTAGAAGTAGAGGTTACAGTTACTATGAATTTCTTGTTTTTCAGTGTTGCCAACAAATATCGAAAGAAGAAGAAGAATTTAATTTTTATTTGAAAGTTTATGTAAAAACAATATTGATAAAAGGTGGACTTATTCACAATGGCTTCTGAAATTATTATACAATATATTCAGAAGCTATTAAAACAAGGGCTGTCTAACCTAGAAAAAAGTAACCTACGAGTAAATCCTTTAATAACTAAGAAGGTTATTATTTATTTCATCAAAATTTCCAAAAATCAGAAAATATCAAAAAATGGACTTAACCGCTTAGGCTTCTGAGCGGCTCATATATATATATATATATATATATATATATGTATATATATATATATATATATTTCTTGTTTTTCAGTGTTGCCAACTATATATATCGAAAGAAGAAGATATATAATTTATATTATATATATTGAAAGTTTATGTAAAAACAATATTGATATATATATATATATATCACATATGGCTTCTGAAATTATTATACAATATATTATATAGCTATTAAAGAAAGGGCTGTCTATACCTAGAAAAATATATACCTACGAGTATATATCCTTTATATAACTAAGAAGGTTATGTATTTATATATATATAAATTTCCAAATATATATATGTATAAATATCAAAAAATATATATATATATATATATATATATATATATATATATATATATATATATATATATATATATATATATATATATTATATATATATATATATATATATATATATATATATATATTTATATATATATATATATATTTATATATATATATATATATATATATATATATATATATATATATATATATATATATATGTATATATATATATATATATATATATATATATATATATATATGTATATATATATATATATATATATATATATATATATATATATATATATATATATATATATATATATATATAATATATATATATATATATATATATATATATATATATATATATATATATATATATATATATATTATATATATATATATATATATATATATATATATATATATATATATATATTATATATATATATATATATATATATATATATATATATATATATATATATAATATATATATACATATATATATATATATATATATATATATATATATATATATATATATATATATATATATATAATATATATATATATATATATATATATATATATATATATATATATATATATATATATATATATATATATATATATATATATATATATATATATATATATATATATATATATATATATATATTTAGGCTAAACGATGTGTTCATTCTAATCTTCGTGATAATGTTCAAGTTAAATATACCTCACTAGAAGTCAACAAACCTAGAAACACAGAATGTCTGCAATATCAAGAAATTTGTTTACCCTTTTAGAATTAACTATTACATTTTACTAAGTTTCTTACAAACAGAAAAATTTATATCTGTACAATATCAGTTAGTAAATATATTGTGTACCTTGTAATAGTATTTTCCCTTTACAGTTATATCCCTTTTAATGTATTCCAGTTGCTTTTCAAGAGCATTATACTTTTAAAGCAAAACCGTTCTAAAAATCTGGAATATGGTCTGTGGTCATGAAGCAATTTAATATTCAATTAAAAAATGGCTGAGATTTTGACAAAATAAAACACAGCAGGCAAATTATTGCTTTTATTAAATAATTCTGAATTTTTTATAGTAATGAAACTGCTCGGAAAAGCTAAACTTTAACAATAATGCATCAATTAATTAGTAATTGTACTGCATGTGATGAGGCAATTTAGATCTGTTATATAATTGATTCATTCATACAAGAAGTAAAATGTTCGGGATCTAAATCTGACCTCATCACATCTTTGTAAAGAGATGGAGGACCATAAATTTCTATTCAATGGGTATTGTTGTCTTGTACGGTGGTCTCGGGCGGGGTTCTGATAACAGTCCCAGATTAGAATCCCGTCTCCGTACTTGGCATTAAATAAGAATGTACCTTTGTGGAGTATTTATGAGTCCCTATGGGACAGTGCCCAATTAGAAGGGATAAGGTTTGGCACGTTGGTGGTCTCAAGGCGGGGTTGAAGCAGACCAATGAATTTCTTACAACGACAAGAAGGAAGAGGGGACAAAGTTGAAATAATTAAATATGAAAAATCTAAAAAGATGAGATGATGGTTCGGAGGTCCCAGAGAAGAGGTTCGGAGGTCCCAAAAGAAGGTGTTCGAAAGTCAGGAGTCCAGTCGGGTCCGACGGAAGTTGTTCGTGAGTCCAGAGGAGAAGGTGCTCGATAGTCCAGACCAGGAAAGTCCAGCCAAGTCCGACAGGAAGTGTTCGTGCACCAAATAGTACGGCCGCACCCCAAAGACTCAGGAGGAAGCCCCTGACGAGACAACGGATGATGTATAGATTCCCTCTCCTGATCAGCCATAGATACCCTTCAACCAGAAGTGTTCCGGGCCCAACATTTTAGACCCACAAAGGTACCCAAAATTTACATACATTTTTTAAATTGAGATTAGGTCCTCTATCTATTTACAAAATTACTTAAGTATATAAAAAATTTGTCAGAACTAATTTAGAAGATGCTGACAAAGCTTATTTTATGAAAATTAGCATCAGTTTTGTATGTAAATAGATGTATATATATTATAATACATTTACTTTTTTTTTAATATTAAGCTAGTCTCGGTTGCTGTCATTTTAGCTGTTAGTTTATTTTCATTTTTATGTCTGTAGTTTCTCAGAACCTGTGGTTAAATTTAGTACAAAAATACTTAACACAACGCAATTAAAAATAAATCACCACTATACATTTGATCACAGGTTGATACTCAAATATAAACGAGGACTACACGACACTGCATGAAAGGAGAATTGAAACTTGACTTACTACATTTTTTTAGAATACTATCACTGAAAAATCAAATACATAATTAGAAAGAGAACTGATGTATTTTCAAACATCAAATAATTAATGCTTAAATTAATGAAAATATAAAATAATATTGAAATTTAGAAATGGATTGCATAGTGAAACTTTTTCATCTAGGATACATACAAGGCTTTTTATAGGTTAAAAATATATTCACAGAAAACCAATTCTTCTTATTCCTAAGTTGTCATTCTTATTCAGAACAGAAGGTATTATAACGAAATTTAAATGCAGTATTTTTCAGTTCTCTTTTGCAAGTAAAATCTTGCGAAAAATGCTTTTAGGGTTTTGACTGAGTTAGAATTTGTTATTTGTTTTTATCGCACATTTTAAAGTATGGATTTTATATCTAATGCTCCTTTCGTTTCTTATTTGAGCCGATGTTTTATTTTGGATGTGAATATTTGTAATATTTACATTTTATTTTCTAAATTCAGCAGTTGTTTACTATTTATATCACATAAGCTTTTTATTCAATGCATCATATGCGAACTTTAACAATAATTAGAAATTTACATATTCATTGAAACTTTCCAGTTGCATCTTATTAAATCTCTCACAACCAAACAAATTTATACCTGTGTGCTATAAATTCGCGAAAATGATAAAGAAACTGTTGCTATATAATTAGATACATTTAATTTTAAGGATTTCCAGGAATAAGATGTTAATTCTGTTAAGTAAATGCTTCTGTTTTGAAATCAACAACATATTTCATGCTTACGAAGCAACATTGTTAAATTTGAATTTTAAATAACATAGAATCAGTTCTAAAATAGCAATCCCTATGTTTATTATCTAAAATAAAGAGTATTTTTAGTAATGAAATAAATTGTTGCATTTTGAGGATCATTTCTGAGTAATTAGTTAAGAAGGTTTTATTTTACTTTACGGTTATTACAAATATACATGCGATTATAAATGAGTTAATTAGTGCTTCTATATAATTCATTTCAGTTAAAGTCACTAAAAATTAGAAAAAGAACCTAAAACCGATTATTTGATGTTTTAAGTTCGAATAATGTAAAGATATTTAAATATTAGGAAGATTCAATAATATTACTTATTCATTTTTCTAATCTGTAGTACATCTGCAGAACAAAGAGTTTTATATTCAGATTCAAATGCCCTTTACTACAAAAGTGTCCAACTCCATTTCACTTTTAAGACTTTAATTATAAAGCAATTAAGTTTCCAAAAGAAAGCGTCTATATTGGATGAGCCTTTTTTAATTAAAAATTGAATTACGCAGTATTAAACATGCACGGTTCCTTAAAGAAAGAGATACGTGTCTAATTATCATTTTCTTGCGAAAATAACTTGTAATTGCTAAGGTAGGGAAAATAAGAATGTAAAATTCATAATCGTTATTGTTTCATAGTGAATTGGAGATGATGTTTTAGTAGTGTCTTGGAAATATTTGATTTTATGTTCAACCTACGATGCAAAGAAATATAGTAAGTAAACATAAATTGGTTATATAAAATCGTAATTCCTTTTCAAGCGTATGAAACTATTTACTATTAAAATAACTAATAAAATACGCTTCTAGAATTCTATAAAATCCTCTTTGAATTAAATATAAACAACTAAACAACTATAAAATTAGTTTTGTATTAAAATTGTCTATTATATTTTATCCTACTTTTGTTAAAAATACAAAATTTCAAATTGAATTTAACATAATGGATTAATGATTCTTAGCTTAATTTCTATATGAATAATAAATAGGTACTGAGAAGAAAAACCTTATGTGAACACTGCATAACATTCTCATACAACTATTGAATTTTATACATTTAAAAAAAATTCTGATTGAATGAAGTGAACTAAAATCATCATTTGCAAGTTTACTTCAAAGTTCAAAGTTATAGTTTTTTAATAGTGCTACCTAAGTAGATATCAATAACGCCATCTATCGTTGACTTGTAACGTTAATATGCATTATATTAAGATTTGTTGTTATACCGATTTTTCATTATAAACAGACATCATACTGGAATCTAAAAGTTAATATAAAACTTACAAATTTCTATCAACTTTCGTTTAGCAAAATTAACATACAATTTTATGAACTTAAATAATAACTTCAGGATGTGGATGATAACCGGCAGTAACCCAAAACTAGATAGAAAGCTACACTTTGCTATAATATAATTAGTCAAAATTTAGTTTCTGTTAATCAAATCTAACTCAAATTATCGTTTTTACAAACATCCACAAACATACACTCAGTCATAATTCCAAAATTTCAGACTCATTTATTTTAAGACTCAGTGAAGCCCAAAACAAGATGATCAATAAAAATATCCTAGAAATTTTTGATAATTTTAATACTCCCTTATACCTTGCATACGAGAAAGTAAAGTAAAAAAATATAATTTCGAAATTTTCAGTGTTTTCCTAGTGTTTTAGTTTTTAGTGTTAACCGCTTGCCAGATTATCCCGAGTTATCTCTGGTTCGTATATATTGCAGTTAATTATTATCCCGAGAAAACTCAAGCGAAGCAGAATTTGACGGTATGATTTGTTTTATCACGGTTTTACTCGCCCTGGAGGGAATGATAGGAAATATTCAGCTTTGATTGGTAATTTGCCAACTTTTGTTGGTTTATCGGTTCTTTTGGCTGGACTGGTCAAATGTTTTTCATGGATTAAAAAACAAGAATTTCAGAAAATCCTCGTGATGAGTTTTCTGTTACATTAGGAAGACCCAGCATTAGTCCATTACTATTCAGGTTAACCTAAAGACATTTTCCAGATGTTATTTCTGCTATGAAAAAAATGAAATCCAACGAGACAGTGTACTCTGTGTTTCTGTAAAACAGATTTTAGAGGTAAGCCAATAAGAAAAGAGCCCCGACAGCAGTGTACAGAACGTCAGGTATCACTTTGTGTTGTCACTTGTTCCAAAAACTATCATATAAAGACTAATATTAAACTTTTTCCCATTTGCCCGAGAAAACTCGGGATAGTAAATTAATATTAAAATTAAATGCTTTTCCACCTGTAAGATATTAAAAATTCAACTTAAATCTTACACATTTCGTTTTGTTTCACTTCCTTGTACTTAATAATAAAATAAAAAAATGTGATGAATTTTTGCAATTGTTTTCAAAATTTGGAAGGAAAGCGGTTAATGTAATAGAATTATTAATTCTCATTATTAGAAAATATTTAAAAGTTAAATATTTTAGAATCTGTAATTCAAGGTAAGTTTTCCCCTTAATCAGCAAAAGTTTTTTATAATAATTTTATTTTTTAAAAATGCTACAATAATGATTTACTCTCTGCCTTAGTAACAAAGAAATTAAACAAATTTTATCTACTCGTTGTAATTTATAGTGTTCTTCTACATAAGTAACCGGCTATAATTTCTTTACAAATATTTTAAATTACACTCATTTTCAGAATATACTGACTTTTATGGAATGCCTGTAAGCAATTTACTACAGCTATAAAAATTATGTTGGAATATTCAAACTATTTTCAGGTTTAAATAATACGTCATTACGTTGATGCATTTTACGCGTTGTTACAAACGCTATCTGGATATTTTTTTAACCGGACTTTTCTAATTTAGCTAGTTAGTTTTCTCTTTCACGTCTACATTAGAAGTTTCTACTTGCTGCTGGCAATTAATTTTTACTCTGATATTTTTGTCCCTTCCTTTGTTTAAAAGTAAAATGTAAATGAAAGCTATGTCAAAAATTATGAATGTTAGAGTTACGTAAAATTAAAAGAAGCATTAAAATAAAAATTGTAGTAATTTTATGTAATACTTGTTTAGCATTGTATAAATTTTTCACAGCAATAAACGCTAATTATATTACTTTAAAAGTTAATAAAATTTATTTTTAGGTAAAATAAAAAAAATATTCTGAATTTATCTTTAAAATTTATAGAAACTTAGTAAAATAATTAGAACTACAACCCATACGTAATACAAAAAATGATCTTTTTAAAGTCAAATTCTTTAATTAGTTGATTAATAATGTCGCTTTTAAAGTCTTTAAATCTTAAGTCTTATTCTTAATCCTATTATATTTTATTGCTTTAAGGAATAAACTTTTTTAATTATTGCACATGCGTTAATTAGAAAGATTAAAAATATTTTCATAAGAAAACTTTTCAAAAAAGTTTAGTTTCTCTACAACATATTTCCATAGATATATATTATTTAGTTTATTGATATATATACTTATTTATATATGTGTATTATTAAACCATTATTCAAAGACTAAAAATTAATTCTCAAATATTTCTGCTCGTAATTAAAAAAAATAAATTCGAATATTTTGTTTAATGTTTAAAGAATAAACATAATCGTCTTCATGTTAATTTTAATTTCTTTTTGCAAATAATATTTAATGCATGAGAAAAAATACTTCAGAAAAATTAAAGTAATCTTTAAATGTTTCTAAATAAAATAACGTTTTTCTGTTTATATATCCGAGTAAATGGAAAGGATATTTAATTTTGGAAATTTTACTTAATAAATGATCAGCTATTACTAATGTAGTATAAATGTTTAAAAAACAATAAAAACTGTAATTAATTTTTTATTTAATGACATTTTTCTATTTAAAATTCAACTTCTGTTTATAATTTAAGACAATACTAGAATATTTTACGTTAGTTATATTGTATGAAAATTAAATATCATATTCGCTCCGATACATTTACTAAAATCCGTAAACACGTTCTAATTTTTTGACAACTAGTAAATACAGTTCCTCTTTCAACGACCCCAAAAAATACTTTTCTATCTTCTGTGCAACATCCGTTTTGAAGAAAAGAACAAAAAAACTATATTTGTCAGCTGAACTGCGGTTATTAACGACTGCTATGTCAAAAGTCAGGTTCGGAAGTCAAATGGCAATTTTGGAAAACCAAGCAACTGCCGTGCCTTATTTAATTTGTCCCCTGCTAACATGTTTGGATTATTATAAGATTACTAATTTAAATGGAAATTGAGTTGGACAGGGAATGGCTCGTCCCAAAAAGCAATACGCTGTTTTTTTATCATTGCTTTGTTATGTTTTGAATGAAGGTGTAAAGGAGGAAAGGGAATTTTCTTATTCTAATCAGCAAACAACATTCTGCATGAAAATCAATTGTTTTTGTAGTCATTTTTATTTTAAGATTACTCGGAGAGCATTTGAGGCACCAAGAGGAAAAGTGTAATCCACATACTGAATATGTGGAGGGAAATAGGATAAATAAAAATTTCATATTCCAGCTACGTAGGCATATAGGAAATCAATCTTACAATCAATTTCATATATATGAAACTCCTCTTGGAATTTCTATATGAACAGAAGTTTTCACTTGTTCAGCACACATTGTACTTTTGTCACATTTCTTTGATTTTCTTTATTTTATTTCAAGCCACAAAAAATGTGTATCAATCATAAGAATATTATCTCAGAATGACTACAGGTACATGACTATAAGTACTAAGTATTTTTTCTACCAACTTTCAACTTTCAGTAACTTTATAACTGTAAGTATTAACATTATAGTTCTACTTATATCATTCTTAATATACCATTTTTATTTTAAGATTTCGTTGAGAGCCATTGAGGCTCCAAGAAAGAAGAGAGATGTAACATAATGAGTATTTGGAAATAACTTGGGAAAGTGAAGAAATGAAAAATATTTGTTTAAATTAACATATACATATAAAAATCAATTATAAGTTATTTATATGAAATATTTTTAGAAATATATATATGAGGAGAACCTAGCACTATTTAGCTAACACAGACTTTAATTTAGTAACCTTTCTTTAATTTTCTTTAAGCCCAAAACCTATGTATAAGTCAAATATGTATATCATTTGAAAATGTTCTAGAATCTCCACGACTAATAAATACTGAGTACATATTTCTCAAAACTTTCATTAATTAGTATCTTTGGTAATATAAGAAATAATATTATGTTTCTTCTTATATCACACTTAACGTATGCTAAGAAGAAATTCTTGAAATAGGTTTATTTAAACTTGATTAAATATCAAAATTCAAGAGTGCTTGTTTAATTAGCCCCCTAAACTTTTGCGGTTCTTATACGACTACTAATTTAAATGAAAATTGAATTGGACAGGTAATATATCATCCTAAAAAGCAATACGTTGTTTTTTAACATTCCTTTGTTATGTTTTGAATGCACGAGTAAAAAGAAAATGAAATTTTTTTATTCTAATCAACAAACGACATTGTTCATTAATATCAATTGTTTTCTTCATCACTTTAATTTTACGATTACTCCGAAAGCTTTTGCGGGACCAAGACGAAATGTAGTTTAATAGAAGACATGTTGATTATATGGAGATTTGTGTATATGAAATTTATCTAGAAATATCTATATAATCAGAAATTTGCACTTGTTTAACACTAATTTAATTTTTGCCACATTTCTTAACCGTTTAAACGCCAAATTAAGAAATAATTGTCCCAATCACTTGAAATTTGGTTATTATATTAATTAAGAGTATATAAATACAATAAAGTTTTAAATTTAAGTGAAAAAAAATTTGAGGGTGTTTTTACCATGTTCCATTATTGGAACATTGGCGTGTTACGTGATTATTTTTTGCATATTTTTAAAAGCTCATGAAAATAGTTAATTTAAACTCCAATAATTATAACATCTACTTAATACTAACTTTTTTGTTTATTTATCTTTAAATAATGAACTATTGATAAATATTATGACAGTATAGAATTTATGCAATATTGCTACCGGATTTTGCAATTCCAGTGGACAATCTAATTTGACATTTTTCCCCATTTTACTGTTGGGTTTTCAGTTTTCCGTTTCTTCTTGGACCTTGGACCGGGTTTCTGACATTTGTCTCCATCTGGAGTGCTTACATCTTTTTTTAAAATGACGTCGACCATTCCACAAACATCGAATTACGTAACAACATCTAAATTATTTTCATCAATATCTTCTTTATTGTTTATATCCCCAGGTTCATCTGGATGCAATTAGGAAATACCTACATCTCCCAAATCAGAAACCAAAAGAGTTTCTAAAAAAAACCACATCATTTTGTATTGTAAGGTATCTTTAGTTAAATTTATTGAATTTATGAGTGCTAAATTTATGAACATTTTATAAATGAAACACATAGAAAGCACACGTGTACCATTTTCACTATCATCTGATAAACTAATATGAAAAACTCTATCTCAAAGAAAATTGATAACTATTTCAGTAACATATGCAATAAGACACCTTTTATGCAAAATCGCTCTTGTCTCCAAAGGCACTGTTGAAAGCCCCCACCACACCCCCCACATACATGTTCAGCCACCTTATCAAAAATAATTTTTTTCTATTGTTATGACTTTATAAAAGTGAACATTAATGTCAAGTGCCAATATTATAATCCTTTCGAAATATTCTAGCTTCCATTTGCACCTTTATCTATTTATTTTCTTTAGAAAAGTTGCTATTCTTATCTGAACGCAAAAGAAAATAATGTTTGCAATATCATACAACTCTTTGCACATAAATGAAAAATGAGCCCTTGAAACGCAAATATTCCAATAATGGAACACAGGCATAAAACCATACATTTTTACCTTTAAAATTTAAAAATAATATTTTTCTTTTCTTTTTTTTTGTATTCCCGTAGTATATGTTGTCTAATGTTGTATTTTAAATTATCGGTATTTTTCCATTTAAACTGGAATTTTGGTAAATTTAAATGTAAGGGAGAGTAAAATTGACAAAATATAGTAAAATTAAAAAAATATAAAAAATTAAATAATTATCTAAACAAAATAAAACTTATTGTAAAAGATACTTTATGATGACATGTTCAGTTGTATGTAAAAGTGTTATTAATATGATGTTTTACAGGTGAATTTTTTATTTTAAAAATTACGTTCCATTATTGGAACATTGGCGATAAACAGTTAATTTAATGAATGTTATTTCTGTGCTTCATTTCAAGCTAGAAAACTATGCAAGTCAGCTATGCATATGGTTTTAAAATGTTCTATAATCTCCATGACTATTAACTACTATTTATTTCTAAAAACTTTCATTAATTAGTATGTTTTTGACTTAAAAATAAATTATACTTCTACTTATATAATTCTTAATATATGCTAAATATTACATTAAAGTACTTTCTAAAAATGGATTTAAAGAATATCAAAATTAGAAATACAAGCGTGATTTTTTGATTATTCCCATGACCTTTTGAGATTTTTATACGACTATTAATTTAAATGGAAATTGAGTTGGACAGGTAATGGCTCGTCCCAAAAAGTAAGATGCTGTTTTTTAACATTCCTTTGTTATGTTTTGAATGCAAGAATAAAGAAGAAATTGGAATTTTCTTATTCTAATCAGCAAAAGACATTCTATATAAAAATCATTTGCTCTCTTCATAACTTTTATTTCAATATTACTCGGAGAGCAACTGAGGCACCAAGAAGAAAAGAGGTGTAATCGACATATTGAGTATTGGGAGATGACTATGGAAAATGAAGAAATGAATATTTTATATTTAATATAATATAGGCATGTTGGAATCAATTATAAATTATGCATAAGGAATATATCTAGAAATATCTATTTAATCAGAAATTTGCACTAGTTTAACACAAAATTTTCTTTAGTCATTTTTCTTTTGTTTTCTTTGCCTCATTTCAAGCCATAAAACTGTGTATCAATAAGAATATCACTTCAAAAGGTCAATATTCTATATAACTATTAAGTACTAAGCATTTTTTCTTAAAACTTTTAGCATTCGGTACGTACATAACATAAGAACTGAAATTATATTTCTACTTACATCATTCTTATTGTATCATTTTTATTTTAAGATTTCATTGAGAGCAACTGTAGTACCACGAAGAAAGGAAGGATAGATGACATATTGAGTATCTGGTATTAGCACATTGTATGCGGTACATATACTAGTACTTTTTCTGACGATTGATATTTGAGCGTGGTCATATACTGTAGTCGTGTTAGTATGGAGGTTAGTGTAAAAACACTGCTTGTTTGTGGGTACAACAATAACGGTATATACAGAAAAACGAAGCTGAATTTTCTTGTCTACTACATAGATTCTGGAAAAATTTAGACAAATAAAAATTAGTTTTTACATCAGTCCAACTATTACATACAGTAAAAATATATACTACTATTTCTATTAGATTTACTGTACTATTATAAATTTATCCCCTAAAAAATATATTTTTTTGTTTACAAAAATCTTATGGTTGTTATTTATATTAAAAAATCTCATTGACAAGCTTCTAAGAGTAGAATCAAAACTGTAGATATTTGTTCTGACCGTAAATTACTGGTATGCAGAAAACTGTGTATGAAATGCGTAAGAAATCTTGACTGGTTAGAAACTAAATATTTCAGTTAAGGCTGTTTTTCATATTTTTCTATTTAAAAATGTCCATGTTTTAATACACTTTTTCATCTATTATAGCAATTTAATGTCTAAAAATGAATAAATAACATTTCTAAACAAATGCAGAATAATTTTTTTATGAAAACACAGGTTTATAATATTCGGCGTCAATTTGATTTAACCCACGGTAATACATATACCAAAATTGAAGCTGTTCTAGCGTTAACAAACAAATAGCTGTAAATACAGTACTAAGAAAGTATAATCAGATTTTTATAAATATTTTAATTTCATTTAAATGTCATCGATTGTAGTTTCAGGTTAAACTTTTAGTGAATATGAGAGCATGCATTTAAAAACAGATCACTGAATAAATATGAGAAATATTGTTAATTTCAATATGTTATAACTAGTTTACACGATTCCAATCTTTTCAAACTTTTGCAATTGAATAATTATTTTATCTCAACAACACTTGTGTCTCTTGCACCGGGAATTGAATTAGAAATCAGGTTCTGAAATTTACATAGTGTTCCTTAATATAACAGAGAATAAATGCATTTTGCCCTAATTAATATTCATCAGTACAACTAGTTACTGATACTATAAATTTTCCAAATGCATATATATTACTGAATTCAATTCAGCTGCAGACATGAATGTATTATCAAGATACACATTACCATAGAATAGTATTCAAGTTTATTACAAACAACCTGTTACATAGGATGTCTCCTATTTTGCTTGTGAAAAATAATTTTTATATCTTCATAGGTTGTTTGGGTCTTTTTTGTCCTTTAAGAAATTGAACTTGCGAAGGTTTCTTTTAATTTTAGAAATTTTTCAAAGATATTTACATAATTTTTCAAAGACTTTTTTTTCACTCCCATAGATAATATTTAGCAAATTATTTAGAAATTTTAGCACAACAATTTTCAATATAGCATTTAATTATTATAACTTACTAATGATATATTTTTACTTAATGTACTTACTGGTAATGTATTTTTGCTCTTGCTTCTTTTCGTTCCATTTTCGTTTTTTGTCGTCGCACAAGACTGTGAATAAAAGCCCTCTTTCCTTCACAACAGTTATTAAATAACTTCTATAATGGCTATTGGTGCCTTCAAAAGTAAATATATGTTCCTTTAAAAAATGAATTTTTTATTATTTTTAATTATTGAAATCTCCGAAATCACGTTTTTCAATGTAAGATAAATATTTATACATTTTATCTCTATGTAAACGTACTTTAGAAAACTATTGCATAATATGAGTATGGTTTTCTTGTTTTGGAACATATGGGAGTTTAATGTCTTATTAAGTTTTTAAGGTAAATAGATTGAATTATAGGATAAATGACCTAATATTTACTCTGCAAAATAAAAGTAGAATATTAAATTCATAATATGTTATACGTTTAAAAACTTGACTGTAATATAATGAAGAAATATATACAAATACAGAAAAGAGTATATAAAATGATCACTAAATAAATAATATTTTTTTCTGATATTCATAATATACAAATAAGTAATGCCAATTCAGCAGCAATGGAAGATACCACGTGTTTCATTTTTGACCAGAATAATTATGTGTATGTTGAATTGTAGAAACTGAAAGTTAAAGTTACATTTCGTTACATATGTTACTGAACATTTTTTTAAAATTACTTTTGTTTCAAATATACTAGATGCCTTTTGTTTTTAAATTCTGCATAGAAATCTCACCACACATTTGGTACAGCGGGCATATGATTCGAGAGTCTGAATCTTTGCATTTCTGTTGAGCTTATTTATAGTCATTAGGATTAGTTTTAAATCAGGTCATGTTCTAATTAGTCTTTATTTAGCAAGGCTTTGTTTCGCTCCAGTGGTAACCAAATATTATTGCATAAGAATAAAACATTTACAAAGATCTCAAGAATTTTTCTACATGTCTGTACTATAATGAATTAATTTGAAGCATTTATACTTATTCATTCTTCTATCTGAAAGACATTTATATAATCAATGTAGTTTATTCCTGCTTTGATTCTAGTTTCTTTATCAACATTTTTCTACTCAATATATAATCTAATGTATTATTTTTATTCAGAATATGCATTGGGAAACCAAAACTTATCAAAAGAATAATCTTTTACAGTTTTTGGATGTCAAATGCTCTAATCAGGCAGAATAATGAACATGCATGGCGAATTATACTCAATTTGGAAACATTATCTAATATTTTTTTTTATCAAAATATGGGGGATTTCCTGACTTTGACTAACAAGTTCCTTATGTCCTTATGAAATACTTTTAAGGCTGATATAGTTTTTTTTTTGTGGCTGTCAATTATTCTTGAAGCCACCAATAATAACACAAGTTGAATGCTCTGATCAGGCAGAATAATTAGCATACATGGCGAATTAGACTCAAATTAACAATTTTACAAGATTTTTGTACAATATTTGGGGACTTTCCTCACTTCGACTAACAGATTTCTTATATCTTAATGCAATTTTTTTTAGTCTGATCTAATTTACTTTTCAGCAGTTGTGGATTATTCTTGAAGCCACCAATAATAACACAAGTTGAATGCTATGAACCATCAGAGTAATTAATATGCATGGTGAATTATACTCAATTTGGTAATATTACCAAGTTATTTGTACAACATTTGGTGGCTTTACCTGACTTTGATTAACAGATTCTTTATATCTTAATAAAACACTTTTAAGTCTGATATAATTTACTTTTCTACAGTTGTGAATTATTCTTGAAGTCACAAATAATAATACAAGCTGAATGCTGGGATCTAACATAGTGAATTATACTCAATTTGGGAATATTATTAAGATTTTTGTACAACATTTGGGGCTTTCTTGACTTTGACTAACAGATTCCTTATATCCTTATGAAACATTTTAAGGCTGATTCAGTTTTATGCAGCTATGCATTATTCTTGAAGTCACCAATAATAACACAAGATGAATGAAAGAGTAAAGAAAAAATGATTGTAAATAAAATAAATCACCATGTTAATGACTCACAACAACTGATATCTTTCTCAATGTTCAAAGCTTTGATTTGAGAATGCACAACGAGATATAATATATTTTATCAGCAAAACTTTTGAAGTATTTTAAATTATTAGTTTGATAAAAGTGGTGAGTTTTAATTCCTTAAAACGTTCAGATAAACCAGTTAACAATTGTCATTTTATTCTAAAATGAGAATGTGTGAAATCCTTTTTTAATTTATAATCCAAGGTAACTAAATTAGAAGTGGCACAAAAATTACGTAGTTCATCTATTTTTCAATTTAAAGTCGTATTAAATCGAGAAAGTTCTCACTAACTTAATTAAAAGTTTGATAATAATATATGTTTTTTTATTTTGTCCTGTGTTAATTCGAAAATTAAAATGAAAATAAAACTTCTGTATAAATAACATTAAAATAAAGTTTTGCGTTAATATTTAAATGTGCACATTTTATCAATTACAGATGCATAAAAAATTATTCATCTGATTGTCTATAAAAATGTGAATAAATAATACTTCGAATTATTTAAACCAAATTTTACAAAAAAGTAAAGATTTTCTTTTTTTGTATTTTAAATTAAAAATATAATAGTTTAAAAATACTGCGAATGTAAATTTAGACAATTTATTTAATTATTATTTTATTTACTAAGATGCATCATCTAAAAATGGTAAAAATGAAGTTTCCCTTCTGAATGTAACGAAATGTGAAAGAAATAGTTCGAATTATTTAAACCAAATTTTACAAAAAAATAAAGATTTTCTTTTTTGGACTTTCATATGAATTAGAGAAAGTATAATAGTATAGTGATTTTTATTTAAATAATACCGAGAATGAAAACTACTCCTGTAGATGAATAATAAAAGAAACCTAATGTGGAGACAGCTTTTTTGGATGCTTATTAGACATTGTTTAATTTTCATTCTAAGATGCGTCATCTAAATTATCAATTACAAATTCTCTTAATGGTAAGAAGTTAGTTTCCCTTCTGAATGTAACGAAATGTGAAAGAAATAGTTCAAATTATTTAAACCAAATTTTACAAAAAAGTAAAGATTTTCTTTTTTTTTAGTTTCATCTGAATTAGAGAAAGTATAATAGTGTAGTGATTTTTATATAAATAATACCGCTATAGAATGAAAACTACTCCTGGAGACGAATAATAAAAGAAACCAAATATGGAGACAGCTTTTTTGGATGCTGATTAGACATTGTTTAGTTTTCATTCTAAGATGCGTCATCTAAATTATCAATTACTGATTCTCTTAATGGTATGAAGTTAGTTTCCCTTCTGAATGTAAAGAAATGTGAAAGAAATAGTTCGAATTATTTAAACCAAATTTTACAAAAATATAAAGATTTTCTTTTTTGGACTTTCATCTGAATTAGAGAAACTCCATCTTTCTTTCTTTCTAATCTTTCTTTAAAGATGAAACTTTCTAGAGAAAGTTTCATCTGAATTAGTTAATTAAGCAGAGTTTACATACTGGAATACCTGCAATGTTATTAATCCATATAGATAGAATTTTAATTATAGAAACATTCTTTCTATACCAAATCTTTAACTGATTTCTTTCTTCTATTCTTACAGGTAGTAATAAGCAAATAAAATTCATAGTTATTCTTTTGGAATAATATATTTTTCTTTTTCTTTTCTAAAAATAGATTTTAAAGATGTTATAGATTTCAATTACTGTAATATTTACTACTCCGTTTTAGTGTCCCAGTGTTATTAAACGGTTACTGAAAATTAACCGTTTAATAACGTAAATAAAAGTTACGGAAAAGTTGTATAATGAAAGTTTCGTTACAAGATTTATACATTGTAATTACAAGGCAAAGTACAAACCTTACAATTAAACTATCTGTTCTGATGAAACTCAGATATTAACGATTTGAAAAGAAGCTAATGTTTTATTTCTATTTTCTAAACTTCTTTTACGAAATCTTGAAACAAGAATTTATAAATTCTTTAAACTATTTCAGAGATATTTCTTATATATGTATATATATATATTTTTTGTTGGAAAATCTTATCATCCAAATACTGCTATTCATAAAAGAAAATTCTTGTGTAAACTGTTCTATAAGACATCTTTCATTTTAAACATAGCTCTTAATATTTATACATTTTTCCTTCTCATTGTTAGCTCGAGGGATAAAAGTAGTATATATGTATACAAAAGTAAATTTCAATACATTTTTAGAAGTTTCTATCTAAACTCCAACATTTTAGATAACAATGAAACTTTCCTACAACTCTATGTTTACTTTTAAAGTTTAAAATTTTCCTAGGATAAAAAATAATGTAAAAAATATTTTTGAATTAATGTGCAATTTTCAAAGGTCTATCACCTTTAATAAAGGTCATATGAAGGTCATTTTAGTAACAGAATAGAAATTTCTCGTCATACAGTATAAGGAACTTTTGAATCATAGGTTATCTGTACTTTAATTATTTATGGTATTAATATGTATGTACTGTAAAAAGAAATAAATATCAATAGCTCTTCAAAAAGCTGTTTTTTGGTTCAAACGGAAAACTAGGATGATCTGAATTTTTGAGAATTTACAATAAGCATATTTGAAGGGATGTATTGTATTAATAAAGCGATACTTTGAAAGTTTACAGTTTTCTTTGAGTAAAAAATAAAAGTAAATATATTTTTGAAATATTTCACTATTTTCAAAAGTTTGTCAACTTGTTCATTTTTCAGGCATATAATGGTTATTTTTCTATATGAAAAACAACTTATAGTGACACAAGTAAAGAATTATTGAGTCATAAATTACCTGTACTCTAAATATGAATATTTATAATTTAAAAGTATTGAGAAAGCAAATCAATATCAATAGCTCTTTAAAAGGCCGTGTTTTTGTTCAAATGGAAAAAACAGGGTGATCTGGATTTTGAAAATTTGAATGGATGTATGGTACTAAGAATCGATAAAATGTACTGGAAGATGTGAAAAATAATTGATATTTCGTATAGCTTTGATCATTTTTAAAGCAGAATATGTCAGTTGACGCTTCATAACTTCATTTAGTTTTATTTTTTTAATCACGAACAATTTCATAAAAATAGCTGTATATATCAAATAAAAGGAGTTCAAGAGAAATTTAAAACAAATAATGTATTCTTGCCATCTTCAAATAGCGGATAGGACAAAGTTTTATATAATGAATTCCGTTTTATGTTAAAAATGCTAAATCTCCAAAGTTTCTATTTAATAGCAATAATAATTTAAATCTCACGAATTAAAAACGATACCAATTCAATGACACGGAAATAGAATATTAATGTATTAGATACTAAACATCATAATCTTTTCTTGTTCTTTTTAACTATTTTATTTCGAAACTTTTGCTTTCGTACAGCAAAAATGAATTTTTTTTTCTCACGGTAATATTTCTTTTCACAGAATCAAAATAATATTAAATAAATTTCAACATTATATATGAAACATAGCGTGGCCTACCATGCTTCGAGTATGTATCGTGGTCGAAAAAGAATACGATTTTTCAGACCTTTTTCATCAACTTTATTTAACAAAGTCCACAGCAAAAATTTAACAAAGACTGGTCACGTGGCCTTTTATAATCTTGCGGACGCCACCAGTGTGAGAAAGGAATTTGTTTACTCAGTAATGTAGAAATACTCTTAATCAGCAAAGTAGGTTGGCGATTTAATATCGCCAACAGAAAGGAGACAAAAAAGTTTAAGGCCGAGAGGGGACACTAAAACGATGACAAAATTGCGGATTTGGTTGTTTTGTTATAGAGGAGTTAGTAATTTTAGTTTAGGATTAAAGTATTAAAATTTTACATTACATATATAATAACAACTTTTATATAACTTACCCATATAAGATTACTTTAAAAGTTTAAAATTTTACTAGGTTAAAAAGCAGAAATATTAGTACTATAGTTAAAAATCTGTCAACTATTATAAAAATGTTTATATTGAATTTTTTTTTTTGTAAGTGAAAAGATATTTCTAGCCCTACAGTATAAGGAACTATTTAGAGATATTAATTTCACATTTATTATTTGTACTTTTAATATATATGTACTAAAAACTAAAGAAATAACAATAGTTCTTATATAAGCCTTTTTGAATTCAAGCTAAAACATAGGATGATCTGGGATTATGAAAATATACAATAACCATATTTTAATGGATGTTTTGCATTAAGAATTGATAAAAACGTACAGGAATTCTGTAAAGTTCTCAATATATTAAAGCAGTCTTAAAAACTGATATTTTAAATTTTCATGAACTCTTTGCCATTTTAATTTATTTTATATATCTCTCAAACGCTATACGGATTTTATGAACTCTCATACAAAGACTGGAATTTCATCTAACATTTCTTATAGTTTTAATCATTTTAAAATCTGAATGTATCAACTGACGACCTAAACCTTTATTTGTGATTAAATTTTGTTCAAAGCATGAAAAATTGCATAAAATGGCTTTGTAAATGAAGCAAAAGAAATTCAACAGAAATGTATAACAATTAATGTAATTTAAATATCTTCAAACAACGAAAAATACAAAGTTTTATACCATAAAATCAGTTTTGTGTTATAAATACCAAATCTCGAAATTTCCTCTTTAAGAGTAATGTAATTTTAAATAACACGAATTAATAACGAAGTTAGGACAATGACAAGGGAATTTGAATATTAAATTATTTTAAGCTACACATCACAATCTTATCTATTCCTTAAAGGTATTTTGTTTAGAAATTTCTATTTTCGTACAGCAAAAAGATGAAAAATATTAGAATTTCTTTCTCGAGAAATTATTTCTTGTCCGAAAGAAAGAAATAAAGATTATCTGAATTTGAACACTTTAGATAACGATGCAACTTTTATACTTTTATCTCTATAATATTACTTTGAAAGTTTAAAATTTTATTAGGCTGAAAAAATATAATTTTATGCTATTCTTAAGAATCTATCAAATATTAAAAAAAAACGTTGGGTTTATTTAGATGTGTGGGGGGAAATTCGAAAGAGTTTTAGAGATAAAGTGTGTAGAACTGTTGAAACGTAAATTATTTGTACATTAAATATTTATACTTTTATGTTATCTATTTAGCAAAAAAATAAAGGTAGCTTTTATTTAACTTTTCTTTGTTAAACTGTAAACAGGATGATCTGGAATTTTAAGAATTTAAAATAACCTTGTTTTAATGGATATACGGTATTACGAATCGATAAAAATTTACTGAAGTGTTTGCTACAAGATAGCTGTTCAATGTAAGTGTTAACTACATGAAAATAAAATATATCAATAAAAATATGAGCTTTAAAAATTCTATTTCATATTTTATAGTAAATTTGTGATTTTATTATATTTTGTATGTATCATAAGCAATATATTTATTTTATGTACACTAATAAAGACTTATGAAATTCATTAAACACTCATAACTTTTATCGTTCGTAAAACTGAATGCGTCTATTAACAACCAGTTAATTTATATAGAAGCTATATTTTCATTCTTCATAGTGCCATATAAAACATATAAAAGAAATAAAACAAATTTAATAGAAATACAAAGTAATATGATTTAAAGATCTTCAAATAAAGGAAACGTCGAAGTTTTATACCAAGAAATTTGTTTTCTGTCAAAAATACTAAAGATTATTATTTTCTGTTACAAAGTAATAAAATCGATAAAGATCCCAAATTAAAACAACGCCGGTGCAGTGATATAGAAATCAAAAATTAAATTATAAGATGGTATGCATCAGAAGCTTTTCTTGATCTTTTAACTTGTTTTATTTATAAATTTCTATGTTCTTACAGTAAAAAGATAAAAAAAAACGCATGATTACAATTTGTTTCTCGGGAAATCATTTCTTTTCCCACGGAAAAAAAAGAAGAAAAAAAACTTTTAAAAAAAGTAAAAGTTTTATTCGGAGAACTCATTCAGCAAACACTCTTGAATGAATGGTCCTTTTGTTTTTTAGCAGGTTTCCCATCATCGAGTATTGCTCCGCTTTTGTGTCTTCCAGCATAACTACTGACAAGGAGCTTTCAATTATTACACTCCGCGGGGTGCACAGCAGATACACTCTGCTACAAGATTCTTCGAGATCAGTCGAAATCGGAAAGAGCATTAAGTGCTTTGTTCTACAGCACCATTGTTTTACCCCACGCTGTTTCCAGTAGATAACAAGGATTTGCGTGCAGTGGGGATAGAAAGAAAAAAAGTTGCAAGTGGGGGAGGAATTCTTTCGACCTCGACTTTTTGTTTGTATGAAAACGTTACAGGAATTCTTACTTTTTAAGGGAACGGTGGATGTTAGGAAGACGAAAATCTTACTTCTTAGGCTTACTGAAAACGTTACGAAATCTATTGTCAAGAATTAAAAATTATGGACATTCAAACACAAAAATATAACGAAACTATAAACAGGATAACACGTTTTATTTTATTGAAATTATTTTATATTTTTAAGTTATATTTATTATATTTTATTTTATTATATTTTAAAATTTTGTATTTTTATTTTTTTTAAATTTTTAATAAACATTTTTTTAGAATATTAGACACATTTACCTTATGCTCATAATGACTACCTAAAGATATATAACTAAACTATATATCTTATATCCTCTTTTAATTTATTAAAAATAATTTTGATAAAAATTTTGATATTTTTACAAACTATTTTTTTTCTAGAATCTTAGAAACATTAACCTTACTCTCATTAGATGTAAAAAAAGGGTAATGATTTAAAATAAAATTTTTTTGGGGGGGAATCCTAGAAACATTTACCTTAAGCTCATAATGACTACCTAAAGATATATAACTAAACTATATATCCTATAACAAAAAATTAAATTTTTTTTTGGAATCCTAGAAACATTTACCTTACGCTCATAATGACTACCTAAGGATATATAACTGAACTATATATCTTATAATATCTTTTAATTTATTAAAAATAATTTTGAAATTAATTTTGATTGTTTTTTACAAACTAATTTTTATAGAATCCTAGAAACATTAACTTATTCCCATTAGAGTTGTAAAAAAAGGTAATAAATTAAAATTTCAAAATTTTTGTAATCCTAGGGACATTTACCTTACACTCATAATGACTACTTAAAGATATATAACTAAACTGTATATCTTATAAGATCTTTTAATTTATTAAGTAATTTTGAAAAAAATTTTGATTTTTTTTACAAACTAGATTTTTTTTTAGAATCCTAAAATTATTTTTGGAATCCTAGAAACATTTACCTCACTCTCATAATGATTACCTAAAAATATATAACTGAACTATATATTAAATAACATCTTTTAATTTATTAAAAATATATTTGATAAAAATTTTGATTTTTTTAAAACTATTTTTTTTAGAATCCTAGAAACCTTACTCTCATAATAACTACCTAAAGATATATAACTAAACTATATATCTTATAATATCTTTTAATTTATTAAAAATAATTTTGAAACAATTTTGATTTTTTTTTACAAACTAATTTTTTGTAGAATCCTAGAAACATTAACCTTACTCCCATTAGACGTTTAAAAAAGGGTAATAATTTAAAAGTTAAATTTGTTTTAATCCTAAAACCATTTACCTTACTATCATAATGACAACCTAAACATATATAACTATATATCTTATAACACTTTTTAATTTATTAAAAGTAATTTTGAAAAAAATTTTGATTGTTTTTTACAAATTAGTTTTTTGTAAAATCCTACAAATATTAACCTTACTCTCATTAGGTGTATAGAAAAGGGTAATAATTTAAAATTAAAATTTTTTGGCATTCTAGAAGCATTTACCTTACGCTCTTAATGACTACTTAAAGATATATAACTAAACTATATATCTTATAACACCTTTTTATTTATTAAAAATAATTTAAAAAAAAAATTTGATTGTATTTTTACAATTTAATTTTTTGTAGAATCCTGGGAACATTAAACTCACTCTCATTAGACACATAAAAAAGGGTAATAATTTAAAAATTAATTTTTTTTTTAATCCTAGAAACATTTACCTTACTCTCATAATGACTACCTAAAGATATATAACAAAACTATAAATCTTATAACACTTTTTAATTTATTAAAGAAAATTTTGAAAAAATTTTGATTTTTTTTACAAACTAATTTTTTGTAGAATCCTAGAAACATGAACCTTACTCTCATTTGACGTATAAAAGGGGTAATAATTTAAAAGTTAAATTTTTCTTTGGAATCCTAGAAACATTTACCTTAAGCTCGTAATGACTATCTAAAGATATATAACTAAACTATATATCTTATAACCCCTTTTCATTTATTAAAAATAATTTGGAAAAAAATTTTGATTGTTTTTTTATAAACTAATTTTTTGTAGAATCCTAGAAACATTAACCTTACTCTCATTAGGCGTATAAAAAAGGATAATAATTCAAAATTTAAATTTTTTTCTTCAATCCTAGACACATTTACCTTACTCTCATAATTACTGCCTAAAGATATATAACTAAACTATATATCTTATAACACCTTTTAATTTATTAAAAATAATTTTGAAAAAAATTTTTACTTTGTTCACAAACTATATTTTTGTAGAATCCTAGAAACATTAACCTTACTCTCATTAGGCGTATAAAAAAGGTAAAAATTTAATATTTAAATTTTTTTGGAATCTTAGAAACATTTCCGTTACTC
Source organism: Pardosa pseudoannulata (assembly GCA_032207245.1). Taxonomy (NCBI): domain Eukaryota; kingdom Metazoa; phylum Arthropoda; class Arachnida; order Araneae; family Lycosidae; genus Pardosa; species Pardosa pseudoannulata. Next base: position 115,298,033 of record CM063506.1, on the reverse strand, counting down.
TCATAATGATTATCTAAAGATATATAACTAAACTAAGTATAAAATTATAACACCTTTTAATTTATTAAAAATAATTTTGAATTTTTTTTGCAAACTATATTTTTGTACAATCCTAGAAACATTAACCTTATTCTCATTAGGCGTATAAAAAATGTAATAATTTAAAATTTAAAATTCATCTTGATTATTAAAATTTAATTATAATTAGAAAGTTAATTTTAGAAGTATATGAATAAAATATATTCCTCAACTATTCATTAAATCGTTAAAATTTTACCCAAAATATTTAAAACATTCTTAAAAGATTTAATAAGGAAAATTTTGATGGGAGGAATTAAAATAAAATGTAGGAAATATTCTTAAAAATCAACGAGTATTTTAAAAAAATAATTTTAAAGTTTTCTTACTTAATAATATTTCAAATGTAATTATTTTAGTTATAGTTCAAGTCACATAAGTGGAACCTTCAATTTTAATTTAAGTCAAATTTTGAAATTTACAAAAACGGTTTATAACATATAAGGTTCTCTTAAGAAACAACTGCTTTAAGTGCACATAAATGTATAAAATTTTTCTATAGGCTGCATAAATTAATTCTTTGTAAATTAATTACCACAAAAGGAATTTGAAATAGGTTTCATAAGAGAAGATATTACATGAAGTAAGGTAGTTCTAAAATTATTCCATTTTACCTTTTTATCCCTGATATTTTGAGTTTTGAAAAGTTTGGATTTCTTAACTATATTTTGAGAAAATAAAACTATCAGTATATATTTTGTGATATACTAAAGTAAACCGTACACAGTGAGAGGTCTTAAAACACGTATTTTGACATATATTTTTTTCCTGTAATATACTTCATAGAAGATAAGGCTTTATATAAATGTAAGCTGCTTATAAAAAGGTCTCTATTTTCAATAATATTTTATATGATGTTTCATCCTCATTGCACAAGATATAAAACATCTTATGTTAACATGATATTCCCTATACAAAAATCTACAATATTATTTCGAATTTTACATAAATCTATAAATTTTATATGCATAAATAGAAAATACATCTCTAAAATTTATAATCGTATTTAATTAAATTTGTTTTCGTAGCACAAGTGACAATTTATAAAAATAAGAAATTTATATAAAATATTTCAGAATTGTTAAAAGATATAAGAAGTTTGTAATTAAAGATGTAATGCAATTCGATCATTTAGAAGTATCAAAACGGAAAATGTTTTAGTAATTAAAAAAATTTGTTATAATATTCTAGTCGTGTTAAATAGTTTCTCTTCTTTCTAAAAAGATATCAAAGGAAATTGCAACATAAAAGAGAAAATTTGCATTTTAGAGTCACATCGCTTTATTTAAGAATATCGAAGAAGAGTTGCTTCAAGTGTTTTCCTCGAAACCTAATTTTCTTTGTATCCTAATTAGTTTAAATTCAATAAATGAATGCTATTTCCAAGTGTTTCATTGAATGCAAATTCTTATAAATACAGAAAATAAAGTTAATAGATTTAAAGGTATTCCGTCTAAATATCGTGAAAATGTAAACTTAGGGAAAAAGAATATTTTTTGAGTACAACGATTTTTATGATATTTATCAAATATTTATAATATTCATTTAGATCATAATGTTCATTATTAACTTCTGTTGGCATACTAATATACTAAATGAATCTTTTCGTTGATCATTTAAGAGACATAAATAATACAATTTTATAGATATATATACAAAATTTTCAAATAAAACAAAAAAATAATAATGTTATTTAATAGTAATTTTGAAATGTTTTAGAAAAAATAAGAATGTCTATATCCTTAAACCCATTAAAAACTGCAAAGCCTATTAATATCTGAATCAGTACTATATATATATATATATATATATATATATATATATATATATATATATATATATATATTATATATATATATATATATATATATATATATATATAATATATATATATATATAATATATATATGTATATATATATATATGTATATATGTATATATATATATATATATATATATATATATTATATATATATACACACTTATATATATATGTATATATACATATATATATATATATAATATATATATATATATATATATATATATATATATATATATATATATATAAATATATATATATATATATATATATATATATATATATATATATATATATATATATATATATATATATATATATATATATATATATATATATATATATATATATATATATATATATATATATATTATAATATATATATATATATATATATATATATATATATATATACATACATATATATATATATATATGTATATATATATATATATATATATATTATAAATTATATATATAATATATATATATATATATATATATAATATATATATATATATATATATATATATATATATATATATATATATATATATATATATATATATATATATATATATATGTTTGTATGTTTACCATATACCCTCCTAGTAAAAGAAATTGTTCTAAGGAAACACAAAAACTTTACAAAATATTTTTAACTATAGGTGAATCCTCTAATTAGATATACTAATATTCCAGACTTAAACAATCTTTCTTATAATTCATAAAATTCTGCTTTCTATAGAATGATTTTTTCATGTTATTAATAATGCTCGTTCATTAAAAAAAATGTTTTTATTTTTCAAATAAAATAGTAGATCTTTAAAATTCCATGGTAAATATACATCATTGTAAAAAAATTAATTCATCTACTCGAAAGAGAACTTTTAAAATATGTATATCTTTTTAGAAAGGATATTTAAAAGTTTTTAATAACTCTAAAGCTTTAA
>CM063506.1:115265180-115285180 GCA_032207245.1 Pardosa pseudoannulata | reverse complement strand
GACAGGTAAAGGAAAGACACACAAATCCCTCTGCACTAACAGAGGTGTAAACAAGAGTAAAGACAAAAGAATTTTCCCAAGGTAGAAGAAACTTATTCATGGAATTAAGTGTTAAGATCAGGGAAAATCTCGGAGCCATTTGCCGGCGACAGCTGGAAAACGCGTTGAACTAGACAGAAAATTTACATCTATATTATATCACTTTGGTTATTATATTGAAAGATTTTTAAATCAAAGACACTCCTTTGATTAAGACATTTAAATGCTGTAAAAAAGATTTTAAAGTATTAGAATGGGAGAGAGGAGGTTTTTAAGGAAATATTAAAGTTAAATAATTTTGATATATTACAGTTATATATATATATATATATATATATATATATATATATATATATATATATATACATAATCTGTAAACATACCTTAGATATGGTGTAAATTCCTTTTGCTGTGGAAAATATTTCTATAAATAAAGTTCAAATTGGTAAAAATAATAAGGTTTTTGTGTATCAAAGTTAGTTAATATATATGAAACTTAAAATTAGAACTAGCTGAAAAAATGACAAAGAAAGAATTTTCGTGAAGGCACAGCCTGTATCTGTTTAAGCATTAAAAGACTTCTTGGAAATTGGAGTCTGGTTGTAATCAAAATAGGAAAGCCACTGGCACAAAGATATATGCTTGGAAACTGCAATAATTTTTGATACTATATGTAAAAGAAATAACTTTACATTTTTTATAAAAGAGGTTTGAACGGAAACCTTATCTGATCTACCTAAAGAAGGCAAAAGAAATAGAACTTGTTGAAAATCCATGCAAATGCGATGCTGATGACAAATGGAATTTTGTCTTTTAGCTTGATGAAGCAGGGATTTATAAAAGTGATTGCAGTATAAAAGAACAATAGTATGTAGATGAAAAGGACCACGTGAGATAGATTCGGTTTAGGTAACTTTCTAAAGAAATTAATGGTAGTTCTAAAATATTTGATAGTCACTTGAAATTTATGTATTTATACAGTTTTTATAAATTTTACAGATCACTCTTGTATTTTGTAACATCATTTATTGTTTCTTAACAGATATATTGGTAAAAAACAAGCAAAGCTAATTTATTACATCTTTTATCTTGTTAATCATAGTACACTGATTTGTTTTATATACTGATTCCGTTGCAAATTATTTTACACATACTACACTTTGTACAGCTGTATTCTCATAGTTTCCAACAAGTCGATTGTAAAAACACTATTTAAAGTTAACTATTCTTTTGACCATTTTTAGATTTTTTGATTTCTAGACGTAATTTGTTAGAAAAATGTAATTTTTTACTGAAATTAGTATTATTGGCCTGTTTTACCATGAATCATGTATTTCTAAAATACATGATTCAGTATTATCCCATAAGAAAAAGGTGCTACGTTGCAATGAGATTAAACGAGAAAAAATGTAAAAACTTACTACTTAAATAAAGACATTTATTTTACATGCATAAAATTCTAAAATTGTTTAAAGAAATAAAATAAGCATTAGTAGAACATTCAAATTTCTGCTGCATTTAAAAGGATTTAATAAAATTGAAAGAAAAATAAATTGGTCAATGAATGAAAAGTCTATTGTAACTCTAAATCGTTATTCATTCCTTTTTTTAAGAACCTGCAAGTAAGTAAAATGTAAATTTTACTTGTACCTATAAACTGCTTTTATATAGATGTTATTAGATTGTAATTATTTTATGTTATTGAATTATAATAAATGAATTCATTTCCTTTTTAAGATTTCACTTTTGTCGATGAATACTATAGAATTCGAAATTTAATTAGATAAAAGTACTTAAATATGAATGTGAAGAAAGAGAAAATGGAAAAAAATGTAATTTGCCTTTAGAAATATATTTATGTAAATCTGATTAAAGTTGAAATATTATTTTTTCCAAGCCAATAATTACTAAGTGTTTTGTAATAAGCTTCAATAAGAAGACCCCAGAAGCATTTTCTTTGTTCCTCGCATAGCTTTTTTTTAATTAAAAGATTTCTTTGTAAAGTTAAAAATAATTTAATTAGAATTTACAAAAGTATAATAAATATAACAGTCATTTTACCTTGTACAAAATATTCATAACAGTTCTTTTTAGTACAAAACTAACAGATGATCCGTTGCGTAAAATAATAATTTATAATAATTTTTATTTATGCCTTTAACCCATTGAGGAGTAGAACGTAAATACTATATGATTCGACCGTTGTCAAAACCGTAGCCGTTTAACGTCAAGTAGCATTTAAAAATTAAAATAAAATTGAAGATATTGAAATAAAATTAAAATAAATCTGAAAGCTTTCAAATGAGCTTCTCTAAGAAGACATCAGAAGCATTTTCTTTGTTCCTCGCATAGCTGTTTTTTAATTGAAAGATTTCTTTGTATAGTTAAAAATAATTTAATTAGAATTTACAAAAGTATACTAAACATAACAGTCATTTTCCCTTATACAAAATATTCATAACAGTTCTTTTTAGTACAAAACTAACAGATGATGCGTTACGTATTACAATAATTTAATATAATTTTTATTTATGTCTTTAACCCATTGAGTAGTAGCACGTAAATACTATATGAGTCGACCGTTCTGAAAACCGTTGCTGTTTAACGTGATCTAGCATTTAAAAATTAAAATAAAATTAAAATAAAACTGAAAGTTTTGAAATAAGCTCCACTAAGAAGACTCCAGAAGCATTTTCTTTGTTCCTCGCATAGCTTTTTTTTAATGAAAAGATTTCTTTATAAAGTTAAAAATAATTTAATTAGAATTTACAAAAGTATAATAAATATAACAGTCATTTTAACTTGTACAAAATATTCAGAACAGTTCTTTTTAGTACAAAACTAACAGATGATGCGTTACGTAACATAATAATTTAAAATAATTTTTATTTATGTCTTTAACCCATTGAGGAGTAGCACGTAAATACTATATGAATCGACCATTGTGAAAACCGTTGCAATTTAACGTCAACTATCATTTAAAAATTAAAATAAAATTGAAAATATTGAAATAAAATTAAAATAAAACTGAAAGTTTTGAAATAAGCTCCTCTAAGAATACTCCAGAAGCATTTTCTTTGTTCCTCGCATAGCTTTTTTTTTAATTAAAAGATTTCTTTGTAAAGTTAAAAATAATTTAATTAGAAATTACAAAAGTATAATAAACATAACAGTCATTTTACCTTGTACAAAATATTCATAACAGTTCTTTTTAGTACAAAACTAACAGATGATCCGTTGCGTAAAATAATAATTTATAATAATTTTTATTTATGCCTTTAACCCATTAAGGACCCAGCACGTAAATACTATATGAGTCGACGATTGTGAAAACAGTTGCCGTTTAACGTCCTCTAGCATTTAAAAATTAATATAAAATTGAAAATATTGAAATAAAATTAAAATAAAACTGAAAGTTTTGAAATAAGCTCCACTAAGAAGACTCCAGAAGCATTTTCTTTGTTCCTCGCATAGCTTTTTTTTAATTAAAAGATTTCTTTGTAAAGTTAAAAATAATTTAATTAGAATTTACAAAAGTATAATAAATATAACAGTCATTTTAATTTGTACAACATATTCATATCAGTTCTTTTTAGTACAAAACTAACAGATGATGCAATACGTAACATAATAATTAGAAATAATTTTTATTTATGTCTTTAACCCATTGAGGAGTAGCACGTAAATACTATATGAGTCGACAGTTGTGAAAACCGTTGCAATTTAACGTCAACTAGCATTTAAAAATTAAAATAAAATTGAAAAAATTGAAATTAAATTAAAATAAAACTGAAAGTTTTGAAATAAGCTTCACTAAGAAGACTTCAGAAGCATTTTCTTTGTTCCTCGCATAGCTTTTTTTTAATTAAAAGATTTCTTTGTAAAGTTAAAAATAATTTAATTAGAATTTACAAAAGTATAATAAATATAACAGTCATTTTCCCTTATACAAAATACTCATAACAGTTCTTTTTTAGTACAAAACTAACAGATGATGCTTTACGTATTACAATAATTTAATATAATTTTTATTTATGCCTTTAACCCATTGAGGAGTAGAACGTAAATACTATATGATTCGACCGTTGTCAAAACCGTAGCCGTTTAACGTCAAGTAGCATTTAAAAATTAAAATAAAATTGAAAAAATTGAAATAAAATTAAAATAAAGCTGAAAGTTTTCAAATAGGCTTCTCTAAAAAAACGCCAGAAGCATCCTCTTTGTTCATGGCATAGATTTTTTTTAATTAAAAGGTTTCTTTGTAAAATTAAAATAAAACTTTCATTAGAATTTACAAAAGTATAATAAATATAACATTCATTTTACCTTCACAAAATTTCATAACAGTGCTTTTTAGTACAGAAATAATAGAGGATGCGTTACGTAATATAATAATTAAAAATAATTTTTATTTAGGCCTTAACCACTTGAGGGCCCAGTAGGAAATGCCATACTGGTCGACCGTTGTGAAAATCGTTGCCGTTTAAAGTCATCTAGTAATTAAATTTAGCATTTAAAGATTAAAATAAAACGTTCCAATCTTTGATTACTCATGCTCAAAGCTGGTCTCTCAATATGAACCATCCGAAAGATGGCCGATTGGTTAGGGTGCTGGCCTTCGGTACCGGAGTTCGTGGATTCGAATCCCACATTAGCATGGATGTTCGTAGCTGTTCGGAATCGGCTTTAACCCTCCGAGTGGAACACATCGATTAAAATAAGTCTCCAAAAATACACTAAAAGTTTATTGTGTCAATGGTCAAAGCGTTCTATGATTTTTTACGTCACCCTTTGTCGACTAAAATGGAATACGGGAAACCCACCCTCGTTATTGTCCCTTTACTTCCGGTTATAAATAGATATATAAATAGATATTATAGATTGTTAATACAATTAAAGCTCGTCAAGTCTCGAAGATCATCCCGTAAAAAATAATGGATTCTAAAAGTACAAATAAAAATATTCCTTAAGAGAATTATCTATATTTTTTAAAGAAAGTTATCCAAGATATTTAACCCATTAGCGCGCAATGATCTATTTTTAGATCGCTAAATATGGCTTGGTAAACTCGCTTTTAGATGACCTTAAACCCACCCCACACATTCTATACTGCACAGGGGGCAAGACAAGGCATGCACCTGTTTACCAACAAGTGGTTTTCTTGTTTTGTTTATATCATTGATCTAAAGCGATAAGAGAATATTTGTATCGCCCTTTCGTTCCGCCGTTTTTCTACGTTTCTTAGCATAAACACTGAAAACAGCTAAGTAATAAGCGAAAGTTAAATTTTTTTTGGCGATTTAATATCTTCATAGATGTAGCTATCAGAATATAAACCGATGTTATCTTAAAACAAATATAAATAGTAAAAATTAGTGTCAAAATACTGCTGATCTAGAAATAGATCACTGGGCGTTCGGGCGTTTTTTTTTCCTGACCCTGGTAATATTACGTTTTTTCACCTTTAGATGAAAATATGAGTTGAAAAGTATTTAATAGCTTTCAGGATGCAGTTGATTATCTGTTTTCTGAACAAATTAAAGAGGATATTATTGCCATATCCACTGATGTAGATGAACTGACAGATGAAGAGAAAATAGATGATAAGTTACATGCTCCATTTGTAAATGATATTGTTGGTAAAATAGAAGTAATATCAAAAGATGAGTGTGATTAAATAGATTTACCTTCAACGTTTGAGAGGAAGCCTAAAATATTAAAAACAGAAAAGCCAAAAATTGTTTGGAAAAAAAACCCGAATTATACCAAATGGTCGGAATTAGGGGAAACTTATAAGAATAATATTTTGGCAATGGAAAATGATCTTGCAAATGCATCTTGCATCATTGCTTTGAAAAACTTTTTTCTGATGAAGTATATAACGTAATTGTGGATGAGACTATTCTCTATGCTAAAAATGTCAAAAACGACCATGATTTAATTATCACTAAAGAAGATATAAAGATATTTATAGGGTTTTTGATATATTTTGGCTATCTTACTCTTTCAAGTGAAAGATATTATTGGAGTGATGTAGAAGATTTAGTGATAGGTCTTGTACAGGACTCTTTTAATAGAAATGCTTACCTAAAAATAAAGTCATATATTCATTTCCAAGACATTTCAAAAGCAGATGAACGTAAGAATGACAAATCAAGATAAAACTCCTTTTGGAGAGAATAAGAGGTAAAAATATGGTACTGGTGTCTATTCACTCGAATAATTGATATGGCTGTAGTTAATGCAAGTATTCTGCACAGAAATGTTCATAAAGGTGATTCTATGCCCATGTAAGATTTTCGAAGAGCTGTTGCTGTAAAATATCTAAAATTGGGAATCGGAAAAAAAGTTTTGAAAGGTCGACCTTACAGTTTTCCTTCATCCTCAAAAGCTAATCTCAGTCATGATGTTCGCTTTTATAAAAGGGATCACATTATGGGACAAAGAAAGGGCAAAAGACGCTGTCGACTTGTAGGGTGCCAAGGAAGGCCCCTAACTTATTGTGTGAAGTGCGATGAAACTTTATGCAAGAAGTGTTTCTTCAAATTCCACACTAAACTGTAGAAACATTGAAATTTTATTATTTTAAAATAATTAAACTTTACTATGTACATTCTGTAATATTGTGAAATTCTGCATAAATAAACGTTTTTTAAAGAAAATGCATTAGTTTTTATCTATTTGGTTCGATTTTACCACGTTATTGAAGTACTAATGATTGTTGTGTATTTGCTAAAATATATCCTCCGAACGCCCAGTGATCTATTTTTAGATCAGCATTTAAAAAAAAAAAACTAAGGTACGTATTGATAAAATTCGATAAGAATATTCATGTTGATGGTAAAAGACACCCAATTTATGAATTATATGTCAGTGCGTCAAAATAAAATAATTTGGGCGTTAATGGGTTAAGTGGTTAAATGAGAGATACATCTGTTACCACAAATAAAATACTTTGAAATAGACATTTACAAAGCAATGAAAAGCTATCAGAGTCTTTGTGCCTCAGGGAGTAGGGGTGCATCCCTCAATAAATGTCAGTCAAAGAGGGATGCAGTTTCTAAACGATCGAGCTGAACCTCATACCTCAAACACTGCAGAAAAAACACTGGCAGAAATGTACGTTACATCCATTTTCAGAACGTTTTTGGAGGTTAAAAATTGTACTTGACAACCGCTTTGAAGACATCATCGGTTTGGCGGAATTGTACGTGCGAACCGCTTAGAGGGTTAAACTGTAGGTCTCGGTCTCATTAGCCCTCGTGTTGCAAAAAGCAGACCGTAGCACTACAAACCAAACCAAACCAAACCAATATGAACCAGAGCTCTTCGCATAGAGGCGACGCTGGGCTGGTAAAAGTGGAATCGTTGCGTCGCGTCCATGAAACGTTGGTCGAGAACGGTTAATAAGTTTCAAATTAAATAGTCGATTAAAAATCAAAGCTATAGAACAATTTGCTCATGAAATCGTGAGACATGAAAGTGTTTGAAATGATCATTGAGCTTCGGTAGCTCAGTCGGCAAAGGCAACGATTTCGTAACTCAAAGGTAGAGGGTTCGGAACCCGAGCCGGCCTAAGATCCGTGTTCGTTAAAGGTGACTAGGGCACGTAAAATAGGTTCGTTATCACAATGTCCTCCATGTTCTCAATGAACACCTCTGGGGGTGCCAGGCCAAGTCTTTGGGTCTTCTGCTTGGTCCCTGCTTCAAAATTACGAGGACCTGCTTGAGAGAAGTCGTTCTGTCACCTTAATGGTGACCGTTAAAACGAAATATATACATATACATATATATATACATATATTTATTATTATAAAATATATATATATTTATATATATATATATATATAAATATATACATATATTATATATTATATATATATATATATTATATTAATATATATATATATATATATATATATATATATATATTACATATAATATATATATATATAAACATACATATAAATATATTATATTTATATTTATATATATATATATTATATATAAATATATATATATATATAGATACATATATATATATATATATATATATATATATATATTATATATATATTATATTTATATATGTATATATGTATATATATATGAATTGCATTAGACATTAGACCTTTCATTATGATCTGAGAGAATTTTACAACTACTGGGACTACAAAAAACTACTATACTAGAAGAATTACTGGAAAATAGAAAAATTCCAAGCATTTTTTATTGTACTACGAATTGTTTTATAATTTTTTGGAAGGATTTATTCCATTTCCGGTGTATGAAGTATGCATTTACTATAAAATCATGTATTAGGATATATTTCTATTTCCTTTGAATATTACCAACGAAAATATACCAGTGAATAATGTTGTGAATAAAGTAGGTTCATTTCATATTAGGTCTAAACATTCTTTCTAAAATTATTCATGAGAATTTTACATATTATATTTTATAATCCTCTGACAAACTCTATCTTTCTGACAGATTTTTTCATTTAATTATATATGACAGAAAATTTCGCTTTTTCGGCAATAGCAATGCCCTCATGAATATGTACTATGTTAGACGAAAGAGAATTTATAAGAGGGCTGAAATGGGATTCAAAATAAAATAAATTTAATATCATATTCGTAATGTTTCCTATTTCATGCATATGGCAAGAATATTTGTAAGAAAATATATCAAAATGCATGGTATCATATTTTAGATGCGCAAAATATTTCGATATGAAAGCGGCACGGTAAGGGAAAATATTTTACAGAACTTCAATAAATATTACGTTTGCAACCCTAACTCCGGTAAACAAAATTTTGTGTTAAATGTTAAAATATAATCAATTTCATAGATAAAGTGTTACATTTCCAGTTCGTTTTATGCATGTTCGTTTTATACAATTGATTGCACTCACATATAGAAGATAACTTCTAATAATTGGGTGTGACTTTGAATATTGTAAAAGAAAATTTTCAATCTGGCATTTTGTACAAATTATATATGGCTTAGCAATCACATGATAAAACATATGATACACCAAACACAATTGCTTTCGTTTTTTTTTCTATTTATCAATTTTTACCCATTAACTATGTGATATTTTATATATATATATATATATATATATATATATATATATATATATATATATATATATATATATATATATATATATATATATATATATATATATATATATATATATATATATATATATATATATATATATATATATATATATATATATATATATATATATATATATATATATATATATATATATACATATATACATATATACATATATATATAAATATAATATATATATATAAATATATATATATATATATATATATATATATATATATATATACATATATATATATATATATAATATAATATATAAAATGTAGATTAATTGATTAAGAGATTTTAATTAGGGATTTTTTTATTGAGAGTGACGCGGCATGAGGAGTTAGCCACATAAATACGGCTCACGCGCAGTGATCTGTGCAGAGAGCAGTATGCACATTTCGCGGTCAGACTTGTGGCTCCCGAAGCAGGGAAGCCTGCCTTTGTTAGAAGTTGGGGGCCAATATGAGACGCCATTGAAGAAAGTAGTGTGTGATGAGATTTGAATAAAGATATGAAGTTGTACTCAGGACTATAGTGTTTTTAGTAACCCTGTCATTTATATATATATATAAATATATATATATATATATATATATATATATATATATATATATGTATATGTATATATATATTTCTTAATTATTAAATAGTGCGAAATTAATTTGTCATGATAAAAAATTTTTTACTGGTTATTACCATTAAAATTTATTTAACACGGTGTCGATTATGATCATTCTGCAAACATTTGAACAAATTGTAGTAAATCATATAAAACTGAAATGTTGAAATGCACTGTTTAATATTGGTATTGTACAGTTAGTATGTTAATTATTAATAGTAAATTGCAGTACTAAATGATTTATACTGCAAGCTATATTATAATAAGAATACTTTTCAATTATATAGAATCATTAAAGGGATACCAAAATTTATATAACATGAGAATTATCTTTATTTCAGAAGGGTAATATTTTATGTCAAATAGGCTTTAAAGTTTGATTATGTTATTATTTTTATTTTTAAAATATAATCTAGAAAAACAATTAGTAATTATTTATAATATTATGATGATAGGTGCTTATGTTTAATGACTGTATCAAAACTTCTGATATCCGATTATTGTTAACAAGTTTTTCTATTAAACCCTATAAATCGATTTCAGAGATACATTGCATTATAATCATTGATGTCATTCTTATAGTTATTTTTAAGTATAATAGTTTTAACTACTTATATCTTACATTTTTAAAATAAATTATGTTGTTATTAATTTTATAACAGTATATATTTCAAAAACAGCGAATTAAAGATTTTTTTTTATTTATTTTTAAAATGCTGAGAACTTAGTGCCTAAATTATTAGTTCACGGTGTTCCAAATACATATACAATACACATTTACAAATATATATCTATATATATATATAATATATATATATATATATATATATATATATATATATATACATATATATTTATATGTATATATTATATATATATATATATATATATATATATATATATATATATATATATATATATATATATTATATATATATATATATATATATATATATATATATATATATATATATAATATATATATATATATATATATATATATATATATATATATATATATATATATATATATATATATATATATATATATATATATATATATATATACATATATATATATATATATATATATATATATATACATATATACATACATATATATATATACATATATATATATATATATATATATATATATATATATATATATATATACATATATATATATATATATATATATATATATATATATACATATATATATATATATATATATATATATATATATATATATATATATATATATATATATATATATATATATATATATATATATATATTTTATATATATATATATATATATATATATATATATATATATATATATATATATATATATATATATATTATATATATATATATATATATATATATATATATATATATATATATATATATATATATATATATATAGCTTTATTTAAATTTAATACCCTAAATATTCTCTAATGCGTTTAATGAAATGTATTTGAGTTTCATTTATCTAACGTTTAACTAACTTATAACCCATGTCTTCAATAAACTACAATTGTAGTAACATTTTTAAAAGTAAAATAGTCAAATATCATAGAAAATTTCAGAAAGTTTCTTTAAATTTATCATTTCTTTTTATACAAATACATATAAAACTGCACTTTGACATTTAGTTTAGCTTGTTGTTTAAAGCGCATTCAGTAATATATAAAAAAACTTCAGAAAAATCTTAATTGAAATAATATCTTTAAACCATTTTGAGCAAACAAGTTTATTGTAAACAATTAGAGCTGTAAAACATGTTTTTTCTGAAAATGCATTTAAATAGGCTACCATTCTAAGAAACCAAATTAGAATATTTTTTGCCGGAAGCAGATAAATATACATTTATTTAATGCGTTTTCTTTTAATTTTAAGAAAATGATGTAAAACACAATTCATATTAGCAATATTTACCTCTTTTTCTTTTGGAAGTTTTAATGGCACTTCCTATTAATTTTAAATGCCTTTTTTGTTTATTAAATTACACATATTTTCTATATTTTAATTTTTGTAGAAACAATTGAAAGAAGATTTGATTACCTAAAATTATGTTCTTTGATATACATTAGTAAATTTATTTGTATAGTTTTTTTCGAGAACAGCCATAAAAACAGCTGTAGGCAATCTCCTTAGCAGCTATGTATATATTTGTAATATACCATTACTGTTTAGAATTTGTATAAAAACCTATCAAAATTTTTAAACTGATCTGCCTTATATGATCCTCGATATCATAGTTTTATTTTTTCATAGTTGTGAGATTATGCTTTAAGATATTTTTACATAATAATTATATAATTACTCGCTAGTTCCTTCATTTTATCTCTTGAAATATTTGAAAACGCATTAAAATGTAAAAAACCAAATTAGGTGCCATTAAGTGGTCATTACTGGCATATCCTCGCTGGTTCAATCTGAATTTTTCAAGTTGAATTGAACATTTCTTCTATTTCTAGGATATTTTTATTTTTTATCCCCTTGAGGACTAGTACGTAAATGCTATACGAGTTGACAGTTGTGAAAACTATTGCCCTTTTTGTCCTCTAGTAATTAAATCTAGCATTTAAAAATTAAAATAAAACATTCAGATTTCCTATTATGAATACGCGTTATTGGTTTCTCAATATCAACCGTAGATCATCGCTTGAAGACGACGCTTGCCTGATAAAAATGAACGCTGCGTAGCGTATGCGATACGTTGTTCGCGAAAAGGTTAAAGTCTGTATTTAATTTAAAATTTCAGAGACGAATTGCTTAAACTTTCAAACGAAAACATTTGATATGCTGACATTTTATATAAAAGTGCCTTTTACAAAATATTTTCTTAGAATAATGCAAATAATTTTAGTATATTTTGTGTAATATTATAAGTCATGAAAGACCATGATTCTGGTTCGTCTCATTTCATTCTGTTTTAAATTTTATAAGATATAAAATTCTGGTTTCAGATAGTTTTGAAAGACTAATTAGCATTTGACCCCTATGTAAATATAAATGGTTAATTGATTAAATTTTAGTTTAGCATGGAGTAAAATTACTTTCTTGGGGCTATACGTTGTAATTCCCGGTATTTTTACAGGACAATGCATTTAAAAAAATTCTTTGTCATTCATACAGCTAATTTTTGCCAAAAGACCAACCCTTAAGATTTTGTTCTCTCTAACGTGTATTGTTTTGAATTTATTAGATATTAAGCTATTAGATATTAGGTATTAGATATTTCGCATAGTTTTGTCGGTATTTAGCTATTTATTTATTTAGTGTATATATATATATATATATATATATATATATATATATATATATAGAGAGAGAGAGAGAGAGAGAGAGAGCAGTTAATTAATAATTAATAATTTGCTTAACATAGTTAAATGTAATTTTTATTACGTTATAGCAGCCAGAGGGATGTAATTTCCAATAAACTACGACTAAATTATAAAAGGACTAAAGGCAAAAACCTGTGATGAGCCATGATGTCAGGATTGATTTATTATTCATTTATTTCCAATGTGGGTGTAATTACCTTTATAAGAAATGGGAGCTACAATCTCGCATATTTTGTTGACCATTTTATTGCGGCAGCTACATATACTTGGCGAACGTTACACCTAATAAGGGCAGAACACCAATATATCCAAGCATTATTCGGAAATAGAACCCAAGATAATTTCGTGAGAGCATAATATGCTGATCACTATAGAATCTGGGCGTATATTACAAACAAATTGCTGTTCATTAAATTAGATATACATGTTTTTATGTTACCCCGTATAACAACATATGCACACTTTATCCCATTCTCCCTCATACTAGGCAGATTTATAGTTGTTATCTGTCATAAAATTCTGCCATCGAAGACTACAGTTAACATTATTTTCTGCTAACAAACCAATGAAGTTTCTAAATACAAGAAAAACGTAATCTCAAAGTAAAACATTTTATGTTTTCAAATTAATTGTTAATTACTTCCACTTTAATAAAATCTATTCAATACTTTTACGCTTCATATCATCAATATCTCCATCACTTTATTAATAGGTATGCATTTATTTAAACTTTTATCAAAATTCACATCACTATCTGCAGATTATAAAGTATGATTAGAAAATGCAATCAGCTTGTCATAATGAGCTCTTGAATGTGACAGAGATCATATTACACTTCAGAATCAGTATTTGCCATGAATTCAAAATATGATATTACAAGGTATTTTATATACAAATCCCAGCTGATAATTATCTCACTTTGATTATCACGTAGCATAAAACTAGTTCAATATGTTTGCACCGTATTGAATATAATATACGGTAGTTGTCATTGATGGATTTAGCTTTTTAGATGCTCTAATGGGTATTCAGTTTGAAGCTCCTTCTTGTATTATTTACACTATACAGTGTTTTACCACTATATTACGACAATAAAGTGTGTCCTATGCAGACGATTTTTCTGTATTGACCCATATTGTACCAAACCAACTAAATATTTCTGTAAGTTATTAAAACTTCTGCATATCATTAATATGGTGTAACTAAGCTTATAAAAGAAATATTGTGAAAAAATAATTTTAATTTAAGTAATTAGCTGTCCTATAAATTGGACAACTGTCCCATACACTATTAAAATTTAACAAATATCACTTTCATTGAATTAGGCTGATTCATATTTGAAATTTGGGAAAACAGTCAAAACAAAGTCCAACATTACCTTTTAAACACACTGTTCTTGGTTTTGTCCTGAAGTTCTTGAACTGGCATCTTTGATAAAGGATAATAGAAAATGGATATCCGTTGTAGGATGCTAACATCCATAATTTATAACCAAATTTTATAGGTTTTTTTTTCATGAACAAACAAAAATTGCAACTGTGCCTTCCAAAATATCTTTATTATACTTACAAAATGCACGTGTAAAATATATTTCTGAAGAAAACCTTTCAGTTACATTATTAGTTCTGTTTTTGAACTACAAGTAACCTCCACAGTTTTTGAAAAAAAAATAATGAATATAAAATTAAAGATTAAAAAGTAATAATTTTTAAGAGGTTGCTGAAAATAAATTTTACAATACAATATAATTTAATTTCTCAGTTCTTTTGTTACTATGCTGAAGTGTGTCTATTTTAAAGGTGTTAAAATAAAATCCACTCAGAAAATATTAATAACTTTATTATTAAATGGAATTTTATTTGCTGTCCTGTTTATAGGACAGCGGTCTAATATGGGTTAAGCACATTAATTTGTACATTATTTTATGGACCCGACATCTCAATGGACTCCTGATCTATCATTGCCACATTATCTGTTTTATCAAGCTGATCATTCATTTCATGTATTCCTAAATTTATTTTCGTAAATTAAATGTTATTTTTCCGCCATTCTCTTCTACCAGTATTACCGCCTCTATTACTGAAACATTTTGGTCTCACCCCTTTGTCTTCCCAGAAGTATTCTTTCTGTGAAATTTAGATAAACTAGGGAAATGAGTTCTTTAGAGTTGTTAAGAAAGTTTTAGGGTCGTATGGCTGGCAAAATCACTTATGTCTCTTCAAAGTCATTTCTTAACCACTAGAGAGATCTTTTTTAATGATGGCAACGGCCGAACGATGGCCGAAAGGTTAGGGTGCTGGCCTTCGGAACCGGAGCTCGTGGGTTCGAATCCCGCTGTAGCATGGATGTTCGTAGTGGTTCGTAATCGGATTTAAGCAGTAGGTCCCGATATCATTAGTCTTTGTGTTGCAAAAAGTAGACCGTGGCGCTCCAAAAACCAAAACCAAAAAATGATGGTAACGAATTGAGTGGGAAATGGGGTAGTAATAACAGTGGTAGACCGATACACAAACCAGAAGAATGGTTAAAAAAATGGTAGGAAAGCAACGGAGACAAACTAGAATGAGTACCAAGTTTTCTAAATAAAAGGAAATATTCTCAAAATTAATTAATTAACTTTTGCGGAAGCTTTATTAAAAGTCTTTTAACATTTTTTTTATTAATTTTGTACTACAATACATTTTTTATATATTTTTTTGATTGAAAATTAAAACTCAGACACTTTTATATTATACTACTCAGGAGACAATTAATTTTCTTCACGTATTCTTTGAATGTGTGCAATTACGTGGTCCTGAAAAGAAAAAGAAGAAATCTTTAAAGGATTTTAAGTAGGACATTTAAATTTACTTTTTGACATAAATTGGTAAAAGGTGCAACAACATTATCCTGATAGAATATTAATTTGATTAATGGATAATTAACATTATCCATATTTGGATATTTTTGATGTCATTAATCAAAAATATTAACAGTTTTCAAGAATTTCAATGTAATATCCCGTTTAAAAAATATGTTCTGTTGTATTCCAAACAAATTTATTTCACATAAATTAAAAATATGAAATACTAAATCAAGTACATGGAGAAAACTTGCTCAAATGTATGCTACTATAAAAACCTTGAATGGAATAATTTTCTTGCATCATAATAAAGCTAAGCAGGGAAATCACGATTCCATATGGCTAAAGAATTTTTAAATAACTCTAATACGATTTCTCGCTTATTTGTTCAGCTTTTTCATTTCAACCATATTTCACAGTAAATGAAAAAAATTATTGCTTCTCTTCAAACAAGATCACTTATCAGTAGCAGATATAGTCTAACTACACAATAACGAATTGAAAAGAATATGTTTTTCTTTTCAATTCATTAAATGTAGTACTTTAACTGGAAAGATGAAATTAAATTATATACAGGTTGTCACATTGTGTCAATCTTCAAAAATAGATTCAATTCGTACAATGATACATTATAAGAATTATATTTATGTATATAATGACCAAGTTCCCATAATTATGTCAAACAAATTACCTTTACCATACACCAAATAACCTAAATGATTTAGATTAGACATTCATATGAAAAGACATTGCAAATAATTGGAGGGCTTGTTGAGTTTAAAAGGTCCAAATGCTTTTCATTAAGGAAATACTTGAATGTAGTGCAATAATTCTGACAAGTCAATTTAAGAATCGATCAATCATACTGAAACTACAAATGGAAAGCATTTTAAAAGCTTTTAGTACAAACAACAGTAGATTACTACAATTGATTTCCCATTTTGCATCAGAAAGCCTTGATAAATCGTGAAAATCGATGCTCTGAATAGTAATTTGGGTGAAATACCCTCTTATACTTAATGGACCAAGTTTTTAAACGAATGACAGACTTTCAACCGATTTGCAAAACATCTATCTGTAGACATAATAATCAAACATGACAAGAATATTAATAACAGAAACAAAAAGGTCAAAGGACCTCTGGTAGATCATTACAAAGAAAGAACAAGGGCGAAAAATCAAATTGTCTTAGAGGTTCACGCGAATTATGAGTACGTCAAACATTTCACCACGGGGGGCGAGATCTGAAGATGATAAATTGATTGGCTCAGTAGAAAGTACTGCTCTATTTTGTCCACATCCCGGAAAAACAACGTACGGGATTATCTATGCAGTACGATGATAATAATTCAAGATTGCAACTTATGATTCAAGTTTCATTTGGGGATTCTTCATGTATTTGAAGCCAATTTTTAAATTATGTATCATGGCTAATGCTAATGACATTGCTTCTCCAAGAATATATATTTTGCTTTCTTCAAAACTGATTCACTTAAAATCATCAATGAATTACCAGTGAATATCACCAATGAATTATCAATGACTATTTGAACAAACGAAATTGGTTTTCATTCAGATCAAAAGAAACACTGATTAATTTCCATGCAGCAATAAGCAACAATCTATTTAAAAACAAATCAAAGAGTTTTCACTTCAAATAGCTTTGACTTTTTAAATATATCAGATTTAATCATTTTATAAATTTAAAACACAGCAAAATGTGTTAATACAAGATCATGTTACTTAGTGACAGAGACGAATTTTCATAAGTGCCTACTATAGGCTAGATTATATAGACTCATGCTGCATTTTTTACAAATTTAAATATACGTAATAAAATAAGAATTGCAAAAGTTATTGAAACTTTTATTGAAATAGCATAAAATGCAACAGAATTTTACTCCAGCTGAATGCAGACATTAATAAATTATAATATATGTACATGTAAGCGATTTTCAGCAAAATAAAAATCATCTGTCTTTTTGTTAGCATTAAGTATTTCCTGTAAGTTTACTATTAGTTAAATTTTTATCACATCATCAAATAAAATCAAATTCACATTGTCATTGATGCAATTGCATCTATTGATACAATTGCTAAATTATTCAACGTACTGACAGCATATATGAGCATAAACTGAAACGAAGGATTTAATTGTTTCAAGCATGAAAAACTTCCTGGAAAACATTAGATTGCTATCACTTTAACTTCTTAAACTTTGTTGATACATGGAAAATATCAAGCATTCCAATCTTGATTACCATTATATCTTTCCCTCAAAAACAAATGTATATATTGTTGATATATACCCTTTTTTCGTCTTCAAATTTAAAATATTCTTTAAGGAGAAAACTCTCGTCTCACATAGCTTACGAATAAACTTTTATTTTGAACTCTTTCCTTTTTATTTCTCCAACAAAGAAATCGCGGAATATGAAGAAAACACAGAAAATTTCAAACACTGCCGTACGCACTCCTCGGAGGGCAATTTCGAGATTAAATATTCCACAATTGTGAGTAATAAGTTTATTTTAAAATCATCCTTAGATAACTTAGAGAGTTTTTTCATCATTGTAGCTTACAATCAAATGCTGCTATCTATTTCTAGTACAGTGTTCTCTTGCAGTGTTCTTTGCAGAAAAAGTTTGACCTCAAAACCAGTGTTCATTTTTATTGACTAGTCTTGAATTGTGAAAATCAGATACTGTCTTTTGAAGGTATCCATTTTGTGCAATATCATTTATAAGATCATCATTATTAGATTTCTTTACAAAGTCTATATGAAATATATAATATTGAGACGATAATAACGGTAATATTGGTTGATCATTTCCTCTGTTTTATCATGGATTTCTGCTGCAGGTTCATCTTCAGATGAGACCTAAAACTCAATTATCTCTTTTACTAAATATATATTTTTAGAATTCCTCAATAGTTGGTTTAGAAGCACTAATGATTATTAAGGAATTATATTACCAGTTCTTTTTACAATTTTTATTCTTTATTTATATTTCTCTTTTTTTTTGTATTTCCATCTACATGAAAGCTTTCTATTATCTACCATTTATGCGCATAGATTTTCAAAAAGTTGGTGGAGATGTAAATTATTTTTTTAAATATAAAATTGTTTTAAAAAGAAGAAATATATATTGGTTGATCATTTACTCCCTTTTATCATAGATTTCTTCTGCACGTTTATCTTCATATGACACCTAAAACGTAATTATCTCTTGTACTGAGTATATTCTTTTAGAATTCCTCAGTTGTTGGTTTAGAAACATTAGTGATTATTAAGGAATAATATAACTAGTTCTTTTTACAATTTATATATTTTTTTATTTTTATTTATCTCTTTTTTTTTGTATTTAAATCTACCTAAAAGATTTCTATTATTTACCATTTATACGCATTAGATTTTTAAGAGGTTGTAAATTATTTTTTTAAATATAAAACTAGATTTTAAAAAGAGCAAATCTATATTAGTTGATAATTTCCTCTCTTTTATCATAGAAAATCTCTTTTTCTTCTCTTTTATCATCTGCACGTTCATCTTCAGATGAGACCTAAAACACAATTATCTCTTGTACTGAGTATATATTTTTTAGAATTCCTCAAATTTTGGTTTAAAAACACTAGTGATTATTAAGAAATAATATTACTAGTTCTTTTTACAATTTATATTGTATAATTTTTATTTCTCTATTTTTTGTATTTAAATCTACCTAAAAGCTTTTTATTATTTAACATTTATACGCATTAGATTTTTTAGAAGTTGTAAATTATTTTTTTAAATATAAAACTAGATTTTAAAAAGAGCAAATCTATAGTGGTTGATAATTTCCTCTCTTTTATCATAGAAAATCTCTTTTTCATCTCTTTTATCATCTGCACGTTCATCTTCAGATGAGAACTAAAACACAATTATCTCTTGTACTGAGTATATTTTGTTTTATAGGATTCCTCAATTTTGGGTTTAGAAACACTAGTGATTATTAAGAAA
>CM063506.1:115252680-115257680 GCA_032207245.1 Pardosa pseudoannulata | reverse complement strand
AAACAGAAACAGATACATGTGTTCCTGATTCGGCTCATTGCTAACATGAAAGTTGAAAGCCATTTGAATCAGTCTGTAAACAGAAGGTCTGTCGTTGTTCAAAAAAGGTAAATGAATTCCACAAAATCAAACTAAACCTTTAATGTTTGCATACAACCTTTTTTACCTGCTGCGGTGTAGTGAATTGCTGCAAATCCATTAATAACACAAGTTTGCTTTATATCGTCTTTAATATTAATTATTGTAAAATGCCACTGATCTATATCACAAATTCAAATATAGAAGAAAATTAAAGGAAATACATAAAAAATAAAAAGTAAAAGAAGCACTCCACGTGCTACACCTGAAAGAAAATTTGCCAAAGTCTAAGAGCAATCTGCATTCTTTTCCTTCCTTCTGAACTACTCCAGCAACCCTATACTTTATCCATTATCCTGTGCTGATGCGTCCGTTGTTCCATTGTCCTGTGCACAATGCGTCCTTTCCCGGCTCTGTCCAGATTGACCGGGACTCCAGGCATGGTCCTGAATCGCCTCCTGACGATCAATCACAATTCTCGGAACGGTGAAGTTTAAGTGCAATCTTTTCCACAGGCCACACAACGCGCCTCCTGCAGTCGCGAAAAAATACCTGGGCATGCAACCCACAACGTGTGAGTGTGGCGAGCAAATCAGTTTCGCAAATCTTATGTAAAACATAGCTGCACATTCACACTGATGATTACTGAATTGGTAAGAAAGAGAAAACCGCTACATATGTTCGTGATTCTGCCCATTGCAGATATGAAAGCTGAGAGCCATTTGAACCTGTCTTTAACACATTCGCTGCCGAACCTGTCGTCATATACGTATTTTCCTCTATGTTGATCACGCGCTGGTGCGTGATCGGCAGCGAATGTGTTAAACAGAAGGACTCTAGATGTGCAAAAATTTTAAATTAAATGCTGGAAATCAAACAAAAATATGAATGTACTTTTAAACATACATTAAAATGAAACTATACATCTTTAATCATCTTTACTATAAACTATTCATCCATAAAAATAAGAAATGGAAACTCTGTTAAATCAAATTTTAAGCGTTAATTTAAAACCTTTAAGTTGGAAATATTTTCTTAAAGAAAGAGACACATAAACTCATATTTGTGGACAGTCTCAAGTTTTAAAAATGTCATTAACGGTAGCAAACAATACCTAGTGACCTGAGAAAGGAATCGTTATCCTTAATCTCCTGGAAATCCTATACTTTTATTAAAAAAAAAGAATACATTCTTTGTGTTAATGGAATGTATTTTGAGCATTTGCCAAAACATCTAATAAAAAAACCCTGTTGGGAGATCACCTTCAGGGTATTGATTTGCACTATATAAAAACTTTCCACTCATACAGTAGTTACTGTCGAAAAAATGTAGGATAGAAATAAAATTATGCGTGGGGAAGATAAAAGCATTTTAATAAATGAAAAGACGTCTGGGTGCTATAAAATATGATAGGATATATTTTAAGTTTAAAAAAGTTAAGACTTAACATTCAAATAGAAATGGGTGGTATGACTTAACACTGATAATTAATTCTACTCTAATACGATAGCCATATTATTCGCTAAACTTAAACGATATATATCTACTCATTGCAATCCACTTGCAACAGTAGATTTTTTTTCAAACTTTGTATAGAAATGGAAGCATTTAAATAACTATCACATTTTAAATAAAGAGAAATAAAAGATGTACATCCATATAAGAATCCATATATATATTTAATATATATATATATATTATATATATATTATATATATATATATATATTTATATAGTATTTTATATAATATATATAATATATATATATATATATATTATATATATATATATATTTTTATTAATATATATTTTTATATATATATTTTTATATATATATATATATATAAATATATATATTAATATAGAATATATATATTTATATATATATATTTATATATATATTTATATATTTATAAATATATATATATATATATACATATATATATATATATTATATGTATATATGGTATATATAATATTTTTATATATATTTAAAATATATGTTATATATATATATTTAATATATATATATATTAAATATTATATATATATATGTTTTATATATATTTAATATATATATTATAATATATTTTTATATATATATATATATATATATTTATATATATATATATATATATATTTATATATATTATATATATATATATATTATTATATATATAAATATATATTATATATTTTATTTATTATATATGTATATATATATAAAGTATGATATATA
Source organism: Pardosa pseudoannulata (assembly GCA_032207245.1). Lineage (NCBI taxonomy): Eukaryota > Metazoa > Arthropoda > Arachnida > Araneae > Lycosidae > Pardosa > Pardosa pseudoannulata. Next base: position 115,255,363 of record CM063506.1, on the reverse strand, counting down.
TATTTATATATATATATATGTATATATATATATAATTTATATATATATGTATATATATATTATATATATATATATATATATATATATATATATATATATTTATATAATTATATATATATAATATTATATATATATATATATATTATATATATATATATATATAGTATGTATCCAATGTATTGAGTAAAATGTTTCAAGTGTTAGGTGTATTATAATATCAGTTGGCGAAATATTAACAGAGTATTGTCTTCAAGGAAATTCATTTAACCCTTTAAGAAGACGAATAATATCTAAGGAATACCCCAATGTAATTACTGCTTGCGTGATGTTACTGAATTATTAAAGGGTATAGGTGGAAAAATCATTGTTGAACTATTCACTTTCGTATTTTTATAGTACACTCTATGTCTTAATTTATATTTATATGTGTAAACGGACCAAATCCCAAAGAGAAATCTAAGAGATTTTTATAAAATAGATATAGTATAATTGAATAATTTACGTAATGAGGAATTTGCACATGTGGGGGATTCGAACAACTTAGTGTTTTTCTGGTAATTTCAGACTCGTAGATTCCAAAAATGTTCTCAAAAATGTAAAAAACTGGGTCCATCATTTAAAAAATTAATTTTAAAGTTAAGCGAAAATCACGTGACATCAAAAAGCTCCGTGATTGGTTGTGATGTCATCGTTCATGCAGACCAATATTTTTGTATTGCTTTTAAGCGCGCACTATTTTCCGATTTTGTTTTTGCAAGTTCCTGAAATTTTCTAGCTATCAAAATTTATTTTTATTTAAACCTGAAGGTTTATTTTATCGATCTAGATAGCTTAGTTATCTCAATTTGTCATAAATGTCTCTTCTACCTGGATTTACCAATCAGACAACCTCCCGAAAATTGACAGCATGTCAATGTTTTCTTTCTTGGCAAAAAACCCGGATTTTATGGGAGCAGAAATACGAGGAATTAAAACCCAAAGGTGTGTAAAATCATTTATATTTTTTTTCCAATTTTACTTAACATGTATTAATACTTTATTCATGCTAAACACAGCTCTTTTGTTTGTAAACACAAACAAGTCAAATAAATATACATATATCATATACATACACATTTGTAGTTGCATCGTTTTTTTACGGATGTAATATTAAAATAAAAATTAGAGGAGGTATTTTTTGTGAGACCGGTCTCATTAGCCTTCGTGTTGCAAAAAGTAGACCGTAGCATTCCAAAACCAAACCAAAACAAAATCAATTCTTAGATATTTTAAATATGATGAAAAGAAATTTAAAATCTTTAAATGGCTTTACTTAATTATTTATACATTTTTAAATAGCAATACAATTTTATTGCCTTTAATATTAATGTCAAATTAAAAAATGTATAAAATTTCTCAAATTAAATTTAATTTTTAAAGTAATATAATTATTAAGTATTTTAAAAATATTATACTTTTTTTTTCAAATTAGTCACCAATTTAATCGAAAAATATCACTGTTACATTTGATACATAAGAAAGTATGCATCTCTGAAGAAAATATTTATAATACCTTGAAAATACATAACTTTCCCCTCCCCCGAGTTATTTATTAGATAATTATATGCTTTAGATATTTATATGTTTTTCGATATTTATATGCTTTATAAAATATTTATTGTACTTGAACTCTGTGATAATACTCGAAAATTAGCAGTTTTAAAAGTTAAATAGCAGTGGTTAATCAACAATCCTTTTAAAGGTATAGATGTATTTTATATACTTTAATTGTTCTAAAATAGTAATATTTAAACAAATGCAAGCATTTATTTACCGAAAAATGGTCTTCACAAACCCATAGAGATGATTTATATGATAATTTGAGGTTTAATTTCTCATCCCTTTTCATCTCAGTTGTCCAGATTTTACGTGTATGTGGGTCTTTTGGGACGCTGAAAAATATCTTCTCATTGCAATTAGTTGTTGTATTTTTACAGAGTGGCACAATACAATATTTAGAGTATGATTTTTTAATGCCAGACATAACAAAAAAAATGCTATTATATGCGATACTTTACACAAAAAACAAATTTAAAAGTCGCCTTTTAACATGTAAACAGCATAGGAGCTCGGTGTTTACATGAACGATGACGTCACAAACTCGGCGGAGATAAAGTAGCGTTTTTGAGAGACGTTAAAGAGTCCGCTATAAAACCCATTAGAAATCACTCATTAGGCCCCCAAATGAAAGAAAAATAGCTACTGTCCTGCTTACTTTTTTGTCTTCTATCGTTTAAAATCAAAATTAGAAAACGTGAAAATTCCTCATTGGATAAATAAGCAATGTAAAAATATAGTATTTAATAAGATGGATGTAGTTGGATTTAATATTTCTAAATAATTTTAATGATAAGAAACAGTAGGACTAAAATTTTTTTGAACTCTATCATAATTTTAGATAACGTAAAGAAATTTTGATTTCAAATTTGTTGCTCTTTTATTTACAAATAATTCAGCAAATGGAATTTGTAATACAGATTTACCAGCATTTAACCCTTAATATTTTTCCGGAATGTAATATTTAAGGTAGGTATTTAATACATGTAATAATTTTTGTGTTTCCGTATCATAAGAGCAAAATACTGTATAGCATTTATTATAGAATATAAAGTTTTAAATGTTCACCAGATATTCACTAATACAT
>CM063506.1:115237680-115250180 GCA_032207245.1 Pardosa pseudoannulata | reverse complement strand
TAGAGGGATATATTTTACGATTATTAGTTATACCTGATATATATATATTACAAATCGTACTTTAATTATATATTTTAAAATTTTAAGGTCATATTTTATAGTTGCTTTTAAAAACTAAAAAACTCTAAATTATACATGCCTACTTATATATATAATATATATATATATATATATATATATATATATATATATATATATATATATATATATATATATATGTGTGTGTGTGTGTGTGTCAGGATTTAAAATGTAGATTAATTTTAAGAGATTTTAATTAGGGATTCTTTTACTGAGATTAACGCGGCTTGAGGAATTAACCACATAAATACGACTCACGCGCAGTGATCTGAGCAGAGAGCAGTGTGCACATTCCACGGACATATCTATGGCTACCCGAAGCAGCTAAGCCTGCCTTTGTTAAAAGTTGGGTGCCAATGTCAGACGCCATTAATGATGATTGAAAAGTAGTGTGTGATGAGATTTAAATAACGATATGAAGATGATGTCATGACTCTAGTGTCGTTTAATAGGAACGTGACATATATATATATATATATATATATATATATATATATATATATATATATATATATATACATATATATATATATATATATATATATATATATATATATATATATATATATATATATATATATATATATATATATTACTACTTATAAATGAGGTCCCTTGTTATGTTTATCTGTGAATTCTATTAGAAGTCATGGAAAACATCCCCTATATAATAATAGCCTAAGTTATCTGTGTGTCTGTTTAAGAATTTATCCAGCGGTTGGACCTGAAATGGATAGATGCACCCATATTAGATTCTTAAAGAGTTAGGGTTAGCAAAATTCAAAGCAAGTTATGTTTATCTTATAAACTATCGATCCCATTCTAAAATAAATTGGTATAAATATGCTTATCACAGAAAAAATATTGTCATCTTTAAAACTTCCGAAATCTTCCCCTTCCTATTTTTCGAGTGTTTAATGCCATTATTTCGATCCTTATTTTCCCCGGTTGAGAGCAGGCGATTAAATTTATCAATTTATCAAATTATAAGTAGATGAAAATAACATTTTTTTCTAGCATGAGTCATTTCTTTAACCATCTCATTTAATCATTTCTTATTTTAAATTATTTAAATATCGTCTGCATTATTTCATAAGTTTTATCGCTGAACTGAGATATTACGTAAATAATTTTCTTGTATGTTTGACTTAAACAATAGTTTATGTACATATGTGATAATTTTCAATTTAATCACCTGTTATTTTTTTTTGCAATGAAAATTTTATCACCTTTATAAAAACCAAATTCTGTCTGTCTCCGGGATGTAGTGGAAGTGATGGTTTCATTCCTTTACTTCTATTAATTACTGTGGCAAAAAAATTGGGAAGAACTTAATGATAATTTCGACGTAGGTAAGAAAAATTTGAATTATATTTCTAAATGAATTCAACGTGATACTAAACTGCATGCACAATATTGGGAGACTTTAGAGGAGTATGAAGATAAACATATTATTAAGCTCGTAACAGATGATTCTCAGCTAAAAAGCAAACTATTTTTTTTACCTGCCTTATTTTTTACCTGCCTTATATATCTCTGAGAAATAATATGCTAGTTCTTAAACAGCCACTGTTGAAAAAATAAATATAAACATTGTTAAAATGGTTTCTTCCCAAAGTTCCCCAAAATTCCGGGTTTATGGAAGCAAAATATAGATAAGTCAAAATTGATCCTTCTATGAGTAGACAACGTGCAAATATATCAAAATCTTGCGCGGGAATATAACCCAAACGCATTGCTTGGAAGAACAATACGCTAACCACTATATATTTTGAACGGCCTTAATTATTCCTAAAACTGTACTTTATATACAATTTACTTTATATACAATATAATGTACTTTATATACAATTTTGCCTTCAAATTATCAGACTCATTTGGTTCTTACAAATGATAAATTATATTAAATGTGGAGTCATTTATCTAAAAGAGTATGAGAGAATGTATTCCATCAGGTTAGTTAAAATATATTTAGTATTAAAATAGAACATATGCAACTGAATTCTATTAACATATCAAGATTCGGGTGAATTCATATAACTGATTTTTCCTGCAATAGTTAATTACATTATCAATAATATTTAACAATTTCCTTGCCATCATTACAAACACCAATTTGTTTATAGCTAATATCATTTAATATCGTCTGGAAATATAAAAAAAAATTATTGCTTATGAATAAATACCGAAAATGGTATAACAATTTTACTCTGAATGAATACTATTTTCTGTGCATGATTAATTTCCTTCTCTTCACTATTTGTTTGTCCTTTTAGGTAAATATGCTATCAAATTAAGTGGTATATTTCCTTTTTAAGTGACGTTGTTTGGTGAGGAATTTTATGGTATTTTTCGCTTTAGAGGATTGCGAATATTTGATTAAGGAAATGGCCCCAAGATAAAGATCTAGATTTGTTTTGCATAAGAGTAGTATCATAAGAGTAGAGTCTGATAAAGCTATTTATTAAGATCCATTTGCAAGTTGAAGATGAATATTTAGTACAAATATAAGCGTTATGCATTAAAAATGCAACTCTAGAAACAATTAGACATTCAAGTTTTTTCAATTCACTTAAAAAGTGTTTTTATGTAGTACTTTTTTGGGATCATCAAATGAAGATATGAATTACTTCACTTTTATAATAACATAAAATATATATGTATAGAATGAAAAAAACCTCATAACTTTCAAAATATGTTTATTAGAATTTTTGCATGAAAGCTAATTAAAATATATGTCTATTAAAAAAACAAAAAAATTAGAATTTGCAATTTTTACAATTTATAAAAAAATTAAATCTGATTAAAAATTGATATCATTTTTAAAAAATTACCTTAATTATACTAATGATAATTATAGTTATGATTTATTCTGATAATTATACTTATGAATTATACTGATAATTATACTAATGTAGCTATTTATTACGATCCATTTGCAAGTTGCTGAAGAATATTTAATCCAAATCTAAGCTTTACGCATTTAAAATGCAACTCTAGAAAAATTTAGATAGGGAAGTTTTCTCAATTCACTTAAAAAGTGTTTTAATATAGTACTTTTTTGTGATTGTCAAATGAGGAAATAAAACCTGATTTACTTCAATTTTAAATTAACATGAAATATATATGTATGAAATGAAAAAAAACCAAACTCACTTTCCTTAAATATCACTTTCAATATATGTTTATTAGAATTTTTGTATGAAATCTGAGTAAAATATCTGGCTATTGATAAAATGAAACAATTAGAATTTGCTATTTTTACAATTTATAAAAAATTTAAATCTGATTAAAAATTTGTATAACTTAAAAAAAATCTACATTAATTACACTATTGATAATTATACTGATGAATTATTTTGATATTTATACTGATAATTATAGTGATAATTATACTGAAGAAGTTATTTATTAAGATCTATTTCCAAGTTGCCAATGGATATTTAATACAGTTCTAAGCGTTACACATTAAAAATGCAACTCTAGAAAAATTTAGACGCACAAGTTTTTTTAATTCACTTAAAAAGTGTTTTTATGTAGTACTTTTTAGTGATTGTGAAATAAAGACATGAAACCTGATTTTTTTCACTTTTATAATAACATAAAATATATATGCATAAAATAATAAAAAAGACCCTAATTCACTTCCCTTAACGATAACTTTCAAAATATGTTTATTAGAATTTTTGCATGAAATCTAAGTAAAATATATGTCTATTGAGAAAAACAATCAATTAGAATTTTCTATTTTTACAATTTATAAAAAATTTAAATCAGATTAAAATTGTTATTATTTAAAGAAATCTACATTAATTATACTAATGATAATTATAGTGATGAATTATTCTGCTATTTTTACTGCTGAATTATACTGCTGAAGCTATTTATTAATATACATTTAGTAGTTGCCGATGAATATTTAGCCCAAATCTAAGCGTTACGCATTAAAATTGCATCTCTAGGAATATTTAGACACGCAAGTTTTTTCAATTCACTTAAAAACTGTTTTTATGTAGTACTTTTTTGTGATTGTCAAATGAAGACGTGAAACCTCATTTACTTCACTTTTATAATAACATAAAATGTACATGTATGAAATGAAAAAAAAACTAATTCACTTCCCTTAAAGATAACTTTCAAAATATGTTTATTAGAATTTTTGCATGAAATCTAAGTAAAATATGTATCTATTGAGAAAAACTAACAATTAGAGTTTGCTATTTTATAGTTTATAAAAATTTAAAATCTGGTTAAAAATTGATTTCGTTAACACTTTGCATGCGGGCAACGTATTTTTACGCTTTTTGCAGTCTGTCACTGGAACGGGTCACGTAAAAATACGTATTTAGTAGATTTGTGGAGGATACCGGCTAACCACAACAAATATACTAAATAATTGCAATTATATGTATATATATATATATATATATATATATATATATATATATATATATATATATATATATATATAATATATATATATATATATATATATATATATATATATATATATATATATATACATATATATATATATATACACATATATATATATATATATATATATATATATATATATAATATATATATATATATATATATATATATATATATATATATATATATATATATATATATATATATATTATATATATATATATATATATATAAATATATATATATATATATATATATATAAATATATATATATATATATATATATATATTATATATAATATATATATACATATATATATATATATATATATATATATATATATATATATATATATATATATATATATATATATATATATATATATATATATATATATATATATATATATATATATATATATATATATATATATATATATATATATATATATATATATATGTATGTGTGGCATCATATGCGTGTTGTTTGCGTTGCTATGCAACGGTTTGCATTTTTTCTTTCCACAAGTTATGACTGTGGAGTTACTCGGTCTTTTGTTGTGTTATTTCGTCTTCAATCGAATTCCTAGTTCCAGAACTTACAAGTCATGTGTTTTTCAATTTGAAGCTAGGTTTTTTATTGTTGAATACAAAATTCATAAATGAGTTTTGACAAAGATAGTGATAAAGAAATATCAGCTGACAGATTATCGGATTTTAATTTTAAAAAACCTTTCATTTTTCTGATTTCATAAAAATATTTTTTTTTGTTAAACAATCATACAGTATATATTAAAGTGTAAAATAAAAAAAAAAGTTTCGTTCATAAAACAAAGTAGTTTTCGATTTACTGTGATTTTTCTGAATATCTAAACTTTCGCGAGATTCACAAAAAAACACCCGCTAAGTTGGTGATAAAATATATCCGCATGCCAAATATTAAATGAAATATATATTAATTATACTATTAAATATTTATTGTTTATATTCACGTAATTGAAGTTAAAGTAGTTTTAAAATAATAAAAATATTATCCTTTATTTGTTATAAAAACTTAATTTTTAATTTAGAAGTTTTTACAAAACTTATTTTTCGGGTAAGTGAATTTTTATTTTTTACTTGATGTACATATCTTAAGTGTTTTAAAAATTACATTACTTCGTTTAAAAAAGTAAATAATTTGTATGACGATAGACCATCTCTGATGATGTAAGAAAATATTTAAGAGAGAAATATTTATTTTAAATTGAATCAAAAATAAGGCATTATGTTCGAGACTTTCCTATCTAAAAGTAGCGTAAAAGTCCGCTTAAGTCTGAGTTTATGGATAATTAATAACAGTGATGTTAGGTTTGAATTAACTGCATTTTTCAAAATGCACTGCATTTCATCTCTTGACAATTTAAAGTGGAATTGGTTAAATTACAGTTCGTAAAGCATGGTAGGAATTGATATATGTAATATTCAATCTGTTACAGTAATATTTCTGTATCCTAATCCTGCTCTTCATTTTGAAAAAGTTTGATAAATATACAGTTTTATTATAATTCAATAACTAATTACAAAAATTATTAAATGAATTCGAAGGCTTTAATCCAATTTACATAAAAGAATTATCATCGTTATCAAATTTATTTTATCTCTCTAGATAAAATATCACATTATGAAGGAATAATAAAAATAGATTAGTTTTGTATCAATAAATTTCTATAAAAAAGTACTGTCTTCATTTATCTAGAAATTAATTACAAGCTTGTTCTATTAAAGATTGTAAAACTGGACAGAAATTTTAAATGCTTTGTATTATTTCATAAAATTGTAGTACTATATCTGTATCCTGAATCCTCTTATTTTGAAATAGATAAAAATGAATAGGCAATTTTATTAAATAGAAATTAATATATAAAATAATTACTATCTAGATTAAAAAGTTTAATATACTTTTTATGAAAATATTCATTATCGTCAACTGATTCATTTTATCACTTTAGGTAAAATTACAAATTATACATGATAATAAATACATTTTGTGAAATATGATCCAAAAGCAACTTTTAAGATTAAAACAATTTAACCTAGAAATATTTGCTACATAACATTTTAATTTCCAAATGTAAACTTTACTGAGTGGTTCAGTTAAAGCCGAAACTAAATTAAATTATCTAGATAATACTTTCCCAAGATAATAGATATAATTCTAATCAGTCTGTACCAAAAGTAATTTCTAAAGTGAACCGCGATTAAATATTATCATTCGGTTAGTTTTCTCTTATTAGTTTTCATGCGCCGGTCTCACTAAAGTCATTTAAAGGCTAATCTCGATTAATCTCAGTTTAAATAGAGAATTGAGTCACAGTATTGCCTGGCGCCATGGGTTAATCACGGTTAGGCATTAAATGACATTGGTGATACCGGCCCTAAGTGAGAATTTTACAACCCTGTCCTACCACTTTTAGTTAGTGCCAATCGAGGATTATTACGAAAATAAATCTGAGTTAAGCTATGATTAACTCTAATTGAAGGTAATAAGATGGAGACTAAAGAATTAATTAAATGTGTGTTCTAAATTTAATATTCATTGCAATAATGTTTAGTTGAAATTAGCTATTTTAAAAGGTGCCCTGCTGATTATCTAGTTTTAAAGCTATTGTACTCATAACTATTTTAATTATTGCCACTACATATATTTGATTTAAAATTTTAATTAGTAAATTGAATAGAGTAATATAAAAATAATTAAATGCGTATTCACTTCCATGAAATTTTAGAATTTTTAATCATTTACAGTATTTATCAAATAAATATTTTGTTGTATAGTTAAGTAATATTTAAAATTCAATTGTTGTATCATACCGCTGAAGTATGCTGGTGTGAATTACTTTACATTTTAGCGTAAACTCATATTATTATGGTTCAAATTAATTTTGTATGGTTTTAAAAATTAATGGTAGCTATTAAAATAAAAATAACTATTGAAAGGGAAATTATTATTGTTATTAAACTGTACTTATGTGTATTCTGCATGTATTTTACATGCATCTACATTCTGAAAAAGAAAAATAATTAAATATAAATGATGATATATGGAATATATTGAATACTAATTTATTCTTTCATGTTGAATTTAATTTTGAGATGAATATAGGTAAGAAATGTTATATTTAAATTTTCATTTCTGGAATTTTACAATAAGGAGAAAATATGAAATAAAAAATGGGTTCCTTAGATTTGATAACTCTTTAATTGGTTTAGTTGCTGAAGTTTGAATACAATAGGGAAGTTTTTACCATCAAATAATTAAAATTCGAATCTTTTATATGATGAGAAATTTAATTACTTTATTCAGAGCTAAAAGTAATTAAATTGGATATGAAAGTTATCGCGTGTAAAGATGTAAAATATGAGAAAATGTAAATAATAAAAAATTTACAGGAATGATTGCAAGATCATCGTTTGAGATTCAATTGTATGAAGAAAATTTAAATTAATACAGTTTATTAATTCAACTTTACAGTAACTTTACTGTAATATCTTTTGTTCGACTGACTTCTCCAGCAATTATATTGTATGCATTGAACGCACTACATCATAGGTAGAGGATTACAAACATTGAATTTCAATTCATTTCCCTTCTTCTGTAATTTCCTAGTGATTAAAACTTAATATTTCTAAAGAATGGATTTGATTTCAACTTTGCCAACGCAATCACTAATTGCAGATACTGCTACTGAGTGTTAAAATCCGAAAACTTATGACGCCTTATTCATTTAACTAATAAAGTTAATTTATCAAGAACTATGAAGTAGTTTTGACTGTACAACATAATTATGTAACTGTTAAAAGGCATATTCAAAGTATGCAGGTTTATTAAAGTGTAGGATTTACTAAATTGATATGACATAAATATTACTACAGTATTTTGACACATATTAAAATATTACTTAATATTTTATTGTAGAATATAGGGGAAAAGAACAAAAAGAATAATCAAATTCATTATATTTAATATCTCTATGTATTGAATAGAATATTTAAATTATCATTATTATTATTGTTTATAATAACATTGTGTTACTTAGTTTTGTATTATGCAATATAATTCTAAGTGAAATATATGATTAAATCTAATATTCTGTATTACCCAAGAGTGTAAAGGGTAATTATAATAAATCTCCCGGATTTCATAATAGTTGCAACAATATTTAATAAACAACATCTAATATCATATTAAATAAATTAGCTATTTTAAAAGTTATTGTGTAACAAGATATTTAAATTATCAAAAATTTTCACCAGATAATTTTGCTGGTTAAATTCACCTCATAGTATTTAAAAGATTTATATAAAAATTAATATGTATTTTAATTCAATGCATTTTTGATCTACTGCAATATTTAATTAATTATTTTTATGCAATATAATTCTAAGTGGAATTTATGATTAAATCTAATATTAGGTAGTGTCCAAGAATGTTAAGGGTAATTATAATAAATCTCCTGGTTTGGTTTCGTTTGGAGTGCTATGGTCTACTTTTTGCAACACGAGGGTTTATGATACCGGGACCTACAGCTTAAAACCGATTTCGAATGTCTACGAACATCCATGCCACTGTGGGATTCGAACCCACGAACTCCAGTACTGAAGGCCAGCACCCTAACTAATCGGCCATCTTTCGGCCTCCTGGATTTCATAATAGTTGCAACAACATTTAATAAACTGCATCTAAAATAAAATTATGCAAATTACCTATTTTAAAATCTATTGTGAAATTATATCTTTAAATTATGAAAAATTTAATCCAAATAATTTTGCTGGATAATTTCACCTCCTAATATTTTAAAACATATATATAAAAATTAATATTTATTTTAATCCAATGCATTTTTGATCTACTGCATTATTTAATAAATTATTTTTTATGCAACATAATTCTAAGTGAAATATATGATTAAATCTAATATTCTGTAGTGCCCAAGAGTGTAAAGGATAATTATAATAAATCCCGGCTTTCATAATAGTTGCAACAATATTTAATAAACTGCATCTAATATGAAGTTATGCAAATTACCTATTTTAAAAGATATTGTGAAATTATATATTTAAATTATGAGAAATTTAATCCAAATAATTTTGCTGGATAATTTCACCTCATAATATTTTAAAAACTGTATATAAAACTTAATATCTATTTTAATTCAATGCATTTTTGATCTACTGCAATATTTAATAAATTATTTTTATACAATATAATTCTAAGTGAAATTTATGATTAAATCTAATATTAGGTAGTGTCCAAGAGTGTTAAGGGTAATTATAACAAATCTTCTGTATTTCATAACACTTGCAACAATATTTAATAAACTACATCTAATATGAAATTATGCAAATTACCTATTTTTAAAGCTATTGTGAAATTATATATTTAAATTATGAAAAATTCATCCAGATAATTTTGCTGGATAAATTCATCTCATAATATTTAAAAAGCTATATATAAAAATTAATATGTATTTTAATTCAATGCATTTTTGATCTACTGCATTATTTAATAAATTATTTTTTATGCATTATAATTCTAAGTGAAATATATGATTAAATCTAATATTCTGTAGTGCCCAAGAGTGTTAAAGGTATTATAACAAATCTCCTGACTTGGTTTAGTTTGGAGTGCTACGGTCTACTTTTTGCAACACGAGGGATAATGAGACCGGGACCTACAGCTTAAAGCCGATTCCGAACGGCTACAAACATCCATGCAAAGTGGGATTCGAACCCATGAACTCAGGTACCGAAGGCTAGCACTCTAACCAATCGGCATCGTTTCGGCCCCATAGATTTCATAATAGTTGCAACAATATTTAATAAACTGCATCTAATATGAAGTTATGCAAATTACCTATTTTAAAAGATATTGTGAAATTATATATTTAAATTATGAAAAATTTCATCCAAATAATTTTGCTGGATAAATTCACCTCATAATATTTTAAAAGTTATACATAAAAATTAATATGTATTTTCATTCAATGCCTTTTTGATCTACTGCAATATTTAATAAATTATTTTTATGCAATATAATTCTAAGTGAAATTTATGATTAAATCTAATATTAGGTAGTGTCCAAGAGGATAATTATAATAAATCCCGGATTTCATAATAGATGCAACAACATTTAATAAACTGCATCTAATATCATATTAAATAAATTAGCTATTTTAAAAGTTATTGTGTAACAAGATATTTAAATTATCAAAAATTTTCACCAGATAATTATCACCATATATTACTGCATTATTTAATAAATTATTTTTTATGCAATATAATTCTAAGTGAAATATATGATTAAATCTAATATTCTGTATTACCCAAGAGTGTAAAGGGTAATTATAATAAATCTCCCGGATTTCATAATAGTTGCAACAATATTTAATAAACAACATCTAATATAAAATTATGTAAATTACCTATTTTACAAGCTATTGTGAAATTATATATTTAAATTATGAAAAATTTCATCCAAATAATTTTGCTGGATAAATTCACCTCATAATATTTTAAAAGTTATATATAAAAATTAATGTATTTTCATTCAATGCATTTTTGATCTACTGCAATATTTAATTAATAATTTTTATGCAATATAATTCTAAGTGGAATTTATGATTAAATCTAATATTAGGTAGTGTCCAAGAGTGTTAAGGGTAATTATAACAAATCTTCTGTATTTCATAACAGTTGCAACAATATTTAATAAACTGCATCTAATATGAAATTATGCAAATTACCTATTTTAAAAGCTATTGTGAAATTATATATTTAAATTATGAGAAATTTAATCCAAATAATTTTGCTGGATAATTTCACCTCCTAATATTTTAAAACATATATATAAAAATTAATATTTATTTTAATCCAATGCATTTTTGATCTACTGCATTATTTAATAAATTATTTTTTATGCAACATAATTCTAAGTGAAATATATGATTAAATCTAATATTCTGTAGTGCCCAAGAGGATAATTATAATAAATCCCGGATTTCATAATAGATGCAACAACATTTAATAAACTGCATCTAATATCATATTAAATAAATTAGCTATTTTAAAAGTTATTGTGTAACAAGATATTTAAATTATCAAAAATTTTCACCAGATAATTTTGCTGGTTAAATTCAACTCATAATATTTAAAAGCTATATATAAAAACTAATATGTATTTCAAATCAATATATTTTTATCTATTGCAATATTTAATAAATTACTTTCTATATAGTTAAATTATGCATACGATTTATAAGATATAACAGTGATTAAATATATTTATATCATTTTCTTCATTTCTTTAAGTGAGTGCCATAACGGTTAAAATTTATTTAAAATATGGTAAAATATTAAGTGTGGTTATTAAATAAAATTAAATTCTTTGAAATTAAAATAATTATTATGTAACTGCATTTATGCATTTATTTATGAATTCATCTAGATATTGTGGAAGAAAAATTTTAAACATAAATAAAGAAATATAAGAAGTTCTAAATACTATTCAATGTTTTCAGGCGGAATTTAATTATGAAAATGAGTGTATGTAAGAAATTTATGTTGACTTTATCATTTCTACAAATTTAAAGATAAGAGATAATTTAATGTAAAACCTGCGGAATTTTATTTTATCGCATTCTGTCATAACTTGTTCAGCTACTGTAGTTTTAACACAAAGTCTTTGTATGCAAATATTTTTAAACTAAATGTTTGATATTTCAAAAATATTTAATTGCGTGGCATAATAAATAAAAACTAAATGAATTTAAATTAAAAGTGTAAAGAATTATGTATAAACTGCCACAAAGAATGTATATATATATATATATATATATATATTATATATATATATATATATATATATATATATATATATATTGTCACGAAGATTCGAATGAACACACCGTTTAACTTAACAGGAGTATATATTAAAGCTAAGTAGC
>CM063506.1:115225180-115232680 GCA_032207245.1 Pardosa pseudoannulata | reverse complement strand
GCTGATATTCAAGATAGAAGTATAAATACATCTATAATGTATACGTCAGATGGTATCCGTGGTAGGTCAGTCGGCAAAGGCAACGCTCTCATAACTGGAGCGTTGTGAGTTCGGAGCCCGAGCAGGTCTAATTTCCGTAAACGTGTTCGCTAGAAGATCATCAGAATGTAGCATACTGTATAACTGAAAAATATTTCAAATAAAAACACACTCAAGTTTTTTTAGAAAACACCAGATAAACAGTTGCACTCTGATATCGAGTCTGACTGGAAATGATCTTTCCTTTGCAGCAAGTTTAATCGCTAAGTGTGGTTTCAATGTAAGACTTATGCTTAAACACTTGTTTACTAAAATGGGCAATACTTGGTTGGCAATAAATTGATGTAACTTAAATATTTATTTGGCTCAAATGATTGGAAACGAAGAAAATTGAGTTCAAAGGGTTTATAATTAGCGATTTCCAGTGGTTTGGCTGATATTCAAGGAAGTATAAATACCTCTATAATGTAAAGTCAGATGGTATCCGTGGTAGTCAGTCGGCAAAGGCAACGCTCTCATAACTGGAGCGTTTGTGAGTTCGGAGCCCGAGAGGTCTAATTTCCGTCGTGTTCGCTAAAGATCTCAGAATGTAGTATACTGTATAACTGGAAAAATATTTCATAAAAACGCACTCAAGTTTAGAAAACACAGTTAAACAGTTGCACTCTGATATCGAGTCTCACTGGAAATGATCTTTCCTTTGTAGCAAGTTTAACGCTAAGTGTGGTTTCAATGTAAGACTTATTCTTAACACTTGTTTAACTAAAATGGCAATACTTGGTTGGCAATAAATTGATGTAACTCAAATATTTATTTGGCTCAAATGATTGGAAACGAAGAAAATTGAATTGAAAGGGTTTATAAATGAGCGATTTCCAGTGGTTTGGCTGATATTCAAGAAAGTATTAATATATCTATAAAGTATACTTCAGAGGGTATCCGCGGTAGGTCAGTCGGCAAAGGCAACGCTCTCGTAACTGGAGGGTTGTGAGTTCGGAGCCCGAGCAAGTCTAAGTTCCGCCGTGTTCGCTAAAGGTCTCAGAATGTAGCATACTGTATAACTGGAAAAATATTTAATAAAAACACACTCAAGTTTAGAAAACACAGTTAAACCGTTGCACTGTAATATCGAGTCTCACTGGAAATGATCTTTCCTTTCAGCAAGTTTAACGCTAAGTGTAGTTTCAATGTAAGACTTATGCTTAACACTTGTTTAACTAAAATGGCAGTACTTGGCTGGCGATAAATTGATGTAACTGAAATATTTATTTGGCAAACAAATGACTAGAGACGAAGAAAATTGAGTTCAAAGGGTTTTTAAAGGAGCGATTTCCAGAGGTTTGGCTGATATTCAAGAAAGTATTAATACATCTATAATGTATACGTCAGATGTTATCAGCGGTAGGTCAGTTGGTAAAGGCAATGATCTCCTAGCTCAAGGGTTGTGAGATTGGAGCCCGGGGAGGCCTAAGATCCGTCTCGTTTGTTGAAGGTGACTGGGACACGTAAAATATGTTTGTGATCACAATGTCATGCATGTTCTCATACAATACCTCTGGAAGGGGGGGCAGCCTATGGATCTTCTGCTTGGTCCCTGCTTCCAAATTACGAGAAACGACTTAAGCAAAAAGGCGTACTTTCACACTTGAGGAGCTCGTTGAAACGAAAAGCGCACTCCTTTGCCTTAATATAGAGTGGCTCATTATTGTTTGATTTAAACAAGTGGCATAAGGCAACAAAAAACACCCAAGTCATATGTAGGAAAAGAAAATTATCAAAAAGGAAAAATATCTTTTTAAGCTTTAACCCTCCGAGTGGAACACATCGAGGAAAAAATCTCCAAAAATACGCTAAAGGTTTACTGTGTCAGTTCTATGATTTTTTTTCACCCTTTGTCTACTAGAATGGAATACGGGAAACCCACCCTCATTATTGTCCTTTTACTTCCGGTTATATAGATATTATAGATTGTTAATTTTTAAAACACATAAACCTCGTCAAGTCTCGAAGATCATCCCATAAGAAATAATTGATTCTAAAAGTACAAATAAAAATATTCTTTGAGAGACTTATTTGTATTTTTTACGAAAGACATCCAAGATATTTAAGTGGTCAGTTAGAGATACATCAGTTACCGCAAATGAAATACTTCGAATTAGATATTTATAAAGCCACAAAAAGCTATCAACAATAGCTCTAACCCTCCTACCGTAAAAGTAGAAATGTACATTACATCTATTTTCAGAGCGTTTTTGGAAGTCGAAGATTGTATGTGACAACCGCTTTGAAGACATCATTGGTTTGGAGGAATTGTACGTGCAAACCGCTTAGACGATTAAAACAAAAATTACAAAAGATAAAAACCAACAGCTTTTAAATAATTAACTAATCATTCGTATGGAATTATTTGACTCAGTTATGGATATTTTTCTTTTTGGAGTAATAAAAAATAGGCTCTTTATTAGAATTCTACAATTTAATGATACCACGTCCCTTTACTATATCAATTTAATTAAAAGATAAGGCTAATTATTTTTGTCCATTCTTTAAATGAGATTTTTAGATTTTAATAGAGATTAGATTTTTAGTTTTAATTAATATTTTTTATTTTTAAATACTGTTTTTAAAGGCTGTTTAATTATTTTTCTTCTTGCTATTAAAGAAATCTTTAACTAAATTATAATTTTCGTTTTACAGATCTCTTGAATCAGTCTCAATACCTGTGTTAAAAGCTGGGGTGCTTCAGTCATATAAAGAATCCCTGAGAGACTTGTAAGTATAACCTTTTAAAATAAATAGAAGTAATATTACAACATATACAACATTTTGTAATTTATTTATTTATATTACAATTTCGTAGAAAAATTATTATATTTTTAATGGTGTATTTCTTGCCTAAAGAAACCTTTTCATAACACTTAAATTTGTTATTTTGTAAAATTAGTCTAAGCTCGTACACTTTTTTTAATTTCAATATGGCTTTATCATTCAAAAAAGAAAAATATTTTCTTTTATAAGAAAACATATTGATGGTATTTTAAAGATTTCATAATGAATGTCTGCAAAATATAATAATTTCCCAAGCGTAATCAAAACTGAAAGAAAAATATTATAAGTTTACACAACATAAATTTTAAACAGAATTTGGTGAAAACTTTTTTGTCAAATTGCCTTTTGTTTTTCATAAAGTCTAAATTATTCCAATAATCAAGAAATATATTCTTTTATATATTCTTTTTAGCGGGATAAACTAATATCAGGCGTGAATATTTTTTTCTAAAATGTCTTTTAAAACCACATGGACATTTTATGATCATTATTTTGAAAAGGGAAAATAGCCTTCGTATTTTTCATATAAAGTAAGGGATGATACACAAATCCTTCTACAATTGAAACATTTATTTCTAAATTAGATATTTCATAATCTGTGATATTCACACTAACCTAATTTCTTTTTTATGGGGTAAATAAGAAAGATAAATGTTATAATTTAAATAAAATAAATATTCTTAAGGGGAAAGAAACTACTAAATTTCATCCAATAGTTAGGATTCTGTAACAGTTTGTCTCCTTATAACTCATTTAAAGGAGCTCATCTTCATTGCCGAAGTTTGTGGGTTCGAATCCCACTGCGGTATGAATTATTATAACCATTCGAATTGACCTTAAACAGTAGATCTCCCTCTCATTATCCTTCGTGTTTCAAAACAGTAGATCGCAGAGCACCAAACCATTATAATTTCAATATGCATTTTTATTTTTATCTCGTAACGATATGTTTATGTGATAAAAACTGTAAGATGTCGCTATTCAATGGTTCAATTTTCTGTAGATATCCATATCTGTGAAATTCACTTATTAGTTAAAGTTTATGTCATACTGGAAGATCAAATATTCACTTGATGGAATAGTCTTTCCTATATACGAATGAAACCAAACCTTCTACTAAAACCATAAGATCTAATGTATTCTATAAAATTTTATATTTCGAAAATAATTTCACAGCAATTTGTATAGAAATTTTAAAGGCATGTCTAAAGTTTCAAGTTCTTGGCTAATTTGGATATGCAGACGAAATTGTGTGAGATGATCAACATTCACTTGATGAAATTGTTAGTCTTTTCTGTATAAGAATGAAACCAAAACTTCTACTAAAAGCATAAGATCTAATGTGTTCTTTAGAATATAATATTTTGAAAATAATTTGATAGCAATTTGTGCAGAAATTAAAAGTCATGTTTAAAGTTTCAAGTTCTTGGCTAATTTGGATATGTAGAGGAAATTGTGTGAGATGTTCAAATAATCACTTGATGAAATTGTTAGTCTTTTCTTTACAAGAATGGAACCAAAACTTCTACTAAAAGCATAAGATCTAATGTGTGTTTTAGAAAATTATATTTTGAAAATAATTTGATAGCAATTTGTGCAGAAATTAAAAGTTATGTTTAAAGTTTAAAGTTTTTGGCTAATTTGGATATGTAGATGAAATTGTGTGAGATGTTCAACTCTTCACTTGATGAAACTGTTAGTCTTTTCTTTACAAGAATGAAACCAAAACTTCTACTAAAAGTATAAGATCCAATGTATTTTTTAGAATTTTATATTTCGAAAATAACTTGATAGCAATTTGTATAAAAATTTTAAAGGCATGTCTAAAGTTCAAAGTTGTTCCCTAATTCGGATACGTAGATGAACTTGTTTGTGGTGTGTATAACTGTACGCGTATTTGCACCATACAATATACAATTTTATTTATAAAAATATAATAGTATAATATAAAGTCCATGTTTTTTCAAAATTCAGAGATTTTGGCCATAAATAATGCTATTTATAAAAATTCTGCATTCCAACTGAAATATTAATTTCTAATCAATTAACACATGTGAAAAATGTTGAAATTTGAATACATAGGAATTTCTAAAAGAAGACTGTTGTATGGAAAGGAAAAGTTTGAAAAATTAATAACAAAATGATTTTCTTAAACTTAAGGGAAAATATCATCTTTGGATCTTCAAGCATTTGTTATTATTATACTAACTGATACAATAGTATAATTGAAATGCTTAAAATTAGTAACATGTCCATGAATAATAAATATAGATAAAATTTTGTAATGTGTTTTAAATAATGATATTAATATTAATGTGTATTTTATTATGAGATGCTTCTATCCATAAATAACCAATAAATTAAGACTAATGTACACAAAACGTAGTACTTTAAATGCAACGGCGAAATTGATTTCTTTCTAGAACATTTATCTAGAGCAGGAAAAAGATATAAATTTACCCTACCATTAAAAGTATTTCCCATTCCAGATTTTTTTCTATTAGATATCAGGAGAATCTCTGTGATTCAGGAAGGTCTTAGAGAGAAAATTATCCTGCGTCTAGAGAAAATAAATTTGTGAAAGTATCTCTTATTAAGTTTAGAGAAGGATAGAAAATGATTAAACTTGAAAATATAGGAAATTGTGAATGAACTGCTGCATGAAAATTAAAAGTTTGGGAAATTAACAACAAAATGATTGTCTGAAAATATCCTCATCGGGTTCTCAAGCATTCATTATTATAATATATTCTGATACAATAATATCATAGAAATTATTAAAAAAATAAGTAATATGTCCATGCATAATAAATACAGATACAATTTTATAAAGTTCTTCAAATAATGATATTTATATTAATGTGTATTTTATAATAAAAAGCTTCTATCCAACTCAAACATGACCAATAAATTAAAACCAAGTACACAAAACTTAGTATTTTAAATGCAACGACGAAATCGATTTCTTTCTAGAACATTTATCTAGAGCAAGGAAAAGAAATAAATTTACCATAAATGAAAATGCTATGGTAAAATGAATATTAAAATCATTTTCTGAAACTGAAGAGAAAAGATCATTTTTGGGTCCTCAAGCAATCATTATTATTATATTAACTGATACAATAATTTAATGGAAATGCTTAAAAAATAAGTAATACGTCCATGCATAATAAATATAGATACAATTCTTTAATGTGCTTCAAAAATGATATTAATAATAATGTGTAATTTATAATGAAAAGCTTCTATCCAACTCAAACATGATCAATAAATTAAAACCAAGTACATGAAGCGTAGTACTTTAAATGCAACAACGAAATAGATATCTTTCTAGATCATTCATCCAGAGCAAGCAAAAGAGATAAATTTACCATACTATGAAAAGTATTTCTCACTTCTTTTTCTTCCTAATAGATATCAGTATCATCTTTTTGATTCAAGAAGGTCTAAGAGAGAAATTTATCCTGCGTCTAGAGAAAATTAGTTTGTGAAAGTATCTCTTATTTTTAAGTTTAGAGAAGAATAAAAAATGATTAAACTTGCATACATAGGACATTCTGAATGAAGAATGTTGCATAAAAAAGAAAAGTTTGGAAAATTAAGAAGAAAATGATTCTCTGAAATTTAAGAGGGGAGATAACCTTCGAGTCATGAAACTTTAGTTATTGTGTTAACTGATATAGTAATATAATGGAAATGCTTAAAAAATAAGTTATATTTCCATGCATAATAAATATATATACAATTTTAGAATGTGTTTTAAATGATGATATTTATATTAATGTGTAATTTATAATGAAAAGCTGCTATGAAACTGAAACATAACCAATAAATGAAAACCAAGTACACAAAACGTAGTACTTTAAATGAAACAACGAAATCGAATTCTTTGTAGAAAATTTATCTAGAGGAGTCAAAAGAGATAAATTTACCATACCACTAAAATAATTTTTCACTTCAATTTTTTCTAATAGATATCAGGACAATCTCTGTGATCCAAGAAAGTCTTAGAGAAACATTTATTCAGCGTCTACAGAAAATAAGTTTGTGAAAGTACCTTTTATTTTTAAAGAATAAAAATGATTAAACTTGAAAACATAGAAAATTTTGAAGGAATACTGTTGCAAAAAAAGGAAAAGTTTATGTCCATAATATATATATATATATATATATATTATATTAATATATATATATTATATAATATATAATATATATATATAGAATATATATATATGTATATATATATACATATATATATATATATACATATATATATATATACATATATATATAAGTATATATATATACATTAATATATATATATAATATATATATATATATATATATATATATATATATATATATATATATATATATATATATATATATATAATTTTATAATGTGCTTTAAATAATAATAATTATAAAAATGTGTAATTTATAAGGAAAAGCTTCTATCCAACTCAATCATGACTAATAAATTAAAACCAAAGACACGAAACGTAGTACTTTAAATGCAACGACGAAATCGATTTCTTTCTAGAACATTTATCTAGAGCAGGGAAAAGAGATAAATTTATCATACCATTAAAAAATTTCCCACTTCAGTTTTTTTCTAATAGATCTCAGGAA
>CM063506.1:115220180-115222680 GCA_032207245.1 Pardosa pseudoannulata | reverse complement strand
AAATATTTCGAGATATTTGGGCATTTACCCTTAAAACTGATTGCCCTTAAATAAGGTGTTTCGTTATATAAGTTATCTGCTTCGGTTAGAGAAATACTACTACCATAAAACAATTATAAAAATACCAATTGTATAATTACTAATAAAATAGCGTAGATTTGGAAGATATTCGAATTATCCTTTCTCCAAAAATGTACTAATCTAATAATATTCAATAACAAATCTAATAATAAAATTGAAAACAATATTCTAGACTTCCTAAATTTGATATTTATTTATGAGTTAAACTTCTTTCAAAAATGCGAATAAAAACACTTGTTACATTCACTGTAAATACTGGAAAATCAATATCTTGGAGAAAATTATTACGGTTCTTAGGCAATAAATAGGAATGATTCTTTCATGAGTTATTATTTTAAAATGATTCATTCCTTGGAATACCATTGCAGAACTAATGTGACAACATCCTAAGAACAAACTGTATGTTTCATAAGCTAAAAAAATATTTCCTGTCATTAAACATATACTTATTTTAATTGTTTTATACCAAATTTAAGCATTTCTATTATTTGTTTAAACAAGTAAAACTTGACGAGAATCTCTTGATTCAAGTTGAAATGTTCATCCGATATGGTATGCCGAGTGAGAATTGCTTCTTCACTAGATATATTTTTTTTACTTTAAAATACTTTTTTCGCCTTCTAAAGAAACTGAACTTTAAATTGTACAAAACATAACTCAAACTCGATAAACAGTTTTGATATATAAATTCTAAACAGTGAAAATAATAAATAAATTACTTAATATCATGTGTATTTAAACAATATTTTCAGGCGACATAATTTTGATGAAAATTTTAGTTACCAAATATTCTTGTCTATTAATTTTATTTCTGTATAAATTTTAAACATTGCAGTGTTAACTCTGAACAAACTACTTTATATCAGATGTATTAAGAGAAAATGTTTAATATATATTTTTAAATGACTCAATTTTTATGACATTTGTATTTATTAGGTATTATTTTCTATTAAATTTTATTTCTGTATGAATTTTAAACATATAATGAAAAATATACCAATTACTTACTATCATATGCATTAACGAAACTTTTAATTAATATTTTCTTTTCAGATTTTTAAATTTTATAAAACATTTTTTTATCAATCTCACTTTTCTTTTAAATTTTGGTGTCTTATTTATTCTATTTCGTAAAAAAATGTTTATAATCAGCAAATATTATTAAAATTTGAATCTTTTATGAGTTGAGTTTCAATATTCCAAGTCACATTAAGTTATGAATTATCTTTGTCTTCTGCCGAATGAGGACCAAATGAGTAGTGTGCTGCTCTTTGTTATCGGAGCTCTAAGATACCAGTACCATTACTGCCATGGGTATTCTTAACCATTCGAAATCGGATTTTAGCAGTAGTTACAGCATTCGTTTAACAAAATAGTACACGGTAGATCTCTAAATGAATCAACCTACCCCTTATCGATTTCCTAACCTATAAATAAACAAGTGTGCCCGTGCTTCGCTACGGTGAACTTAATATATTACTTTTAAACAAAGATTTTTTTCGTGCATAACTCTATAAATTCGTCACAGTTCAGTTCCAGTCATTGGCATATTATATATTTCTATTATAAGCGTATTATAACAATATTCAGTATTTATAATCGAATTTGTGTCTTATATTATTTACTCAAACTTTTTTTATGGTAAAATATAAGTTTAACCGTAAATTACATTACTGTATTATTAATGTACGTTGATTAGTAACGTTAATAGATCTTGCCATATTACGTGGTAGATTAGGAATCAGAGGTTTTGACAGCAACAGTGCTAATTTTGTTGGTATTAATAAATGTTGTCCAAATCACATGATTTTGTAGGAAAGAGAAACACACATTCGTATTGACAACAATATGAATATAAAGATAACTATATAAAATGATAGGTTTTTATTTGCCCATGAGAGTCACTGAAATTTGTACTTTTTGTTGTTAGAATATTGTTGATAAACATTTCACTGTAACTTAAAAATTAACCAAGATTTGAATTTAAAATTAGTTCCTATATAAAAATGTATAATTTGCGTCACATAGAAATGAAAGTTAATCACTTTATATCTAAATTTCCAGGTCAAATCGAATTTATAATACGCAGACTATGTTTAAATAATATAAAATAAGAAATGAATAATTCAGATATTTAAAGTAATGACGTCATAATGATAGAAAAATATCGTTTTCACCTATTCATTATGTAATAAATTGAAAATTTTAATCTCCTGCTTTTAACCGAGGAAAACTGCGTTTAAAACAATTACTTGGGATGACGTCACATTGCTAGAAATATTGTTTCTTTCACTTAGTTATGATGCGGTAAATTAAAAAATTAATCATTTGTGTTTAATCGGGGAAAATAATGCTTGGAATAATGACATGAAATGATCGAAAAAGGGGGAAGGAATGAATTTCGAACTTTAAAAATTTA
>CM063506.1:115210180-115212680 GCA_032207245.1 Pardosa pseudoannulata | reverse complement strand
GTCCTTAACTTAAGAAAAAATATAAAGTTAAAAACTACAATTTTAAAAACTAAACTGAAGAAAACATTGCATATTTGAAATAAATGAAGGGTATAACAAAAATCACAATAAGTAATGAAGTCATATAACAATCCCTGAGCTTGTTTAGTCATGAATAAGGTAATCAATTAAATTAATGCACTCTAAAATGTTTAAGTAAACATAGCATTTCATAAATGAGCATTGCTAAATCGACCTTAAGTATACCAGCTTGAAAGAACAAAATAGTAAATTATTAAATACAGCAAAAATGTCCTTAACTTAAGAAAAAAATATATAATTAAAAACTGCAATATTAACAACTGAACTGAAGAAAAGTATTACACATTTGACATAGAGGAAGATTATAACAAAAACCACTGCAAGCAATGCAGTCATATAACAATTCCTGATCATCGTATAATCATTAATAAGACAATCAATTAAATTAATACACTTTAAAATGTTTAAGTAAACATGACATTTCATGAATAAGCAATACTAAATCTACTTTAAGTATACCTATTTACAAGAACAGTATGATAAATTAGTAAATACATCAAAATAATTTCCCTTACTTTAATTAAAGCAACATTAAATTAGATACATTTAGCCATCAACATACACTTCATTAAAAACACAAAATGTTAACATATTACAAATAAATATTAATTAAAGTACGTTATCTAGATACATTTACTGTATTTTCAACCAAAGCAAGGAATGAAACAGTAAATCATGTGTTAATACGCAGAAAACTGCGAAGAATACTTATTAAATTGGAACCAACAATTGTTGATTAAAGAAGACCAATAAAGGGTTTGGTTTGGAGCGCTACGGTCTATTCATTTACTCACGAAGTATTTTCAACCAAAGCGAGGAATGAAACAGTAAAAAGTGTGTTAATAAGCAGAGAACTACAAAGAAACTTATTGAACTTTAACCACCAACGGATGATTAAAGTAGAGTGATAAAGGGTTTGGTTTGATGCCCTACGGTCTATTGTTTTACTCACAAAGGTAATGAGATGGAGACCTACAACTTACAGCCGATTCCGAATGGCTACAAAAAACATGCAACGGTATTCGGAACCGCGAACTCCTTACCGAAAAGCAACGCTCTACAATTTTGTCTTCGTTTGGCAAAATAGTAAAGGGAAATCATATGTTTAATTAAGAATTATACATATACACCTATATTGCCTGTATTTTATTTATTTGTTAGTTTTTCCCCATTTCACAAAAAGTAGAATAGTATACAATATTCACGCTAGTTAATTCAACAGTCGGTAATTAGCAAACAGTTAAACAATTACCAGTAGTGTGAAGTGACCAGTAGTTATTAATCCTAAATACATTTTATCTATAAAAATCTACACAAGCACAAAAGCCTTACGTAATCTACATAACTAAGTAACTGAAATTAAAGAATCACATATAATGCTTTTTTTACAGAATTCGTGTATATATCATTTATAAATTACCGTAATTAAACTACCCTGAAATCATACAATTTTCATCAGACCTTCCGATTTCCACATGACGTCCACTATATCGGTAGAATGTCTAAAACAACTGAACTTGCTACTATAAAAAGCTGTATTGTGTGTATTATCAAACTTTCTTCTGCATTGTGACAAAGGAGATCGGTACCTTAAAAAATAACTAAAATTAAAAAATCCCTTTTAAACCTATTCTTCAATATAGATCATCATATACTTTACATTTACCTGACTTTAAAAAATTTTCATAACAGATAAATTTTAACATGATTCCGATACAAGTTATATACATGCAACGGAGAAATCGTAATACACCATATACTATCAATACTGATACAATGAATAAAAAGAGCTTCCATCCCAAGTAATTAACGTTTCAGATAAAATGGGTTCAAGAGAGAATCTTAGTTGTACCTTTTGTGATAAGTAAGAACTAATGTGTTAACGACATCAGATAAAAATGAGAATTTTTTCATTCATATTTCTTCTCTCTTTAAACGACGCGTCTAATTTCTCGGGAAGATTTTTCCGAAAACACCTCTTTTTCAATTTTTTAGCTTATGTTAAGATTATATTATGTTTAAAATCAAATATGTTGTATATATTCTATATTATGTTCAAAATCAAACAGCTTATTTGCTTGTATAAAAGGCATATAATTCTTCTTTTCAGATTAAGCTAAAAATTCTAGATGCGTGTATATATATATGGAAAATTTGGTAATATATCACATTCTTAGCCTAACTGTTAATGCATATAATTACCTTACACATTAAATCATTATACGTTATGCCTAACGTTACACATTAAAATCTGTAGATCAGAATCTCCTACAGCTGAGAGGTTGGCAGGAAAGACAGATGTACAGAATAAGGAGCAAAAATTCCTTCTTGAAATGGGGATCAAAATTGAGGGATCTCAAACGTGGTATTGCAAGAGTCTTACATAATGGTAGGCGGCTCGTTGCGATATATCAAACAG
>CM063506.1:115182680-115205180 GCA_032207245.1 Pardosa pseudoannulata | reverse complement strand
TTACTTCATTTTTAAATTTTTTGACTTCACGAAAATCCTTAATGTGTGTTTATGTGTTATTACTGATGACGACTTCTTATAAATAAAATATAAAGATTCACTCTCTTAACTTTGTAAGAGAAATTCATAAAGCATGAGGTAGTTTTTAAAAGAATCTAGGCAATTTGCTTTATTTCTTGTCATCACAGTTATGTGTTACATAAAACCATTTGATATTCACATTTTCAGCATTATCTTATTCTGTAGTACATTTAGATTTGATTCTCAACTTTAAAAGTAATTATTTTTTATATAATTTATGGTATATTTCATAGATCTATAAAGCAAGCACCTAAACTGAAACATATCCAAGATGCTGTGTTCCACTGCCATTTGCCCAACCTAAAAATAATGTAAGTATTTGCATTTATTTATCAATAATCACTAAACCTGAATGAGAAAATACCGAGGTATGAGGTAAAATAGACAATGCATGATTAATATGTATATATGTATATATATATATATATATATATATATATATATATATATATATATATATATATATATATATATATATATATATATATATATAATATATATATATATATATATATATATATATATATATATATATATATATATATATATATATATATATATATATATATATATATATATATATATATATATATATATATATATATATATATATATATATATATATATAATATATATATATATATATATATAATATATATATATATATATATATAATATATATATATATATATATATATATATATATATATATATATATATATATAATATATATATATATATACATATATATATGTACATATATATATATATATATATATATATATATATATATATATATATATATAATATATATATATATATATATATATATATACATATATATATACATATATATATATATATATATATATATATATATATATATATATATATATATAATATATATATATTATATATATATATATATATATATATATATACATACACACATATGTATATATATCTGATAAAACTGAAAAAATTAGAATTATTTTCTGAGTATATTATAGAAAACTCAGATACGAAATGATCTGAAATGTATGTTTCTAAAATGGTATTAAATAGTAGATCTTAACTTACATTTTAATCATAGATACTCTACGCTGATATTTGAGCATATTGATGAGTGTTGCGTTGTAAATGACGAAAACCTGTTAGACATCTCTGATTCCTGTAGCTAGGACAAGATGCACGTATTAACTCATAGTGAAAGCTTAGTTTGTAGATGGTTTAGAATCTTAGCCGATTATCATGTTTTCGGCTATTCCATTAAGGTGTAATAGGTTTGAAACATAGCTAATACAAAGCCATGTTTCTTGTAAGCATCTCAGCAGCATTTAAAGCTGCTGAGGTAGAGTGGCTGAAATGTCATCACATGCTGTGGACCACCAGTGGATTTCCAGCTCGGTGAATCTTCACTGGAACTTACATAATTCAATCTCATCGATATGTAAAATACAAGTAGACATCCAAATGGAATATGTGTAATTTAATGCAAGTATGTATTGCTAAAACGTATAATGGAAGTTATTACCAATGATATCCTTAAACCGTTTTTAAAAGCAAAAATCAATTGGTGTTTAACAAACATTTAATACACTCCATTTATATTTTTTTAACCTCTAATATATTTTTGAAATATTTCTTTCGTATTATTTTGAAACATAAAGTTATTCTTATGAAAACTTATATAAAATATTTACTTTGAAGATTTAGAAAAACAAAATCAACCTATTATGTATTGCAAAGAGTTATTTTACACGTTTTGTAAAGAAAAATTGGATATTCTTCTTTTTCATACTTCCTTTCTCTTTATACATATATATTTTTTATATCTTTCTTTGAAACAACTTAATTGCGAATTTAACCTTGGAAATCCTTTTCAATTATTTTATTCATATACTTTCAAAATTTATCAAATATTTATTTTAAAGCCATGAAAAACTTTTAAGATTAATACGTTTCGAAAATTAAAACATCTCTTTTGTGAACTGTTAAACACTGTCTTAGATATTTCGTGAAGAAGAAGTATAGATATTTTACTGTTTGCATTTTCTTTCACTTCATATTTTCCATACTTTTTGCAAGTTTTGCTCTAATATTTGAGATACATCATAGAAATAAAAATGATTGTATTGCTTTTAAAAATTATCCTCAAGGAAAAGTTTTCATAAAGCTACCTTAGGAACAATTAATGCTTAAATTTTTAAAACATATACTATTTTATACTAGAATGTAAATTAATTTTCTACGACATAGTGACATTTTAAGTATTTGGGTTCAAACACCAAATTTTTAAAACCAACAAAAATTAATACCTTAATAACTATTTCTAGAGTATTTGCACATGTAAAAACCTGTAGAAACGATTATGTTTTTTTTTAATTATGCAATAACAAAAATTTCAAACCGTCAACATTAGATTATTGCTTACCACTAATGCTGTGAGAGAAAATAATTTGATTCAAAAAATAATTTTTGTGGTTGCATATGCAGCTCAGAATCCCAAAAATGTATTGAATCTAGATCTAAGATCTGTAGTATTAATCTTTGTAAAAGAAATCTGCCATAACAGTAACAATTCAGGTATTTTCTTAAAACATATTATTACGTGTTATTATATTTAAAAACCTCTATAATTTCCCCAAAAAAAGAATTTCCTAATTAAATTTTAAATTCGTTACACTCACTATATTATGTAAATTATGTGTTAGAATTACAGAAAAAACATAGATATTTTACTGCTTGCATTTTCTTTCACTTTATATTTTCTATGCTGTTGCAAGTTTTGTATTAAAATATTTGAGATACATCATAGAAATAAAAATTATTGTATTATGTTTAAAAACTATGAAGAGTGTAAAATTTTCATAAAGCTAAGTTAGAAACAGTTAATGTTTAAATTTTTAAAACATTTACTATTTTATCACTGAATTTAAACCTATTTTCAACGACATAGTGACATATTAAGTATCCGGGTTCAAGAACCAAATTTTCAAAAACAACAAAAATTAATACATTAATAATAATTTCTAAAGTATTTCCACATGTAAAAACCTGTAGAAAGGATTTTTTTTTTAATTATGCAAAAATAAAAATTTCAGATCATCAACATTAGGTCCTTTCCTGCTTAACACTAATGTTATGAGTAAAAATAAAGGATTCCAAAGATATTTACTATTTTATCATTTACTATTTTATCACTGAATTTAAACCGATTTTCAATGACATAGTGACATTTTAAGTATCCGGGTTCAAGAACCAAATTTTCAAAAACTACAAAAATTAATACCTTAATTTTTATTTCTAAAGTATTTGCACACGTAAAAACCTATAGAAAGGATTTAGTGTTTTTTTAAATTTTATGTAAAAACAAAAATTTCAGACCATCAACATTAGGTCCTTTCTTACTTACCACTATTGCTGTGAGAGAAAATAAATGAAAAACATTTGCATATGCGGCTCATAATCCCAAAAATAAAATGAATCTAGATCTAAAATCTGTAGTTTTAAATTTTATAAAAGAAATCTGCCATAAATGTAACAATTCAGCTATTTTCTTAAAACATATTATTACATATTCTTATATTTAAAAACCTCTATAATTTCCCCAAAATGAATTTCCTAACCAAATTTTTCTTATTTACACTCACTTTATTATGTAAATTATGTGTTACAATTACAGAAAAAATATAAATATTTTACTGTTTGAATTTTCGTTCAGGGAAAATTTTTCATAAAGCTACCTTAAAACAGTTAAATCTTAAATTTTTAAAACATTTACTATTTTATCACTGAATTTAAATTTATTTTCTACGACATAGTGACATTTTAAGTATCCGTGTTCAAGAACCAAATTTTCAGAAACAAAAATAATTAATACCTTAATACTTATTTCTAGATTATTTGAACATGTAAAAACCTATAGAAAGGATTTTTCTTTAAATTATGCCAAAACAAAAATTTCAGACTATAAACATTAGGTGCTTTCTTGCGTACAACTAGTACTGTGAGAGAAAATAAATGATTCCAAAATATTTTTGTGGTTGCATATGCACCTTAGAATCCCAAAAATATAATGTATCTAGATCTAAGATCTGTAGTATTAAATTTTATAAAAGAAATCTAAAAGTAAGTGAAAGTAACAATTCAGTTATCTTCTTAAAAGATATTATTACATATTATTTTATAAAAACCTTTATGATTTCCCAAAAATGAATTTTATAACCAAATTTTTTATTCAATACATTCACTATATTATGTAAATTATGTGTTACAATTTCATTATGAAATCAAAGAGTATCATATTTATCATGTTTATCTTTATTATCATGTTTTTTCTCAGAAATATAAGGTTAAAACGTAGTATTTTGGAAAAGATTTTAAAGTTTTACAAAATAAGTTTTGCAAATGTTTAGCCACTTAAAAATCACTCGCTTTATAAAATTAAATTAAACTGAAACTATCAGCAAAATTCGATTTTTAAAAATAAAAATTTACCAATTGTTTCCAAATAAATACCATTTAAACTATAAGTTATGTTTAATTAAAAAATTAGCAGGCTAGTAGAATAAAAATTAAAATTTTGCAAACTTCTATTTTATAGATGCTAATGACAAAAAAACTGTATTAGAAAGCTAATCTTGTGGACTATCAATTAAACCAATAAAAGTAGTTATCATGTTTTATAAAAAGTCATTTTAATCTACTTTGATGTCAATCTGTTTTTTTAAATGTAAATGCATTAGTTTTCTAGTTAGTCTCCCATCGCTTAAAATGATTTTTTCCTTAATTCTTGTATATATCCTTAAATAATTAAGGTAGTTAAACTATCCTAAAATCATACAAATTGAAACAGACCTTTCGATTTCCTCATGACGTCCACGATATCGGTAGAATGTCTCAAACAACTAGTTTTTTCTGCTACTAAAAACTGCAACATAAGTATTGTCAAATATAGTGCTGCATTATAACAAGGGAGATCGGTACATTAAAAAAGAAAAATAATTCATCCCACAACGAATAATTCCTTTACTGCTTCTGAAGAGTTAACGTAGTTAAATTATCCTAAAACGTACAATTATCACCTCTCGACCTCTCAACGAAAATCATACAAATTGAAACAGACCTTTCGATTTCCTCATGACGTCCACGATATCGGTAGAATGTCTCAAACAACTAGTTTTTTCTGCTACGAAAAGCTGTAACGGAAGTGTTGTCAAATATCGTGCAGCATTATGACAGAAGAGATCGGGACCTTAAAAAAGAAAAATATTTCATTCCACAATGAATCATTCCTTTACTGCTCCTGAATAGTTAACGAAGTTGAATTATCCTAAAATATACAATTATCACCTCTCGACGAAAATCTTACAAATTTAAACAGACCTTTCGATTACCTCATGACGTCCACGATATCGGTAGGATGTCTCAAACAACTAGTTTTTTCTGCTACGAAAAGCTGTAACGGAAATGTTGCCAAATATCAAGCTGCATTTTGACAGGGGAGATCTGTACCGTAAAAAATAAAAATATTTCATTCCCAACGAATAATTCCTTTAGTACTTCTTAATATTTAACGTAGTTAAATTATCCTAAAACATACAATTACCACCTCTCAACCTCTCGACGTACACGTGACGTCAAGTATATTAAAACGATGTCTCATACAATCTATTACGAAGAGATGAATATGTAGGCGGTCTATCATGCTGTCATGATATGACAAATGCATATGCCTTAAACATTATAATTTTTCACTCCACAATGAATAAATTATTATTCATAATAGTATATTCATTATATTAGTTATCATTTAACTAGTATAATCAATCCATTATTTTGCGAACACGTAAAGAGTATTATATTATTAATAGTATTCATTTAATGAACACGAAATCAGTATTATATAATTCATAGATATTCGATTCATCAACACGAAAACAGTATTATGTTATTAATAATAAGTCGAAAACAGCTTTAGTTCCATACAATGTATTCATGATGCATATAGATACCATAAAATAACTAAATAAATATTCAGTGGAAGTATAATATATGAAATTACAAATATTTACTTGATTTTTTCTTAATTACAGTGTTGTTTATTTTAAGAATGCAAGAAAAAAAATGACACATTTAAATTTAACTTTTTCTCTAAAAACTGCCTGTTTATGAGCTGAAATATAATTTGCTTATTTTTATATAAAATTGTCCATATGAACATTTTTAATTATTGAACAGGATTTCAATAGAAGATATTTTACTAAAAAGCACTGCACACAATAGAAGTCATTAAATTCTTTTTCAAAGCATGAAAAAGTAATTTAGATTTTTCAGATGACTAGTTATCGATTTATATCCATCCAGTTTAATGAAAATAATTATAATAGAGGAAAGAAGATGAATTTTTTTTTCAAAGAAGTAAAGATGAAAATTTTATAAATATTTCATTTACTAAATAATAAAACTAGAAGACAAAATGTTTATGAAAATTAATAATTTTATTGTTATATTTTAAAGTTATTCGGCATATCCATTCAGGAGTTAATAAAATTTATTATTTCAAGAATATATATATATATATATATATATATATATATATATATATATATAAATATAAATATATTATCTATAAAATATAATATATAATATTGGTTATATATTATATATATAAAAGATTTATATATATATATATAATATATATATATATATAATATAAAATATAATATTATATATAATATATATAAAAGATATATTTATATAATATATATATATATATATAATGCTGACTATAAAAATACGTAAAATATCAATAGTTATACATGGAGCTATATATATATATATAAATACTATATGTATATATAAATATAATACATATATATATGTATATATATAATATATGTATATATATGTAATATATAATATATATATAATATATATATATATATATATATATATATATATATATATATATAATATATATATAAATATATATATATATATATATATATATATATATATATATATATTATATATATATATATATATATAAATATATATATATATAAATATATATATATATATATATATATATATAAATATATATATATATATATATATATATAATATATATATATATATATATATATATATGTATATAAAATATATATTTATAAAATATTTTATAAAGTGAATATTTTATAATATAAATATAATATTAATATATAATGCGGTCAGGCGCAGAGATATTTCACAGGAAGTTGCTATAATATATAAGAATATAGCATATATTATACGATATAACGCTTATAACGAATAAATGAAAATAGCGATAAGAAATATTAAATAAATAAATGTATTTTATAAGAAATATATTATTATTATATATATATTTATAACATATATTATATATATATATATATATATAT
Source organism: Pardosa pseudoannulata (assembly GCA_032207245.1). Classification (NCBI taxonomy): domain Eukaryota; kingdom Metazoa; phylum Arthropoda; class Arachnida; order Araneae; family Lycosidae; genus Pardosa; species Pardosa pseudoannulata. Next base: position 115,197,669 of record CM063506.1, on the reverse strand, counting down.
ATATATATATATATATATATATATATATATAATATATATATCATATATATAATATATATATGTAAATATATAATATAAATATATATATATATATATATATATATATATATATATATATTATATATATATATATATATATATATATATATATATATATATATATATATATATATAGATATATATATATATATATATATATATATATATAAATATATATATATATATATATATATATAATATATATATATATATATATTATATATATATATATATATATATATATATATATATATATATATTATATATATATATATATATATATATTTATATATAAATATATATATATATGATAATATATGTATATATATATGTATATATATTTATATAATATATATTATATATATATATATATATATATATATATATATAATGTAGTTTTAAAAAATAATTTTTTTGTAATTGGTAACATTCATTTTATACGAAAAATATTGAATTGCAACTTAATTTATGTTGTACTTTTATACAATTTTAATTAATATCATATAGCGCATCTTAAATGGAAAGTTTCCCGTAAATTAATATAATAAAATGCTTTTATGTAATAACTTCATAATAATTCTTAAAAAATATGCCTTGGGAGTTTTAATTATGATTGGCTTAAGTAAAGTGAAGGGAAACTTCTCAAATTTTTAAATGTTTATGATGAAATCCAAGACATAGAGCCAAAAATACACCTTTTGACACGAAACTATACACAAACGTACTTCATACACAGTGTACTTTACACACATAAAGATACAAAATTCTCAAACTGTTAAATTTACAGATGAAACAGCGCTATCTCTCCTTTAATATATCCTATAAAAAATATTGATAAGAAAAACAGGAATCTCCTTCATCATGAATGACAGTTATGATAAACGGCTTAAATCTTTATCAAGCATTAGAGTTCATTTCATGTATAATATGCTACACAAAGATCACTTTCAAGGTTGCTAATTAAATGTAATCAATTCCATCAAATTTATCTATTAATTCGATTAAATACTCTAGTGAATTTAGGAGAGAATAATTGCTCCCAAGCGCCTCAAATCTCGTTTACTATATGTATCTGTCATATTAGAACTTGATGTGAAGTGAAGGTTAGAAGATAGTGATAAATATTAATATTTATTTTATAGATGAACATTAAAAAAACAGTAATTTAAAGAATGTGAATATATTATTTTGATAACATTTAATCAGTAAACATTAAATTTATTAAAAATAAAGTCACATTTATAGGGAGTAATACATAGTATATTTAATTGTGGCTGTATGAGTTTTCAGTAAAATTATATAATAAGTTTTATGCATAGGCTTTTTGGTTATATGATTAACTTTTGCATTGACGCTGGGACATCATATCTCCCTCTGATTATTTAATTCTTCAAAGAGCCCCTTTGAAAATTTTAAGTAAGTTCAACCGTTTCAGAACTTTACAGATATTAAACTATTTATTTGAATAAACTATGCAATCGGTCAGTAAAAATGTAATCAATAATTAGTTAAAACATCAAATATTGAGATAGATTTTACATAAAATAATTCCACTTACTATGCCTTACAATATTTCTGAATCTTTAAGTACATGTAAACAAATTTTCTATCATAATTTCAATGTTTTTTTCTTCTGCAATGATTAATGTGTACAATGATAAAGAAATTTGGGTATTTTGATGCTAAAAAAACACTGCGTTTAGAATTACAAATCTTATAAAGCAACAAGAATAAGTAAATTTATATATATTTAAAAAAATTTCTATGCAAAACAAGTCCAAGGGAGTAAATAATGTTTATTATACTTATTTTTAAAACAAATATTAAATTTCTACAATGATTAATGTGTACAATGATAAAGAAATTTGGGTATTTTGATGCTAAAATAACACTACGTTTAGAATTACAAACCTTATAAAGCAAGAAGAGTAAGTAAATTTATATATATTTCTATGCAAGACAAGTCCAAGGGAGTAACTAATGATTATTAAACTTTTTTTAAAACAAATATTAAATTTCACAATTGTTAAACATTACTTTTTAAATTATTAAATTTGTACAAATCAGTTAATTATTAAGTAAATTATACAATAATATCACGATCCTATTTTTAAGCATATTATATAAATTAAATATATCAATGTAATAATGCACTGTATTTAATTTGTTTTAAAAAATTAAACAATTTTTTAAATATTCAATTTCTTATGGGATCGCATGCCTCGCATGCTGAGAGTTGCATACAGGATACATTTATGCATGTATGGGTATGTATGAACATGTATAAAATAATGCGTGTAACATGTATATGTCTAAAATAACTAATTTTTATCTTTGCAGTCGGATTATACAGTCTGGATTAGAGAGCATACCGAATTTGCAATATGTGGATACAAAAAGCATCATTTATATGGTGTAAGTTTTAATTTATTTCTTGTACCCTTTTCATATAATTAATTCATTCTATGATTTATTCAATTTAATGAATTATATAATACACTACCACTTTTGATTTAAAGAAATGTTTTCTTATAAACTGCACTTTGTATATTCAATAGAAATATGATTTAACTTGAAAATTTTATTAATCATTTTGAAAAAAAATGTGTTATCTTTTTTAGACTTTTATTTTCAAATGTTCTTAAAATTAACCATTATTGGATTATAAACTTCATTAAAAGTAGAAGAATTATGATTCATTTATGAAATTTGTTAAATAAACATTATAATGATTTCAAAGAAATTATATTTATTTAAATAATTAAAACTAATGTTAATAAAGAAAACTCAATGTTTTAATTAAATATAAACATGTAAAAAACTTTTCATTTTTAAAGAGTAATATTTTCGACACTGTAGTAATATTTTAATATTGTGTTAGTAATTAAATTAAAATTAAGTTCTTTTAAGTTCTTGCTTTGTCTTCAATCAGATGCACTTTTATAAAAACGAAATGAAAAAAAAAACATTTAGAATAGCTTATTTTAATGAAAGTAAAAAAAAAATTATTAGTTTTAAACATATTTTATACAACATATCATTTATATCTTAATATAAACTAATTTTAAAATATTATTTTTAGTGCAAAAATTTAACTAATTTTAAAAATTATTTTATAAACGCAAAATTGATTGCTTAATAATAATTAATTTTAGTAGAAATTATTAGAAATTATAGGATTAAATTATATTTTGGCAAAGTGGTTCAATTAGCTACTTGCTAGTTTCTTTTTTTCGTCATATTATATTTAAAAGTAAATTCATTTTATCTCATAATTTTACATAATATATATATATATATATATATATATATATATATATATTATATATATATATATATATATATATATATATATATATATATATATATATATATATATATATATATATATATATATATATATATATATATATATATATATATATATATATATATATAATATATATATATATATATATATATATATATATATATATATATATATATATATATATATGTATATATATATGTATATGTATATATATATGTATATGTATATATATATGTATGTATGTATGGTTATATGATAAATATATATATGGTTATAAGGAGAATATAAAAATATGGGGGTATTGAAGGTATTATCCTAAACTCTATTTGCACCTTAAAAAATAAACTTTTTTACTTAAATTAAATTTTTTCCCCCAAAAAAAACCAATACTACAAAACACACTTTATAAATGACTGTTATAAAGTGCATATTTTTTATTTCAACTATCTCGATTTAAAAAATATGGAGTCCTTTGTTTTATTTCATACTTTAAAGCATGTAAACAATTATGTTTTACAGCACAAATATTGAATATTTATTTACAAAAAAGTGTACTTACAGCCAACATGCAATTGATAATTTATAGAATTATGGGGAATTTTACTGCATAAGACTTGTGTTTTTGTAATGATTTTTATCCTAAATATTTAATTTGAGTTTAAATTTTAAAAAATACTACATTTAGTTGCGGCTAGTTAGTGTGAATTTAACTAAATCTAAATTTATACTTCAAAAATAACCTTTTTATTAAACTAATCATATAATAAATGAAGCGTATGTTTTATAACATGTTGAAATTCATGTAATAATGCATGGTATTATATTTCCTATGATGTTTTAAAAGTATTATATTTAAGCTTTTCAAACATTTGTATAAAATACAAGCTTGATATGTTCATTTATTGGGTATTCTTTGAAGACTTTGTAAATGTTTCAATGTTGTATATTAGTCCCAAATTATAACGTCTTTTGTTATACCTTTGATTCTAAACAAACACAAACTAAATATATTTCTCACCAGGTTAGAATAAAGTATTTGAAGCATGTAAAAAGCAATTTAGAAAATTAAAAATATAAAATTGAAATATTAGGAGTAAAAAATCGTATTTTCTACAAACAAAAATTTTGCATTTCTTATATACTATCTGCTTTGTGCCAATCCTTTGAACTGGGTGATTGATATTTCTAGATAAAGTTCATATTTATTTCAAAATTGATATTATATTTTATATTTTACCAGTAATACAAACAGTTGTGGAAATAGAAGGTAGAGCGTCAATAGAACGTCAATAGAAAGTAACGTCAATAAAAATTTAGAAAAGTAAAAAAAAATAGTAAAAGAAAGTCATAATTTTAATGAAATTAAATTATTCATAAATAGGTGCATCTTTTAGATAACTGATTAACAACAAAATAAAGCATTTTTCAACTGGATCTGTAAAAGTGAAGATCTTCTTTTAAAACTGACCGTGAAATTTATATCAATATTTACACAGATTAAAAATCGGCTACACTGAGATACAATTAGCTACACTGAATGGAACTGAATTACCGTGTATGTTTATATATTCAACACGGTGATACGTATAGAGCTAAAACACCTTTCTAGATAGCTTATGTTAACTCGCGTACTTGATAAACATTTCACTTCAATAAATGCTTATATTTCTGACAAATTTCAATGTTCATTCATCTTTGTATATTTTAGAGATTTGGATAGCAACAAAATAAAGCATTTGCCGACTGGATCCGTAAAAATGAAGACTGAAATGCTGTAAGTATCCTGCATTCCTTAAGACAATAAACTCTCTTAAATTACAGTTTATATCTACTTTATAATTACGGGACAGCTAAACACCGATTAGAAATTAATTTTACGCTTATGCGGGAATGACAGAAGAAATATTTCTGTTTGTTCAGGATATGCAGGTGCTGAGAAATTGTTTTTTTTTTATCAAAATAAAAATGTACTTAAAGAGAAAAAGTGTTTAACTAAATGCAATTTGTTTGACAGATGTTCATATTTTTTAGAAGACTTGGTCATTTTCCCCATTTAAAAGAACAGCTCTTATTTTTAAATAATGTTAGTAGTTTTCAAGTGTAAAAATATAAAATTAAAATATGTAAATTTTAAAAGAATACAATGATATTATATTTGAAAAAATAGAGCCTAATTCCTAAATGCTTTGTTTTAAGCTGAATAAAGCTGCTTTTGACATTAAAGTTTTCATATAAATTATAACCTACTAAGAAAAGTAGATATTATTTGAAATTGTACGTTATACATTATACGTGAACAGCTTCACAGAATCATTGCTATACTTGCTCATTATTGGCATTTAGTACGATATTTAAGGCGATGATGGACTTTCAAATAGTCTAAAACCGACCGAAAATTCGAATTTTCGATTTTAGTGAATAGTGAAAGAATATATCATTAGGAATACGGAGCAAAAAGAATTTTTTCATTCCCATCATTTTATCATTACTTATGGGTATAATAAGCTTATCATTACTTATGGGTATAGCAATAATAACTTCAAATGCTGTTTACTCAGAAGTAAAATTTTCATGTATTACAAATGTTTAAAGTACTCCAGGCGCATTGAAAATAGATCATTGTCTCTGAAATTCCAGTATTATTTACGTTAGAGTTTATAAAATAAAGTCTAGTTGAAACGGGTATGTTTTGAAGCATATAATATATTAGTTATGCATTTTAATTAACCGATATATCTGTTTATTCTGCAAAATATGAGTATCATCATTATATTTATTTTTTTCTCTTTATATTTTCTATGAATGTTTATGGAAGCAACTACATTTTTTTGTAAAGTCTATAAGGTATACTTAAATTTTTTTAATAATATTTTATGCAAAATTGATGTGCCTGGAGCATTTTTAATTAAGCTAATTATGAAACAATTAATAATTAATAACTCCAGAACTAATTAATATTTTGCCTTCAAATTTTTTAAATACTTATATATTAATAGTACTAATAACACAGTCAATCTTCAAGGAAATTCATTTAAAAGAAAAAAAGTTTGCTCTGAAGGGCCACTGTCGCCTTAAGAATGCATATTTATAGAAGGTGTTACATTTTTAAAAAAGCATTCTAATTTAATTACATTACTGATACTATATCCCTTATTATTTCACTTCATTATGTTATAAATATTTTTAGTTTGAAATTCAGAAAATAATCAAAACAATATGAGTATTCATTTTTAAGTGTTCGCTCTTATGCTGTTCTCATTTATTCTTTTAAATTACAAATAAACATTTTTTTCTTTGATAAAAAAAAACAATTTCTTAGCAGCTACATATCCAGATCAAACAGAAATCTTTCCTCTGCCATTTCCGTATATGCGTAAAATTAATTTAATCGATGTTTAACTGTCCCGTAATTATAAGTAGATATTAACTGTAATTTAACGTACTGTAAAATAATCCCTTAATCGTTTTAGCTGTCAATTAAAGGTAATTTGCATTAACTATCGTGAACATACCTGATACCTAATCGCTTTTTAGATTTAATCAACAATTCCATTGTGTAAAAATAAATAGATATTCACAAAGCATGCTCTTTTTCAAATCAAATTTGCTGAATTTTCAAGTTATTCTACATTGATACATGAACACAATAGTGTCAAACCCCTTAATTTTGACAAATTTTATATCGCAAAAATTCTTTCAAACGACTCTTTCTCAACCATCTTAAAATAAAACTAATTGGAGATATAAGATTTTAAAAATGTATTTCGCACCTCTTAACGGACGCAAAAGTTATGTAGTCTAAGGCACAAAAAATTCCTTAAACCATATTTCTTCCCTTGTGTAATTCAGCGTATCTATTAAAAGCCCTTATTCATTCTGCGGAGTATTTTATCCCATTTATGTCTCTAGTCAATTAAGAATATAAAAATAGCATGAAATGCCATAATTGTTATCGAATAATTACATTTTTTTCAGTGTAATATATTTAGTTATTATAAAAGAATTTGCTGTATTTTTAGAATAAAATAATATTGTTAACTTTTCTTTCAAGAAAAGGACTAACTATTTTTGGTATTTTGTATTAATTTATCTCATGCTAAAACTTATAGAAGAATAGAAATTTTGAGCATAGTAAAATTTAATCAATATATAGATGTAGAAATATATATATATATATATATATATATATATATATATAATATATATATATATATATATATATATATATATACATAGTTTTAGATTATATGTAAAATGAGCAGCAATGTTATATTATATTTTAATTTTTAATATTTCAGCAATCTAGATTTCAATCTCATAAAGGAAATTGAAAGTAAAGCTTTTGAAGGATCAGAAATTGCTAAACTGTAAGTACAATTTTTATAGTTTGCTTTAAATTTAAATGCTCCTATGTTTGTCGTGAAATTTACATTTATTGGATATAGATTAAGAAAAGAACTCTTGCAAACTATCCTTGGTTTTAATAACTTATTTTAATCTATATATTTCAATGATCTGTAGTACTCTGAATAAAAAATGAATAATGTATTTCACAAAGTTTAATTATCTCAATTTTGGTCATAAAATGGTTAGTGTTATATAACTGCAACAAAGTCGTTAGATATTAAAAAAAAATATCTCCCGGCAAATTTTATATTTAATTGTCTGAAAAAAGGGTGAAATAAAATGGTAACCGAACTTTGAAAATTCGTTTCGATCTATATGATGTTAACGTATGATACGTCATATGAAATGAATAGCACATACACACATATACTGGTTAGTTAAAAAATATGGAGTTTTTTAGCGACAAACAGTTTACACCAGGAGAAATAATCTTTATCGAAGAATCTGTCATTTAAAATAAAATGCAAACATGGTAGAGCATTCGAAAAGGCCGGAATTAAAAAAATTTAACATTATTTACCTATTGTGATTTAGAGAGTGAAAAGAAACTCCATGCAAGCATATGCAAATGAGGAAGAAGAAGCAGAAGGCTTCGCAATCAAACTTGCATCATAGTGAATAAAATGGACAACTCTAACACTGTGAAATTATTCTACTGTGCACTACTGTAAACTTAGTATCGTACGGAATTATGCTACATATCAATAATGCTGAAGCATATATAGATAGAGACATATATTGCTTTAGACCTTGAGACCATTTACGGAGCTGAAGCGGAAGAACCACAAAATTAGTGTGAATATATTATGAGTGTTTCCCCTATAGGTTTCCGCCTTATCCGAATGTCTTTGCAGGCTGTACAACAGCAGCTATGGGAAACATGATACTTTCTTTTATTCGAGTTTAGTGTAGGTCATACAGGGAGCACCAGAAAAACAAGTGTAAAAGAAGCGTTTTGAGGACAGTGGTAGATTAACCAACCACAGGTACCAGAGCTGTGGGCATTAGCTATAGTGTTTCACATTTAAAGATTTCACAGATGCTGAAAGGTGAGAAGTTACATCTGTACTATTTTCAAAGGTACCAAGCATTATCTGCTGATGATTATTCTCGTCCGGTTGACTTCGTTGGTTCTTAGAGCAGAATGCAACAAGTCGAGACTTTGTATCATCTGATCTTTTCTCCGATAAATTCCTTTTCACACAAAATGGTGAATTTAACTCCCCTAATGAACATTACTTCTGTAAATCCACTTGTGAATTAGATAGGCTCTTCTATCAGAGTTTAGGTATTAATCATCATCGACCACCTAATAAGATCGTATCTAATGCCGAAAGGCTTTTACCAGAGCAAATACCTGAAGTTCCTGCATGAGGGCAACAAGACTTCATAAAAGATGCTCCTGCTTTTATACGACCGGCCATGATTCCAGCATAATGCAAATCCTTCCCATTATGGACAGGATCGATGGCACTATCTCAACGGTAATTTTGCAGACTGATAGAACAGGCGAGATTGTCCTGTGGCATGGACACCACGATCACTCAATCTGTGTCTTGATTTAATTTTAAGGGGACAACTTTTATGTTGGAGACTCTGGTTTATGTGACTTCTCGTTATTCTGTAGGGTATCTAATAACAAAACACAAGATTGCAAGATTCGCGATACCACTGGGCTATTCCAAAGAGTTTGTCAATCCTTCTTTTTCCACCATTTCTCTTGAGTCACTGCTGGCAGTGGCCCAATTGAATAGCTACTGGAAATTATCCGTTAAAATTACTTTCTAATGTATACCTTATCCTTTTCTTTTCTACTCTTATTGTCGGTTTCATTATGTTACACCATATAGTCGTTTGTATTTAATTTTAGACTATGAGGAAAATAGTTTTAATTCCCACTTGGTGTAAGCAATCACTTGTTAAAGATTTTTCCATGCTTATTGAATTTGAACAACCTTGTATCTCTCTCTCTCACATATATATATATATATATATATATATATATATATATATATATATATATATATGTATATATATATGTATATATATATATATATATATATATATATATATATATATATATATATACATATATATATATATATATATATATATATATATATATATATATATATATATATATATATATATAATATATATATATATATATATATATATATATATATATATATATATATATATATATATATATATATATATATATATATATATATATATATATAAGGAATAAATTTCCTCTTAACACCTAAATTTCTGTTTTTCAGAAGCCTAAAAGGTAATTCAAATCTTCGTCATATTGAAGAAGATGCTTTCTTAGGATTAAAGAATGTCAGAACATTGTAAGTTGCATATAAATTATTTAATTATTTTCTTATTTATTATCTTGTGACTGCAATAAAGACTTTCATGTGAAGGAAACTTTAATGAATTTTGACATTTATACATCATGAGATTGGAAAATTTCATTAAGACCGATAATTAAAAAAAGATTTCAAAATTTCCATCCTATTAATGATTACAATTATCACTGAAATCTAGGATAAAAGTTTAGTAAAAATAACTTCAAAAAATTTTTTTTTTTAACTGAGTTTTTTTCATTAGGAATATATGCATTTCCAACTGTCATACCCTAAGGAAAGTTTTCCGCTAACCATCTTACTTAATATAAAATAAAACTTAGTTAAAAATACTTCGCTTATAAATTTTTTTTCTGAAAACTATTTACCTAAAAGAAACTTTTTATAGTTCCATTAAAAATATATTTTCTTAATATTCCTTAAAAGAAATCAATTTATTAAAATAGTTTTATTCTAACTCTAAAAACTATCTTAAAAATAGAAATATCCGTATAACATGTCATATCAATACGTATAGAGGATTTTCAAAGAAATGATATTTTTAAATATTAATGAGTCGCAACTTTTAAAATACGTAATATTTTATCTTCAAATTTTAACTCGTTCTGCTTAATCGTATTGTTAATAATAAATGCTTTATCAGAGTGATTTAAAGTAAAATTACTTAGATTTGTAAATTCTGTGTCGCTTTCAATATTAATGTTCTTCAGGCCAAAAAACTCATTTTCAAATTTAAAACAAAATCTTAAATATAGCTGTCAAAGAGGATTTCACTTGGAACCACTAAAACATGCTAATTTGTTCGCATTATAATGGTGCTACTGTTATTGCAGTCGGTAATTCTTGCACTTATATTATTAGAAAACGTATTGCCTTGTATAATCCTATTGTAATTATTCCTTCATTGTACGTTAGCAGAGTTAAAAAAGACAAAAGAATGTAATTATATCGATAAACCTACATGAATAGAAAGTAAAATTCATGTGTTATTATCATTTAAAATATCTCTTTACTTGTCATCCGCAAAAAATCTTCTTCAAATTTAAATATGAATTTTAAATGCTTAGTAGATATTAAATATGCATAAAAAGCTTTTTGTCTTAAAGCAGATTTTAGTCTTAAAGGAGTATTTTAAGCAGCTTGTGCATACTTTAAGAAGTGTAAATTGTTATTTTTTGATTTGTAAATTTCTAAACTTACCGTTTATTTACTCTTCTATGCTTAATTGCAGTATGTTTAGAGGTATTTAAAACACTACTCATATAAAAAAAATTCTAAAAACCATTCAAAAGTAAATTATTATAAAAAACTTTTATCGTTTCTAAAAGAGTATAAAAAGCATTGTGAGTTACATGAAAAATACATAAATTGTCTTATATAAATAAACCATTAAGCTTTGATAGCGTATAGTAAATTAAGTCGACATAATATTCCAGAAACTCTGAATAAAATATAATTAATGTGTCTGGAATTGAGTAAAAGATAATTTTCAAACAAATTTATTACATTTTTAATACGTTAAATGTTACCTAGTCAAAATATTGATTTATTCCTCATATTATCGTTGCGTTATCCACCACAAATAGTTCAACCAAACACTAAAAAAGGCTCTTAAAATGCAAAATGTAATTTTTATTTTCATTTAGGTTGTACTAGGGATATAAATGTAAATGAATAAAACCCATATTTCCGAAATAGTTAATTTTAGCTTATCGAAAATCAATCAAACCTTAAGATTCATGAGTAATTATCGAGTAATGGTGGATATCGCTAATTAGATTGTAAGTGATATTCATAAATAAAATAATTTTCTAGTGTCTAAATCTCATTAAAAAGTTATAACAATAATTCAAAATAAATTCTAATATACTCTTAACACTAAACATACCATATAACGGGTCAAATGACCCATAAGGTTTATGTAAAAAATGCGATGGGAAATGAATTAAAAATTCTTATTCTTTTGTTTGCAATACATAAAAATTGACAATATACAGTTTTGTTTAATTATAATAAAGTTTATTTTTATATTTCCTTCCAATTTTCATACATCACACATTTATAATCAGAAAAAATAAAGTCCGGCCATTTGACCGGCTATGGTAGAAATAGATATGTATTAAGTATTGGTATGTTTAGTGTTAATTTATTAAATTTGTTTCTATTTAACAAATATTTTGATGCAAAGTTTTATAACGCTTTATTTTCTCTAGAGATCTTTCTGAGACGAGTATAAACTATTTGCCCATAAAAGGATTGGAAGAATTGGAAGTTCTGAGACTTGCTGAAGTCTACCCTTTGAAAGTATTTCCTTCGGTGTACCACTTTAAATACATCAAAGAAGCACACCTGACATACCCATACCACTGCTGTGCTTTTAAATTCCCGGCCACACACGATCCAGAGGAATTTTCCAAATATCTCGCTTTCAAGGAAAACATGGAAAAGATGTACTGCAAACAAAATCCTACCACAACGCCTGTGCCGAAATCTGAAGAGACAGACAACGAACCCGAATTTCGCAGACGTCAGAAAAGAGGATTTCGTATCACACAAAGTTCATCGAATCTCAATTATGAAGATCCAGACAGTGCTGTTAAAAGACTGTCTGATTCAAGCGATAATCCTGACCCAGTTCTTAGAGGAAGGCACCAGAAGCATAAATTGATTAACAATCCAGTAAAAAAATACAAAGGGCAAAGAGGAACAAGAATGATTAAGCAGTTGGACCAAACTGTGACTGATAATTCAATACATTTTGACGACTCAAAACAAGGATTTTTAGACATCGAAAATATAGATAGCAAAAAAAATTCTATCACGAGGAATGCCGAATGGGGAGGCATTCCCAAATCTGGCAAGCCTTACTTGTATCCAGATCACTGGTTCAATGCATCTGATTCTGAGGATTTTTTTGGAAGCCATATAGCTACTAGGAGACGAAATCCTAGCGCCCACAAAAATGTATTTGAAAATCCATTTGAAGGTGTTTTCCATGGTACAACCGTTGATGTAATTTCAGAGGTGGAGCTGGAAGCTTTTTGTGGACAGTTAGCTAAGAATTACAGAGACGTCGAGTGTTTTCCATCGCCAGACGCTTTCAACCCCTGTGAAGATGTTATGGGAAACGTGCTACTGAGGGTTGTGGTATGGATTGTAGTTATAACTTCAGTGATGGGCAATGTGGCTGTAATGGTGGTTCTCATGAGTACCGGAGCTTGCAACAGCGTCTCCAAATTTTTAATGTGCAACCTGGCATTCGCAGATTTCTGTATGGGCTGTTATTTACTCATGATCGCTGCAATGGACTTGCATAGCATGGGGACATATTTCAACTACGCCATAGACTGGCAGCATGGTAAGAAAATAATTTTTTTTCCAGATTATACTAAAATATTGGAATTGTAAATGCATGCTTACATGTTACAGGAAAAAGTATTTTATTTTTAATTTTTGAACACGCACACACAACAAAAGAAAAGAACTGTCTTTAAAACAGCGTTTTAATTATTCGAAGTTTGTTTAAATTTTAATTACTATGATTTTATACTTATTCATATCATAATTTTTCTTATATAAGTTTTTATATTTTACTTTTTATGCAGTTCTTAGAATTAAACATATTTCAATTTGGTGTACTTAGTTCACAGTTTTTTTCCGATACAAAAGTATGCATGCACATTGACAGTAAAATAAATATTCGAATTACTGATGCCAGAAATGCCAACAAAGTAGTAGTTTATGTAAAGACATAAAAGATTACTCGTACTGTTGTATAACTAAATATTAACTAATATTGAATTAAATAATACATAAAAAAGCAGAATCACGTAGAATGAATCTAAAATGAATTAAAAAATATTCTTAAATATTTGGCATAAATTAGAATATTTATTTTTATTTATGTTTTAAATTATATAAAACCTTATGAAATAACTCTGTTGCCCTGATTTTTTTGCAGGATATATGTTGTATTTATGAAGATTTTTAGCTAATATTTAAAAAAAAGATTTGAATATTCGTTCAATAAAATATTCGATAAACATCAATGACATAAATGTTAATAAATATCTATCAACACTAGAAATTTATTTTAAAGTATATCTATTTTAATAATATACATTTTATAATTTTATAGAATTTCTACTCAAGATTTCTAAGGCTCAAATATATTAAAATCCATATCATCAATGTCTTTATATGTTATATAATTTAGTAAGAAACTTGTAAATAATATTCGTTATTACACAAATTTAAGTTTGAACTGTATAAGTACTTTATGTATTCTAAAAATAATTAATAGGTACCAATGTATTTGTATTATATTATATATGTGGGGGGAGAAATAAAGAGTATAACTTGAGACATCAAAGTTTTATATTTTAACAAAGCATTTTATGAGACTTCTTGCTTGATGTCTTTAAACCTGATGCTCATTTACGTGATAGAGTTCCAAATTTTATCATACTAGGATTAAAAAAGTTAGATAAATATCTCCTTGTAAATAATCGATCTTATTGCAAGCCATACAACAAAACACGAAAACTTAAGGTACTTTTAATGGATCTCTGACGTATCACTGGCTCATTTTGACTAGATAAGTCTGAATGATGCTTTCTATGACCCAATTAGAGAAAGCTTTATTTTATACCTTCTTAATGAAGCGTTTAGAGAAACTGGAATTTTTTTTCAAGTGATTTGTGAAGTTATCTTTTTTTTCTAATTTATCTGATAAATCCTTGTACAAGAAAACCTAAGGGACGAAATCTGTCAAATGACCTTTATTAGAGATGTTCGGGCACGAAATATCTCTAAATGAAGTACTAATGAGGCAAAAGGAGTTAGATATTGTGAC
>CM063506.1:115167680-115177680 GCA_032207245.1 Pardosa pseudoannulata | reverse complement strand
TTAATTCGGGGAAATATTAGTGACTATTCTAAGTGTCTATTGATTCATCATTAGTGGAATAGATACAGCGGTATGAAGTGTGTTCATTATTCCATTAGTTTCGTAATCATGAAATATCTCAATGATATTAAATTTAGACTAATATTTGAAAAGGCTCTTTCTTCATTTATTTGTTTGAAACAAGAGTGATTATTTTGAAAAAAAAATTAAAAAGGTTATACTATCGTAAGCTTTAACTAACCTTTCAAGTTTTTTTTTTTTTTTTTTTTTTTTTTTTTTGTGAATCAGAAAAAATAATTTAAAGATTCAATAGTTTAAAAGAGTTAAAAGAACTAAAAAGGATTGCACCAATACATTTTTTATATTTTAGTGGATTTACGGTAATAGTGTGTATATATATATATATATATATATATATATATATATATATATATATATATATATATATATATATATATATATATATATATATATATATATATATATATATATATATATATATATATATATATATATATATATATACATATATATGTATATATATATATATATATATATATATATATATATATATATATATATATATATATATGTGTGTGTGTGTGTGTGTGTGTGTGTGTGCTAATGTGTGTTTAAAAGGAATTAATTTAACATTTGATAATTAATTCAACTGCTCGTATTTCATAAAAACATTTTGTTTATAAGCACAAAATTTATAATGAATTAAGAATGAAAAGGGTGTATTTTATATATGTAATATTTTACTTAATATTTATACTTTATCGATGATATGTCCTCTTGTGTTTAGTAAAATATATTTACTTTAACATTCTTTAACTATGAAAATATTATTAAAACATGAATCGGGCATTCTTTTAGTAGTACTAAATGTAGCATTTTTCTGTTTTTTTTAAATATATATTTTTTATGTTTTAGGTTATGGATGCCAAGTTGCTGGATTTTTAACCGTTTTTGCAACGGAATTGTCTATATTCACACTTACCGTGATTTCTGTGGAAAGGTGGTACGCTATCACTTATGCTATCAACCTCAACAAACGACTGAAACTTAAACGAGCTGCCAATATAATGTCAGCAGGATGGATTTTCGCACTCACTATGGCATTTTTACCTCTCGTGAATGTCAATGGGTATTCACGTACCAGTATATGCTTACCAATGAAAAACCAACAGACAAAAGACGTGGGATATCTCATGATACTGATAATAACCAATTCTTTGGCGTTCTTGTTCATTTTTTTCTGTTATGGTAATATGTACGTGTCTGTTATTCGCCATCAAAGTAGAGCTACCGCTAATGACATGGCTGTTGCCAAAAGAATGGCCATGTTAGTAATAACAGATTTTCTCTGTTGGGCTCCAGTTGCATTTTTTGCCACTACTGCAGTAGCTGGTTACCCTCTAATTGACGTCACAAATTCAAAAATTCTTCTTGTGTTCTTCTACCCTCTAAACTCTTGTGCTAATCCCTTCCTGTACGCCATTTTCACCACACAATACAGGCGTGATTTTTTAATCTTGCTCAGACGTTGCGATTGTTGTAATGAATGGACGCACAAAAAGAAAAATAGCAACTCATCTTGCAACGTACCTCCGTTGCAGTTCACCAGTGGCAACAGGTACTGGAATCAAACAAATTCTTACTCTTCGCAGATGTCTACGGATAATTCTATGAAGGTTCTTCGTCCCAGTGATCTCAGCAGCCAACAAGATGTGTTCTCAACGTCAGGCTGGGAAGACCAGGACGTTGAAGATGTTATTCAACTCTTCTCAAATGCTTGCAACTACAAAGAATCCTCCTCAAGCGAAGACAGTGGACATTGCTGCAGAAACTACAGCAGTAGTTCTCACAGCACAACGACACACAGAGGGTCACCCCATCCAGTAAAAAATCGATTTGTTCATCCTGAAAAACAGCATGCTAATCTTCAAGAAATACAGAATATGCATACAACATGTATGTGATAGATATATTAGAGTGTTGAATCACTCTAATGCAGTAAATGTTATTGTATTTATGTATATAAAGAGTATTCATTTAATATAAAATGTCCAACAGAGTTTAATAAATAATTACGTATAAGATAAACGTTCATTGCATTTACAGGGTTTAAAATATTTTAATACATTTTAATTATTTGGATATCAAAATTACAGATTCATCTACTTATAACTCGAAACTGTATTTCAGTTATCTATCATTAATTATTCTTGATTAATGCTACAATAGTTCCATTTAATATATCTAGTAGAATAATCCATTTCTATTGTTTAAAATTTTAATCAATTTTACAATCTTCATATTCTGAATCCACTTAAAGTTCTTCGAAACATCACATTCTCGTTCTATAGAGAATGTTTGACATAATATTGTTGTTAAGAATTCAGGGACAACGTACCTTTTATGGGAACCGTCTTTTTTCTATTTCTCACAAGAAAATGATCCTATTCGCTTCAGAACAAAATTTCTGAAAAATTGTCAAACCGAATTTCTTTGTTTTTTTATATTAAGCATTATATTTTTCAAAAATTTAAAATATTCATACTAAATGAAAAAATAAATTCATTTTCCTGGAAAACAGATTTTTATTTTATACTCTCTCTTTCTCTCTCTCTCTCTCACACACACGTGTATATATATATATATATATATATATATATATATATATATATATATATATATATATATATATATATATATATATATATATATATATATATATATGAAAATAATTTTTATCAATCTAATTTCTAATTTTTTTATTCGATAAATCTAAATGTTAAAATATTCTATATTCTAAAGTTAATACTTAAAAGTTGAAAAAATTTAAGTATTTTATTATTTATTACATTATTAAAATAAAATGTTTTTTCTATATTATTCTAATAAATACTTAAAGAATAAACGATACAATTCTCTTGAATTTTAAACAAAGATTACTTTTTTGATTTATGTATTTAAAATAAAAGAGAGCTGCTACATTGAAACTATTTTGGCTCGAAATAATTCATGTCCTCTTATAGTAAAACATGGTTTTTCTATGATATCGAACTTATTTTCAATATATTTCAACTTCTCCCCCTCCTTTGCTACAAATTGTCACTTTTCAATATACTTCCTCCCCCCTTGTCTCAGTTTAGTTAACAAAAAAAAACTATGTTTTAGATTATTTTTCAAAATTTTTACTTAACTATTTACTTAATTTTTACTTAATTTTTATTTAACGACATCTGTAAATATAACAATATTAATTATTCGTGTAAATTTTTGTATATTATAAAGGTTTACAACAAAAACATGATCAATATATATTACCAATAAAAATTTAATATTAAACAGCAATAGAAAACCACAATATTTTTAGGAATTTTAAATAGAATTCAATCTATCTTGCTTTATGAAGACAAAATACTAAGAAACGATCGAATTTTTTTAAATACCTCAATGATGGATTTTCTTAAACATAATTTCATTTGTCATATTAATTACATGAACATTTATAAAGTTATATACTCAATGAAAAACAGAATTTAATTGCAATCATTTACTATAACGAAAGTTTTTCTTTTAACCGAAATATATGATGTTGCACTATTTGTGACCTGCCCTCTCTATAAAAAGTGTCACAATTTCATGAACCTCATGAACATTAGCAAAAATAAATAATATTAAAGAGCAATTCAAAACAGCAGTATTTAGGAATTTCAAATAGAATTCAATATATCTTGCTTTATTAACCCAAAATACTAAGAAACGATTGAACTTTTTTAAATACGTCAATGATAGATTTATTCAAACGGAATTTCATTTGTCATATTAATTATATGAACATTTATAAAGTTATATACTCAATGAAAAACAGAATTTAATTGCAATCATTTACTATAACGAAAGTCTTTCTTTTAACCGAAATGTATGATGTTGCACTATTTGTGACCTGCCCCTTCTATAAAATGTGTTACAATTTCATGACCTCTCTCCCACCTCAAGGCGTGAAATAATTTGTAGACAGCTGCCCAACAAAGTAGTTGCTAATAGACAAATTGCTAATGAATTAATGAATAATTAATACCACAAAATCATAAAATATTCTGGAGCTGAATAATGATTTTCACTTTAAAAATTTATAATCGAAACTATCTTTTAAAAAATAATCCCTGCACTATCAGAACATACCTTTTTTTAAAAATATTTTAAAAAGACATTAATTTCAATGTTCCATCATTATGTAACTACGTTTTTTATTCAAAACTCATTAATAACACTTCTTTCTTCTATTGTTAATAATATAAATATAAAAAATGACAGTTTAACGTAAGGTGCCTCGTACATTCTAATTCTAGCCGAAGATGAATAAAATGACATTTTTTTATTCCTCTAACTTTAAACATATTTAGAAAAAAAATAAATATTCGTTGACTGTTGAATTATCGTTTATACCTTTTTATGCTATTAAAGACTGTCAGTATTTCCAAGAAAAGTTTTAAAATATTTCTGATTTCAGTGGTTCATTTAGAGTTGAAACATGAATTCCCGTTATTCTCATAACTCTCTGACTGCTCAATTTTTAGACAGAAATAGAGTAAAAATTTGTGCAATTTTTGTGTATTTTAAGTCTATATATATTGAAGAGTTGTAATATGCACTTTTTCTTTGTAAAAAACTTTTTTTATACATATTTTTAGAGTGAGAAACTAAACTGTCAGAAAAACCAATTTCAGATGTTATCACAAGAAAATGTTTTCCTTAATAAATTTAAATTGAATTACAGTTAATTTCTATTTATTACATAATATAATTATAATTCTATTATCTAAAAATTTTGCTACATTTTAGTTGCTTATGGAAATCACAGGATGAGCAGCCGAAGGGTAAAATATGCAGAACATTTTTGTAATTAAAACAATATTTATTTTAGAATAATAACCTAAAAATGAACTTTAGTTTTCTTCATAGAGAAAAAATATTTTTAAAAATTTACAAAGTTAAATATGAGTAAAATTTTAATCTCTGGAACAAAAGAAATTTCAGGACTTTGTTTTAATTCAAACAAATAATTTGCTATACGATGAAATCGAAATAAATGATTATTAGACTATTGCACTGAAATGCTAAATCTTTATCTCAAAACAGTAATTAGAAACATAACTATAAAATAGTTTCCGTACACTATGAACTGCATTCTTAAAAGTATAATTTAAATTTTTAAACTTATAGGAAAAATTTAAAATCCAACGAAATTAAATTAAATGTGTAAATTACCATTGAACAATTACCTGTGATAGTGTTTTTATTTTAGTTAGGTTATAGTTACAAGAGTTTTTTGAATGAAAAATTGGCAGGTCTAAGAAATCTGTACATTTATTTTTCATCTCAAATGTTAACATTTTAATGTATAGAAGAAATAACATTCCATAGCTCGTTAAAAAAAATCAAATTTAAAATGTGTTGACAAAATAGGGTTTAAGAATTTATTTGAAATACAAATGTATGTCTATTTATAAAATAATTATTTCATAAATCAATAATGCTTATATGGGGAGAATAAAATACAATTATGCGACTTCTTTTGCGTTATGATCAGGTATGATGTGTATTTATTTACAGTAGAACCTCGATTATCCGAGCTAATTGTGACAGCTAGTACATCGGATATCGAAAATCTCGGTTAATAGAAACCATGTATAAAAACCTTCCGTGTTTGTGAATTTAACTAACTTTTAAAGTAAAAAACAATAGAACGTTCTTTAAATGATAAAAAGAAACATATATGAACTTATGTTTCACAGCTAAAAAGATTTAAAAAGGGTGTAGTATTTCTTGGAAGTTGAGTGCTTTTGTGGGGAAGAAGTGCCTGTAACACGGACAATGAACTAAAATGTGTATCATTTTTTCCAAGCTCATTTTGGAAAGGAGAAAAAAAATTAGACTTCCTTATTGACTCGGTTAATCGAAGTTTTACTGTATTTGCAAACTTTTATGTGTAATATTTATCACCTTACTAATAATAAATAAACTCTTTTTTTATAATAACCTCTAAAAACATCCTAATCAGCTTGAAATACTGCTTGCAAATTCTTCTAAAGTATATTCATATATTGTAGATAAAATTCCTTTCTTACAAGACATGCTGCATGGCGGCATGTTTATTAAAATGACGATATTTTAGTATTTAATTTAGTATCTAAATAACAAATGTAATTGCTATCATATGTAAATGTTTTGAACTGTATACGTTGCATGTGTAAAAAAATTGTTGACTTAATTCACTTTCAAATTGGGTAACACAAAACATATATAATTTGCTCAAGCACATTTAGAAATCATTTAATTTAATAGCTGAAATTTCATAGAATATTCGATGCGTTATTTTTCAATTACATTTTTTGGCCATTTTTGGTAATGTTTCTGAAATCGTTGGAAACTTCAGTTGAATTCAATGAAATTAGCGATCAAAAGTGCAAAGAAATGTTTCGTTATTTTTATTATTTTAAAAGCACATTATAGTAACGCTGTTCTTAACTGAAGATATCCTTCATTAGATTTCAAGTTTTTATAATTTTCACGCTTGAGTCAAATAGTTTAGCAATGGTATGTGAAGAAGACAGGAATACTTTTCACTGGTGATTTTATTTTACTGCAAAAAAGTGTATAAACACACACAAACACAGACATATTATGTTTGTGTATTTAACCAGCGAGGACCCGCCTGGTCTCTGAGGCTCGAACATTAAAAAGAACATTACACACATAATCACCCAGTAGAAATAAACTTCCAAAATTTTCAGTAGTTATCTTATAGGTCTTCTAGACCACAATAACATGTATTTTAGCATTTTTTTCTGAATATTATTCTGAGAAAGAGGTACTTTTAAATTATTTGGGCATCAGAGACCCAGTACATGCGCATACACTTTTGCACTTATGCTTAGTTTTTGTCGTGGGAGGAGACTACCTATAAAAATTACATCGTTATTTGATTAAAATGATGGACTATAAAGATGGGATTTAAGTTTTTAACTTATGTGTGTCTTATGTTTGTACTTTCGGAATGGTAATAAAAATATCTACCGTCAAAATACTTTTAAAAATTAATATTTCAAATAATCTAAATATATTTTTAATTTTTAATAAAGTATATTTGGCGGCACAAATTTTATGTTCATCATCAAAAGCAATATTGTTGGTATTTTGCCCAGAAAAGTTACGCCGGGTTTCCGAGTCCCATCGCACGTTATTCGCTAGTTAATACTCGTAAGCTAGTTAATACTACAAACAAGTGAAGAAAAATTAAATTAAATAGAAAAAACATTGTTCTTTAAAAATATGGAAGAAAAAGTGAAATGCAAAACAGAAATGGGTCTTTGTTTCACAAATCTGAAATTTATTTACAGTTATAAAACCCTGAAAGAGTTTCACTTTAATTTTTGAAAATAAACCCGAATTTAACTTATTTGAGTTTTAAGAGCTCTTGCACAATTGCCCTGTGGTATTCATACATTTTAAACGCACGAGCTTATAAAATGCCAAATAGCTTTTACAGAGTTTAAGTAGACAAGCAGAAATATTAGATCTTTTTTGAAGTTGCAATATTTAGTGACTAATTCAAACTAATTCTTACTGTAATTATTCTGCATGATATTGCATGCAATAACTAAGTGTAACATCTATGTATATACATTGTATAGTTTTAAATATATTGACATATAGTGCAATTTATGAGAAGTTATAAATTTGAAATGTTACTGGACTAACGAATATGTAAGAGTGCTGTCAACTGACTACAACTCTCAATAACTTATTATTTTTAAAATTTTGTAGCATGGTATGTAGCTATAGCTACATAAGTAGTATTTATAGACATAATTTAAAAACTTATTTCTTATCTATATATAATCTAAGGTATAATATCATAAATATGTACTGTATTTTGTATAAGATATATTGTATCCTTCAATGTTGTAACAGTACAGTTTTTATGCATTTTCAAACTATTCATGTTTTTATATTTTGAAAAAAATATATTGGTAAATCAAATACTTCCTTTTATGAAATTTGTTATTGAAGTCTTATATTTGACATATATTCATTTCCATTTCTGCAGTTAAAATTTATTTACAAATATGGACTGAGTTAATATTTGTTTTAATTTAGTTAATATTTGTAAACAAATATTAATTGAAATAATATTTTTTTTACATTCTATCATTTCTTTTTATACAAATAGCATGAAATATGTGTATTATATCAAATCAAAACTGTGTAACAAGGAATTAAAACTCAAATTAAATTTATTTTTCAATGTTAATGAAATGTTTACAGAATTATTTTTACACTCAGTTAAATTTTAAATATAAATTCCTATCAAGTCAAAATTCATTTTACCCTCCATTTGATTTTCATAATTTTAAGTGGAACATATTTTAAAGTCGATTCCATTCTATATTTATTTTTATTTGATTGTAAAATGTATTAAGTAATATATAATAAACATAAGCAGTATAATTTTTCTCCAGCAAGTGATTTTGCTACCTTGTTTTAAAGAATAATCCCATTTTCTTTCTAAGAATTAAAGATTCACTTCCTTACATTTAGACTTTTATTTACATAATTTATGATTATTAATGGGGATAATTTGTAACTAATTATATTTCTATAATATTGCATAACTTATATTTTGTAATTCTGATATTAAAAGCCTCGTATAGATTTATCTTATTACAAATATATATTTTTTAAATCGGATCTCTAAATGAATTTGAATGTTAACCCTACTTGTCAAGGACTTTCTCTTGTATGGAGTTTTAATTGTGGGAAATTTGGTTGTGTAATTTTTTAGTATGTATGAATATAATTGTATGATGATTATGTTTATGTGGAATTGTGTAAGTGGATTTCATGCTACTTTTAAATAATTTATATATTTCCTGTAAATATATTCTTAACATGTGAAAATTTGTCAAGGTCTTTATCAGGTACAGTTCTCCAAGAGTGTTGCTCGAACTTAAAAACTGGAATTAATCGCAGTTGGAGGGTCACAACTCCCACATCTTCTCTGTTCTTTGTATTTGGTTTTAAATTTAAATTAATTTTTACTTTTACTATATATATATATTATATATATATATATATATATATATATAAAATATATATATATATATATATATATATATATATATATATATATATATATATATATATATATATATATATATATATATATATATATATATATATATATAATATATATATATATATATATATATATATATATAATATATATATGTATATATATATGTTTATAAATATATATGTATATATATATATAAATATATATATAAATTTCGATATATATATATGTATATAATATATATATATATAAATATGTATATATATATATGTATATGTATATATATATATATATATATATATATATATAATATATATATATTATATATATATATATATATAATATATATATATATATATATATATATATATATATATATATATATATGTATATATATATATATATATATATATATATATATATATATATATTATATATATATATATATATATATATATATATATATATATATATATATATATATATATATATATATATATATATATATATATATATATATATATATAAATATATATATATATATATATATATATATATAAACTATATATATATACATATATACAATATATAATATATATATATATATACTATATATATATATATATATATATATATATATATATATATATATATATATATATATATATATATATATATATATATATATATATATATATATATATAATATATATATATTTATATATATTTTATATATTTATATATATATATATATATATATATTTATATATGTATATATATATATATATATGTACAATATATATATATATATATATATATATACATATATATATGAGTTTATATATACAT